>JAHREE010000166.1:771650-839674 GCA_033628505.1 Tringa tobata | reverse complement strand
ATGTCCGTGCGGTTCTGCTGTGCCGCACTTTGGAGCTAGTGACATTGGAACCACCTGTGCTCTCGCCCTGTCTGGGCTTTTTGTCCGTTCCCTGGTGATTCCTAAATTCCTCCAAACTCACACCACACTGTGCGTCGGGTTTTCGTGTGGGAACACGAGGACACCCACGTATTCCCAAACCGTGCAGTTCCTCGTTGATCAAGCAACCAGGGAGCTAGGAATTGGGGTTTTTTTCTGTCGTGCCCCAACAGGTACAGAGTCTCCTAACACTTTTTCATGAGAAACTATGTACTCTACGCTGCCCACTGTCCCTCTCTGCAACCTGTCACTCTGATGTGTCAGTGAACTACAGCTGGCCAGGTTTGTCATTGTGGGCGTGAGCAGGGTGTCAGGGTCTCATACAGTGGCTCCCTCCACCTGAGAATTCCTCCTCCCTTTTTGAGAGAGAACCTGAAGCATGAAATGCTCCATCTCACTGGTGGGAGCAGGGTCACCGCTTGGTTGTGTTCCGAGTTGTCCTCACCAAGGCCTGTAGTGCCCCTGCTGCACGGAGCTTTCGTGACCTCCTGCTCTGCCCCCTTGTCATCCTCACTTGCTCACTGTATGCACTAGTGTTGGAGGAAACCACTTGCAGGCAACCTGAGTTTGTAAGTTGGGTCTTGGTGATTGCTCTTCTCCTTAGCATTTCACTCTGTTTTCTGAATGGAAGCTACGGCTGTTCTTGTGGTGGCTTCCAGAGGTGTACACAGAAGTAACTTGTCTTCACTTCCTTCTTTTATTCCTGAGGGGAATGTATATTAGAGGCAATCAGGAAACAGCTGTTGGAATCCAGTTGCAGAAATGAATCCTTCCCCGTGTGCATGGATTTCACCTGCCTGGTTGTACTTCCCTAGTACAGTTACACAAGCATTAACGGATTTCTATGAAACCCTTGGACCAAGAGGAAGCTGTCCCCACATGCAGAAACACAATATGTGACAACTTTGCCAGGAATGTGCAGGAATCCAGAGCTTCAGCCTGGATCCCCATCATCCAAGTCTTGTGCCTTGGGTTTGAAATGTTGGTCCTGCACATTGCTGGTTTGTGTATTCCCAAAGTACAGCTTTTATGCATTTGGATACTGGTGGGTACCAGCTGAAGAGCGTATTTCTGAGCAAGGGACACAGAAATTGTACCTGAAACATAATACGTGGGTGGTTGACAATCTGTTGTCTCGTTCCTCCAAAAGAGGAGTCAGGGTTTTCATTCAGTTTTCCATGTGCTTAGGTTGAACCATCCCAATGTAGTAAGAGCCTGTGAAGTTCCTGAGGAGATGAACTTTCTTGTTAACGACGTTCCCCTTCTGGCAATGGAATATTGTTCAGGGGGTGATCTCCGGAAGGTAATGTCTGGTTTGCTTTGCAATATTTAGCAAAATAAGTGGGGTTAATGGTGTTTCTATAACTGGTTGTCTGTGAAACCATGTATGTTTTGTGGCACCTTTTCTTTTTAGGTACAGATGTGGGGAAGTAAATGTAAAGTGGGGAAAAAAACACGCGTGGGAAATGAGGCTTGTGTTTTTGAAACCAGAGGACATAGAAAAATACAAGGGCAGATACTCTTTTATCCTGAAGCAGTGTCTACTTCCATGGAACTCCTTTAGCATTAACCCAACTAGATACTTCCACCCGGTGTGTTTGGCTTTCGTAGAATCATAGAATGGTTTATGTTGCCTCCTGCCCTGGGCAAGGACACCTAGAAGTTGCATAGATGCTGGGACAATTTAGGAAGTAACATGCTTCATTTCATTTGATCACTTGTAATGCTTTGTCCCTTAAAGAAAAAAAAAAGGCACTTTTTTTTTTTTATTTCTGATCCTGCTTTTCTTTAAATATTTCTCTTATGCTCACTTGGCATCATTTGTGTTTTGCACCACTATTAATGTCTCACTGCACATCTTCAATCTTCTACAGAGCCTGGAAAAGCATCTGCTTCTGTCTGTGGGCCATTCATGTTATTATGCTTGTGCTCTTTCAGGGTAGTCTTGTGGGCTCTGAGCTTGATTTCTTACTTTGCCCTGTTCCTCCTGCCATCTACCCAGAACTTAAGGAGTGAAATGTTGAAGTTTGGCTTCTCCACCATAGAGGTTTGACTGCTAGTGCTGCCTGAAGTGTGGGAGGTAGGCAAAAACGTGAGGGTGCATTGTGGGAGGAATGGCTGCAGCGCAGAGGTGTGCCTCAATGATCTACAGAAGCCTTCAGTGTAGCGATCAAAAAATCAGATCACATATATGGGAAACTGCTGAAGCTACTTACTGACAGATCATTAAGACAGTGATTATGAGGGAGGTTCCTACGGTGATTCTGTCACACCTTCCACTAGGGGATAAAAGAGATGAAGAAGCTCTTTAGAACGGAGGCAGGCTTGAGAGTTCAGGTCGTGATCCACCGTGCTTTAGCTCAGGCTGAACTAGGTGGTTGACACAGGAGCCAGCGTGCTGAAGTCTCGAGCAATTTCTTCTTGTGGGAGCTTGGTCAGAAAGGAGTCTGTGTCCCAGGGGGAGAGCTAGCCAGTGATTGAGCACTGAGCAGAAGATGACTTGTGTGGAGTGAGGCAGCCTGGGGCAGTAGCACTATTATTGGAGAACGTGTCCTTTGCTGATTTTAAGGTGCCTGCAGGGTTGGTGGCTACGGAGGTGGCTACACAGTGTTTGGCAGCCTCTTGGACCTGGGTTGCTTTTCAATAGGGCGAGGTATCACTTGGCTGCAGCACACTTAATAGAACAAGCTCTGTTAGAGTCATTAAATCATAGATGGTTAGGGTTGGAAGGGATGATCTAGTTCCAACCCACCTTCGTAGTGAAAAATTTCTTCCTGATGTCTAATCTAAATCTACGCACTTCCAGAAGGAAGAAATTTTTTTGCAATGAGGGTGGTGAAACACTGGCCCAGGTTGCCCAGAGAGGTGGTAGATGCCCCACCCATGGAAACATTCATGGCCAGGTCGGATGGGGTTCTGAGCAACCTCATCTCGTTGAAGGTGTCCCTGCTTACTGTAGAGGGAGTCGACTAGGTGACCTTTAAAGGTTCCTTCCAACCCATTCTGTGATGTGGGGTGTTCCCAAATCCCATCAAACTTCAGCAGGTGAGGAATGAGCAAATTCCAGGAGGCTCAGGATCCCAGTTGCCTGCAGCTGTCTGGTCCTGCCAGTGTCTCTTGTCCATTTGCTTTCTGATGGTTTTCATGCTTTTGTGGTATTATTTTAGCAGCCCAAATCTTCTTTTCAACCTCATCTCTGTGCAATGAATTTTCATTATTTTCTGAGTTGTTTTCTTTTTCCTCCATTCTTTTATTTCACAAAGCCAACTACCTCATTCGACTAGAGTTATACTTAAACTGTGCTGTTTTCTGTCATGTCAGCAGGAGATGGAAGATGTTGACTGTTAACTGTTGCACTGCTGGTCTAAACATCTCTTTCTTTACTGTAGTTGCTAAACAAACCAGAAAACTGCTGTGGACTTAAGGAAAGTCAAATACTGTCTCTGCTTAGTGACATTGGTACGTAGTCTAACGCTTTTTGTGTTTTGGGTTGGTTTTTATTTTTTGTTATGTGTAATGGCATTTTGCTTTTTCAGGTGACCCTGAAAAGGGGATTAACAAGAACAGGGCGTTAAAAACAAATCCAATTTCTATTCCTGTGGATGGGCTTGGTATCCCTGCTGATCACAGAGACAAGAAACTTGCAGTAATGATGTGCTTGTGGAATGAGATTGGAAAAGCTGTGTAGTGGTCAGTTGTATGAAGCTACGACCTTAATATTTTGTTTTGTTAAGGTCATGATTTTCCATTCAAACCCTGTTTCTATTCATGGCACTGGAGGTGCCAAACTGCATGTCACTTGAAGGAACGTGACTTAGGGAAGGCCCCACAGCAGCCTACAGGGCAGCAGAGTGATGACAGGATGAGAACTAGCCAGGCATCAACTTGTTTCTGCAGTCAGCAGGTGTCTGGTATTATGTGGATTTCAGATTCTGCAGGAAAGGGAGCAGGCAACAAATGTGTACAGGAGTAGCCCAAGGTGACAGCACTGCTCACAGGGAACAGTTTAATCTGATACCTTTGGGTGCCTGCTTTATAGCCATTTCCCAAGGCTGTAGTAATCCATGGATTCTGTGACACAAACTTGACGGTCTCCAGAAGCGTTTCATAAATACCTTATTTTTAAAACTGTTGAGCTTTAGCTTGCTTGATGCCAAGTTCTTGACCACTGAGAGCAAGCACTGTAAGAAAATAAAGAATGTGAGACTTGAAACTGACCTTCCCCTCCATCACGAAGTGCCTAGCTTCTTGGGCACCTTGGGGAGGACAAGTCATCTGATGGAGGGTGATGCCTACAGATGTTTTCTCTAGTAAGTCAGCTTTCCAGGAGAGCTCCTCAATAGAGCTCATGGGTTTCTTAGTTCTCTTACAGATAATCCATCTCTGCTTGTAGGAATGGAGCTGGTCTTGGCATGAGAAAGCATTTTGGACATTGTCCTGGGCTTCTGTTCTTTCAGTGCTCAGAAGGCTTGCAGTTGAGGTCCCGAAATCAAGCATGGCTCTGCATTCCTTCATCCTTATTCCCCTTGTGCCCGCAGAACAGGGTCTGTTGTCTTTCATAAGAAGTTGAATGTCTTTGGCAAAGACTTGAAAAAGCAGTGGAGAAGAAATGCAAGTTAGAAGCTGTTAATGGTATAAATGGTAAACCAGTGAAGGTTCTGGACTTTCTTCCTGGTGGAAGAAATCGTTTGAACTGTTCACAAGGCATATTGATTGAATGTTCTTAATATAATCCTGTAATGAATTTACAGTCATGGCTGGTTAGAAGTAGGCTTTACACAATGTGCAATCAGAATAAGAAAGTTTAAAATACCCCATAATGGAGATGAGAAAATACAATAATACAATACCTGCCTTGGGCCTTTCGTGGGACCTTTTCTTTTATTTCCACTTGCACATCACCATGATTGAAAAATTGACTTAAAAAAACCAAAACAAACTTTGGAAGTCCTCTTTTGCTGTTTTGTCTGTGGCTATGTCCTGCAGAAAGCACTTACTTGATAATCTTTTATTTAGCAGCTAGTGCTGTTATTTGGGTAAACCTGTACTGATTTTCCCCTTCTCACGGGCAGGATTTCTCTTGTTTCTCTTTGCTGTTGTTAGTGGCTCCACAGTCCCCTTAAAGCAGTTGAAGTGTGGACCATTGCCACAAGGCAAAGTCTTGAACTTTGCCTTTTTTTGGGCACATGCTCCTATTCCCTCTCTTACTGCAGCCACTCCTGTGCCCTGTGAGGAGCAGGTTCTGGAAACTAGGCTGGCTAAAACCTGAGTATTTTTTTTTCTCAGTGGTTTCCAGCTGGATTGGTCCCAAGATCAAGCTCATCACACAGTGCTTGTGCTGCCATGGAATTTGCATATGGGAAAGGAGAGTTTGGGAACCTGTGTTCCGTCTGGGGACAAGGCCCCACATAGATTGTCTTAAAGCAGTCCTGGAATTTCATTTTTAGCAGTGGGAGTGATGGAAATGGTGTTAGTTTGAGCAGACCAGTCCTCCACCAGCAGAGGGGAAGCCTTGAATTTCAAAGTTCAGCATTGCTAATGCAGACTGGGGTGTTGCTGGTGGCACCTCGCTCAGCTGTTCCATGTGACTTTAACTAGGGGCTATCCAGGAATCATTTTTTTAGCTCCAGCTGTGCTGCTGTTCCATCACAGTTGACAAATTCCTTCCCTGGTGGGGTGGTTTGCATTGGGGTGCTTTGGCAGTTACTAGAAGCACTTCAGCTGCTATTATTTAGCAGTAGTTTTAGGTCAAAGGGAAACTTGACTTGTTTCATTTGCTTAATTAATTTCAGTGCTTTCTTTCATCAGTATCTTGCATGATGTGCTCACATATATAAATAGGTCTTTTTGTTCTCTGATGTTAATTTAGCAAGATCTTAAGCTAGAGGACACACAGAGCTGTTTCAAGCTGCCTGCACACTTTGGAGACCTGTTTTACTTGCCCGTGTGCTGTGGTTCATTCTGTAACTCTAAAGTTTGAGAAGAATTCAGCTGCCTTCTCGCTTGCCTGTAAGGTGTGACCTGCCATGATGTCTGAACTCTGTAGCAACCTCCATTTCTGTGGAGCAGAGGAAAAAGAACTAGTTCAGTCCTAGCATAAATCTGACAAATCTCTTAAGTCAATCATTCTTAATGGTGCTTTAAAATGCAAATGTATTGATGTCAACTCCAATGTCAGGGATATTAGATGTTTCTCATGTGTATCTTTAATCAATGTGAGTTTATTTTGTATTAAATTAAACATGTGTCTTTCAGGGTCTGGTATCCAATATTTGCATGAGAACAGAATTATACACAGAGATTTAAAGCCTGAAAATATTGTTCTTCAGGATGAAGGTGGGAAGGTAAGTCAGGTGTCCTCTATCGGTGGTGTTCCCACTGTCATTTCTGGAAGTTGTCAGCAGCTTCATCTCACCTGAGAGAAATAAAAGAGGACAAGTAGCTTGTGGCATTGAACTGAGCTGAAATCCCAGCTGTGAATTTATTAGAAGTTTACATCTTTTTGAAACCACAAATCCTATTTTCCTTATTGTTAAATCCTTAACATTAGAAACCAACAACTTTTGCTTCCTTCTGTTCTTGCTACCAGAAACAGAACCTGAATGATGGGAGATTGTAGTGTATCCCTGTGTTTGTGGCTTTGAGGGCTGCATGTAAAATCAAGCTAGTTCCAAGAGTCAGCCTAAAGGACTTCTTAGTGAAAATTATTTTCTCTATTGTTACTCTTTAAACAAATAACTTTCAATTCCCAGATAAAAAGCTAGATACTCTATTCAACCAAGCTGTAACTGGCAAGCTGATTTAAATAAAGTTGAGTCTATGCTGAGATAGGTGGACAGTGCCAGCTTACATGATGAAACAGCAAGCCTTAACGCCGTGTAACATGCTGAAGCTTTGCCGTGGAATTTCTCCACAATTTCTATTCTAGCTTTCCTCTTCTTGAGTGTATGCTGTGGATGGTTTGGGTTGGTTGGTGGGTTTTTGGTTTTTTTTCTCTGAATTTGCTCTTCAGGCAAACTATTTAAACTGTCTACAGATTGTTCACAAAATAATAGACCTGGGATACGCAAAGGATCTGGATCAGGGAAGTTTATGCACTTCATTTGTTGGAACATTACAATATTTGGTAAGAATTGTTTGGTTTTTTTCATGTATACAAGTGATGTGGTATTGCCACATTTTATAGAATCACAGAAGTGTTTATAGAAGGAGCCTACAAGTCCCTTGTCCAGCCTCCCACTCGTAGAAGGACTGTCACCAGCACTAGGTCAGGACAGCTGTGTCTTGGCTAAGCTGAGCACTGAGACCTCCAAAAATGGATATCCCGCACCTTCTTGGGGACTTGTCCCAAGGGTGTTCCCTCTCCAGGGGAAGAAGTGTTTTCTTGTGTCCAACCTGAACCCTCCAGCCACTCATGCGGGGCTGTTGCCCCTCATTGTATCACCTGTAACTTCCAAGATGAGTTTGGCCCCTATCTGCCTCCTCCATCCCTTCCTGTGCCATGGTTGGGCGTTGCTCTCAGCCCACCTCCCCACAGCCAGACACAACAAGTCCAACTGCCTCCCATCTCCTCCTGGATTGGGTGCTCCAGGCCCCAACTTACTGGGCAGCCTACTGTGGGGTGCATCAGGGTCCCCACACTGCTCTGGAGCTGAAAGGCACGCCTATGTGCAGCTTTGTCTCTGCAGAAATGCAAGAAAATAGATGAAGTACCACTTTTGAAATTTCTTTTTATGATCCTTTTTAGGCGCCAGAACTCTTTGAGAATAAATCCTACTCGGTTACTGTTGATTACTGGAGCTTTGGAACGATGGTGTTTGAATGCATTGCAGGATTTAGACCTTTCTTACATAATCTACAGCCATTTACCTGGTAAGACACTTATTCTGTGAGTGGTGATGCCAGGTAATAGGAACGGAGAAGACTCTGGGGAGACCTTACAGCAGCTTTCCAGTACCTGAAGGGGGCCTACAAGAAAGCTGGAGAGGGACTTCTTACAAGGGCATGTAGTGATACAAGGAGGGATGATGGCTTCCAACTGGAAGAGATTAGATCTAGACGAGATCTCAGGAAGAAATTTTTCACTCTGAGTGTGGTGGGACCCTGGCCCAAGTTGCCCAGAGAAGCTGTGGTGCCCCCATCCTGGGAGGGGTTCAAGGCCAGGCTGGATGGGGCTTTGAGCAACCTGGTCTGGTGGGAGGTGTCCCTGCCCAGGGTGGAGGGATTGGAACAAGATGGTCTTTAAGGTCCCTTCCCACCCAAGCCATTTTATGATTCTATGGTGCTGTCCAGACCTCCATGCAAGCAGGTGGAAAAATGTTTCCAGAGACAGAGTTAATTGCAAGGGCTCCCCTTTTGCTCTTGGAAGTGTTCTCAGTGGATTGTTTGGAAATGTCTTGGTCCTGAAAGAAGAGTTTGTTTTCTAAAGCTACCAGACTGTGGTACTTTTTGCTGCTGCCATATGCAATTGGCCCTTTACAAAAGTAATATTGTTGATATATCCACAAAGAATTTTATTTTCTAGGCATGAAAAAATCAAGAAAAAAGATCCAAAGCATATCTTTGCTTCTGAAGAGATGAATGGGGAGGTTCACTTTAGTACTCATTTGCCAGAGCCTCACAGCCTCTGTGGGTAAGTATGTCTCTGTGGCTACTTGTGATCATTTTTGGCTTGTCTTTTAAACTGAGGGCTCCTCCTCCTTTATCCCAAGCACTGAGACGTCCTCCTTATTTTTCCTAAGCAGTGTTTCAAGCTCCTGGCAAGCTACCATTTTCTAGCCACGCAGCTCTTTTTTGATTCTCTGGGTCCTCTCACCCTGCAGTTGGTGGGATGATGGCAGTTCACCTTGCAGCGTGAACTCTGTGACTGCTTTCCACCCGTTACCACGAGGCCACTGAGTAACATCTCCCTGATAACTTGACAGTATTGAATCTCATAAACCAAGTACTTGAGTTAGCTCAAGTGAAAGCAGAGCTAGTATTTGTGTTGGGAAAACTGCAGAAGGTCCAGCAGAGGCCAAAGAGACGATCAGAGCCCGTTGTGTAGAGCGTACAAGGCCTTAAGTTGGCCTTCTTCAGTGTGGTGAAGAGCAGGCAAAGGGAGTCTAATTTTGTCTTCTACTGTCTATTGGGGCATTACAGATACAATAGGTTCTTCTTGGAGGGGCAAAGCAAAAGGAAGAAAGACAAGGGAAATGAAATTTGGGCACAGGAAAAAGGTTTCCCTGAGCTGGTGATGTATCCCTGGGACAGGGCCCTGAACAGTGGGGGATCTGCATCTGTGGGGACAGCTGTGTGACGTCGGCTCTGCTGTGGGCTAGGGCTCAGACCAAAGTCCTCCAGGAGGGCCTCCATCCTGAATTAACCAAGTCAGAAGTCAGACTCTGATCATTTGTCACTTATTTAGCACTTGTGTCTTCAGATGTGCCCAGCAGTGCAGCACAACTCATGGCAGGGGCAGATTTCTAGGAAAATTAAGTGGAGAATGAAATAAATGTTTTTGTGCCAGTGCTTTGGGCTTTTTGCACTGTGTGCTGTCTTTAGAGATGTTCTTGACAATAAACTTACATGCTGCTTGTGTGGATAAACCTGGAGGAGGACCTTCCAGGCTGCATTGTAGCACGGGGATGATTATTCTGCAGACAAAGCTTTGAAAGCTATTCAACTTTATGTGTATCACAGATGGGTTTTGGAGAAAAAAAAAACCAAACACAAAGAAACCAACCCGTTCTCCCCCTTATTTAGATGCTTTTGACTCAATGAATAGGAGTTGGGAAGAGGGAGAAGGGTAATGCAAGGTCTATTGGATGGGCCTGTGTTCCTGTGGAGATCAGTGAAGAATATTGTTACACTGGAGATACTCTGCACGGGCTTTCCTCCCCTGTTGGAATGAGTGGCTGCAGCAAAATGAGTTCTTCTCATATGTTCAGCAGATGTTTGGCCTCTAACCAAAGAGTTGTACCTTATTGCTGTTGCGTGACCCCGGTTTCCTAAGTGGACTGCGTGTTGTGGAGTATCTGCCTTCTCCTTCTTACGGCCCTTCTGTTTCAGTGTAATTGTAGAACCGATGGAAAATTGGTTGCAACTGATGCTGAACTGGGATCCGCAACAGAGGGGTGGAGGTTTAGATCCTGAGACTAGTCGTCCAAAGTGTTTCCTGGTAATGGACCACATACTGAATTTGAAGGTGAGTGAGGGTTTTTACTGGGTTTAAAGGCCTACTGAAAGTATCTCAGAAGGACAGAAAGTGTTCAGTGGAGCAGAGCTATAATCCTGGCATCACCCAGCTGCAGGATCATAGAATCATAGAATGGTTTAGGTTGGAAGGGACCTTAAAGATCATCTCGTTCCAACCCCCCTGCCCTGGGCAGGGACACGTCCCACCAGACCAGGTTGCTCAAAGCCCCATCCAGCCTGGCTTTGACACCCTTTAGGGATGGGGCAGCCACAGCTTCTCTAGGCCTTCCTGTTCCAGTGTCTCACCACCCTTTCTTCATTATCTCTACTGTAAATCTACCCTCCTTCAGTTTAAAACCATTCCCCCTCATCCTATCGCTACACTCCCTGATAAGGAGTCCCTTCCCATCTTTCCAGTAGCCCCTCTAGGTATTGAAGGCCACGATAGGGTCTCCACGGAGCCTTCTCTTCAGGCTGAATAACTCCAACTCTCTCAGCCTGTCTTCACAGCAGAAGTGCCCCAGCTCTCTGATCATCTTCGTGGCCTCTGGAATCACTCCAACATGTCCTTCTTATGTTGGTGGCCCCAGAGCTGGATGCAGAACTCAGGTGGGGTCTAATGAAGGCAGAGGAGAGGGGCAGAATCACCTTCCTTGACCTGCTGGACATGGTGCTTTTGATGCAGCCCAGGATGCGGTTGGCTTTCTGGGCTGTGAGCTCATGTTGCTGGCTCATGCCAAGCTTCACATCAACCAACACCCCCAAGCCATGCTGCTCTCAGCCTGTATTTGTGCTTGGGATTGCCCCAACCCAGGTGCAGGACCTTGCACTTGGCTTGGTTGAACTTCATGAGGTTTGCACAGGCCCACCTCTCCAGCCTGTCCAGGTCCCTCTGGATGGCATCCCTTCCCTCCAGCGTGTCGACCACACCACACAGCTTGCTGAGGGTGCACTCTATTCCACTGTCCATGTCTCCCACAAAGACATTGAACACCACAGGTCCCAGTACTGGCCCCTGAGTTACATCACTCGTCACTGATTTCCACTTGGACATTGAGCTGTCAACCGCACCCCTTTGAGTGTGGCCATCCAGCCAGTTCCTGATCCACCGAGTGGTCCATCCATCAAATCTGTGTCTCTCCAATTTAGAGACTAGGATGTCGTGTGGGACAGTGTCAGATGCTTTGCATAAGAATCATGAGGGATGTTTTTCTTGGTATATCAGGCAGTGTGTGTATATACAGCCTGTCAGTACACATCTGAAGGCAATGTATCACTAGCAATATCAATCTCTAGCTTTACTCTTGCAGTAGAAGAATGACCTTATATTGCTGTCTGTTATCTCAGAAAGGATTGGACAAGATCAAATGAGTTTCATATTTGATAATAATAGTTTTCCTGAAATCCACTACTGATGCTGTGACCTCCAGGTCCATGAACTGTAGTAGTATCTATAGTAGAACAGAGTTTACATTAACCTGACTCTTCTTCAAGTAATTACTGGAGCTTTGCTGCAGTAAGACTAGCTGAGCTGAGCATGTGTAAAAAGCCAGAGGATAATTTATCTGAGTTGGAAGGATTCCAAAGGAATTAAAGCCCGAAACACAAAATATTGTGCCCATAACTGGGACTTGTCAGAATCCATATATCATGGTGTGGTTTGGGTCTTACGGTCTCTGACCAGATACAGTAAAACTAGAGAGAGGGCCATGAGAACAAAAAGACAAGCACTGGTATGTAACAGCTTATTTGTATGGAGGAAATGGGACTCGGTTTAGAATCATAGAGTCATCTAGGTTGGAAGAGACCCTTGGGATCATCGTGTCCAACCATGTTTCTTGGGAGCAAGTCTCACCAGCATCAGAGTCTATGAGGCTCAAGATGGCCTTTATGCTAGCTTGTCACCGTTCTTTTGATGTGATTAAACTGATTGTGGCTTGTGAAGGTTATTAGTGCATTTTATTGCAATTTTCTCTGACGTTAAGTTAAAAGTTGCTGGCCCGGGCTTTGAGTTTTATGATGTGGGGCTTTCCTCCTGAATTTCATTGTTGTAGTCATTGAAACTCAACAGATGCTCTCAATCTAACATGTTAATTGCTACATACTCTCTCCCAGGCCTTTATGTCCTTTGTCTTTGATAGCCAGTGGCTTCTAATCAACTTGTACTCTTTTTACAGATAGTACACATCCTAAGTATGACCTCTGCCAAGATTATTTCATTTCTCTTGCATCCTGAGGAAAGCCTTCATTCCCTTCAGATTCGGATTGAGTTTGAAACTGGAATAAGTACTGGAAATCAGGAGCTGCTGTTGGAAACGGGGATTTGCCTGGACCCTCGGAAACCTGCTTCACAGTGTGTTATTGATGGCGTAGTAAGAATGATTCTGTTCATTTAAATTTAAAAATCTTAGGGAATTTAAAATTCTTAGGGAAGATAAATTGCTGTAATCTTCTCCCACTGGGGACAGTTCACTTTGTAACTATAGTAACTCTTAAGGTCTAGCATTATTTCCTTTATCAGATAATATAAGTAGATTCCTATAGCTATACTCTATATAAATATTTAAATAACTTGCTAGCAAAGGGTTCTCTGTTTCTGTGAGATCTATCAAACCTAGTTTTTTAAGGCAGCTGATGAGAAGAGTGTCTGCCCACAATAATAAGTTAATGATATAACCAGGACCCTCTGGGTTAGTAGGAGCTATGTTTGGCATTTGTCTTGTTGATGTTCTCTTCTCTTTTCTCACCAGAGAGGCTGGGATAGCTACATGGTCTATTTGTTTGATAAAAGCAAAACTGTCTATGATGGACCCTTTGCTTCTCGGAGTCTTTCTGACTGTGTAAATTACATTGGTAAGTATGCTGGAGGACAAGGGGGAAGTGAGAGCACTGCTTCTCGTGTAATATGAAAGTAGAAAGCCTTACAAATCTGTGTATTATCTTGAAGAGCATTCTCTCATTCAAAGAGGACCATTTAAGAACCTGGAGCAGCCTAGCAAAATTTATTCTACAGCGCTGTATCTTTGCATTTTGTAGATGTAACAGTTCAGATAATTTATTACCTGCCCTTTGGGAACTCTCTTATGGAGCAACTTAAGAATTCAATTGAGGTTTTTGCCCTTGTGGGCACTGAACAGCATCTGCCCAACCTAAATCTAAACACTGCCCCACTTAAACGGAATCACAAAGTGGTTGAAGAGTTGGGAGGTAATAGAGGCAACCTAATCTTGTAGCCTAGAGAGGGAAACTTTTGATGTGTCTGCACCCTACATCCTGGAAAGAATCATAGAACAGTTTAGGTTGGAAGGGACCTTAAAGATCATCTCCTTCCAACCCCCCTGCCCTGGGCAGGGACATCTGCTAGACCAGGTTGCTCAAAGCCCCATCCAGCCTGACCTCCAAGGATGGGGTATCCACAGCTTCCCTGGGCAACCTGTGCCAGTGTCTCACCACCCTCACGATGAAAAATTTCTTCCTGAGATCTAATTTAAATCTGCCCTCTTTCAGTTGGAAGCCATCACCCCTCCTCATATCACTACATGCCCTTGAAAAAAGCTTTTTTGTAGGCCCCCTTCAGATACTGGAAAGCTGCTATAAGGTCTCCCTGGAGCCACCTTTTCTCCAGGCTGAACAACCCCAGCTCTCTCAGCCTGTCCTCATGGCAGAGGTGCTCCAGACCTTTGATTATCTTTGTGGCCTTCTCTGGACTCACTCCAACAGGTCCATGTTCTTCTTATATTGGGGACCCCCGAGCTGGATGCAGTGTTCCAGGGGGGATCTCACCAGGAGGAGCAGATGGGCAAAACCCCCTCCCTTGATGTGCTGGCCACACTGCTTTTGATGCAGCCCAGGATGTGGTTGGCTTTCTGGGCTTCCAGTGCACATTGCCAGCTCACGTTGAGCTTCTCATCCACCACTGAGCATCTCATCCACCAAGAAGTGGCTTCTCATCTACAAGGAAGATTCAGACTTGGGGACTGTGATTTCATTTGCACAGCTTTTTACTCTGCTAAGGGCTCTTGTCCTTTCACACCCACAGAGTGTTGCAGTGCCATCATGCTGGGAGATGTTTGCAGAACTTCAGTGATAGCCCACATAGATATATCTTGTCTTAGAGCTTAGAGTCTAAAGAGGTTGTGTACATATCTCTTTTTTTCTTCCTCCCCTCCTCCCTGTGCTCAGGTACAAACAGGGTTCAGTTCCTTGTAGTCCTGTCTTCTGAAGCTGGATGCTTTGAATGTTCATGAGCATTTGCCCTCGTACAACTCTCCTAGACTTACGCTTCTGAACCCTGTATTAGCACCCTGAGGATGCAGATTATGTTTTTGCCCTGTACTGTCAGGGATGGTTGCATTTCAGCTGTGATCCATCTCTGTCTCGCCTAAATGAAAGAGCAGGTCCCTCATTCTATGCTGCTCATCATTCAGGCCCTGTATGAGGAAATCCACCTTGGTCTGATCACAGAGCCAAGGCAGTGTAACTGGCCATGTTGGACAAGTTGCAGAACTGTTGTCATTTCCCTGTGGAGGTTATGGATTAGGAGTGGTCTTCAGAAACACTTGGCAGAGGTTCAAAACCTGCAGTGTTGTAATGTCTTCCCAACGGTTCTTCGCTCTAGTGATAGTGTGGCCAGAACTCCATAGCACTGATCCTACTTCTGGTCTCACCAAGCAGCCTCAAGTGTCTTGAGAAGAGTCCAGGCCCCCCTCCTCCCTCTTGAGTTGTTAGGAGTAGAGCCTATCTATTGCTGCAGGGATACTGGTGAGATGTGCTCCCGTTGGTCCCTTTTCTTTCTGGTGCTGCTGCCTGGCCCTGGCATCATCAGTATGCTTTTAGACCACGCATGAAAGCTGCTTCTCTGCTTAACAGCTTCTATTCCCTGTCTCCTGAAATGACAGCAGTCATCATCAGGACCTAAAACACCTGAATGTAGACATATATATACCCAATGTACCTGTAGGAAGGCCTTGTATATCTCTGAAAGAAAAAATACTGTCAAGGGACAGGAGACACCTATTGGGATACTGTGTGTAAAGGAAATGCCTTGTGACATACAGTTTCTGTGAAATAGCTTTATTTTCTTTGGCCTGGCTCTGCAGAAGTTGTGCTGGTTTTCCCTCCCTCCTTTTATTGTCGCTCATATTTACCCTGATCGGTTTTTTGCTGCGTGCTGGGCTATTTTATTCTGGTGCATCTCATGGCATCATTGTGTTGAATCGCTTGGAGATAAGGCTTTTTACGACACGTTTGTTGATATCCAGCTGTACTGACAGTTCCGTGTTTCTGTAGAAGTCCTGCATCTTTTCCCCTTAAATATCTTCATCAGGAATTTGGGAGGAAACGTTGAATAAACAGAGCAATTATATTTGCTTTGCTACCTTGGGCAAGTGCGTTACATAGAGTTTTTGGATAAAACCACCCCTGCGTCCTGCCTTGTGCCATGTTTCATGCCTGTGCATGTTTTACCCCATGTCTGCTAGTGCCAATAGGCCAAAGTGCTCAAAGGAATGAGTGCTCTGGTAGCTGTAAGTTGAAATGGGAGCCTGGCCGGTAGCAGTCTGTCAAATACCCAGAGAGCTGTTACATGAAAAAGCTTATACACACTCAAGCAGCATCACATAAAAATTTAGCAGATCTTAAGTGGCTTGATCCTTTAGTTTAGGCACCTGAAGCAGGTTAGGAATGTTATAAGCACTGAATTCTTTTTCTAGAATTGTCCTTCCATTTACGTGCAATTATGTTTTTTTCTTGCATTCAGTACAGGATAGTAAAATCCAACTGCCAATTCCTCAGCTGCGCAAGGTATGGGCAGAAGCAGTTCACTACGTGATTGGGCTAAAAGAAGATTATAGCAGGCTTTTCCAGGGCCAGAGAGCTGCCATGTAAGTTGTTAACTTCTCATTCGGAAGATTCAATATTATGCAAATACAGGGACCGCTTGCATGGAAATGTACATCTCGGGGAGTTTTGGTTACCCAAAATCATACAGCGCTCTGCTGTATAACTTCATACGTTTATGTTATAAAACATATTTGAGCTTGGAGCTTATTCCTCTCCAGGAATTCTACTGCATAATGCCTGACGCTGATAATACTGAAAAAATTTGAACCTTGAATATAGTCACAGAATGGCAGAGGGAAGTCATCCAGTCCAACCTCCCTGCTCAAGCAAGGTCACCTAGAGCTCATTGCCCAGGATGCCAGGTTGCCCTGCAACCTCCTTAGGCAACCTATTCCAGTGCTTGGTCACCCTCACAGTAAAAAAAGTTCCTGATGTTCAAACAGAATCTCCGGTGTTTCCATTTTTTGCCCATTGCCTGTGGTCCTGTCACTGGGCACTGCAGAAAAGAGCCTAGCTCCATTCTCTGTGCACCCACACCTCAGAGAGTGGACATTTTGATCCCCAGTCAGCCTTCTGTTTTCCAGGCTGAACAGTCCCAGGTCTCTCAGCCTTACCTCATAGGAGAGGTGCTCCAGTCCCTTAATCACAGAATTGTAGGGGTTGGAAGGGACTCTCAGAGATCATCTCGTCAACCCCCCTGCCAAAGCAGGGTCACATACAGCAGGTTGGACAGGAACACATCCAGGCAGCTTTTGAATGTCTCCAGAGAAGGAGACTCCACCACGTCTCTGGGCAGCCTCTTCCAGGGGTCTAGCACCCTCAAAGGAAATAAGTTTTTCCTTATGTTCAAATGGAATTTCCTGTGTTCCAGTTTGTGCCTGTTGTCCCTTGTCCTGTCACCAGGAACCACTGAAAAGAGTCTGGCCCCATCCTCTTGACACCCACCATTTAGATACTGATAAGCATTGATGAGGTCCCCTCTCAGTCTTCCGTTCTCCAGGCTGAACAGGCCCAGGTCTCTCAGCCTTTCCTCATAAAGAGAGGTGCTCCATTCCATTGATCATCTTCGTAGCCATTTGCTGGCCTCTCTCCAGTAGTTCCTTGTCTGCCTTGAACTAGGGAGCCCAAAACTGGACACAGTGCTCCAGATGTGGCTTCACCAGGGCAGCGTAGAGGGGGAGGATGACCCCCCTCTTCTTAATGCACCTCAGGAGATGATTGGTCTTCTTGGCCACAAGGGCACATTACTAGCTCATGGTCAACTTATTGTCCACCAGGACTCCCAGGTTCCTCTCTATGGAGCTGGTTTCTAGTAGGTTAAGCCCTAACTTTTACTGGTGTGTGGGCTTATTCCTCCCTAGGTGCAGGACTCTACACTTGCCCTTGTTGATATTCATTGGGTTCCTCTCCACCCACCACTCTACCCTGTCCAGGTTTTGCTGTGTGGTGGCACAGCCTTCTGGTGTGTCATTAATAATTTTCATTGGCCTCTCTCCATTATGTCCATGTCTCTGGTGTACTGGGGGGCCTAGAACTGGACCCAGGTGTGGCCCCACCAGTGCTGTATAGAGGGAGAGGATCACCTCCCCCGACCTGCTGGCAACATTCCTCCTAATGCAGCCCAGTATAGTTCTATCACAAGTGGCAGAATGAGTGGAACTGTTTGTTTTATTTGTAGGGTTTGGCTCCACGACTAAGTCACAGAATGGGCAGTGTCATATTTCTCAAGTGATAAAAATGGTGCCAGCATTCACCAGAGGCAACATGTGCTACAGTAAATGCTAAGAAATACTCTACACTGCAAGGACTGTTTAACTGAGCTTGGCAAAAAAAAAAAAAAAAAAACCAGGGAAATGAGGAAGGACTTTCTTTTTTGCTTTCTGAGGGCCTGCAACTTCTAAGGACAAGAGATGGAGCCTATGACCGCACTGAGATTCCCTGTTCCAAGGATCTTACAACATTTTTTGCTAGCTGTGCCTTTCATTCGGGTAATGTGACAGCACTGGCCACGTAAGTCCAGCTTTTCAGCTAATGTGCTGTTCTTGTTTCATTCTTTAGGCTCAGTCTTCTTCGGTATAATGCCAACCTAATCAAAATGAAAAACAATATGGTGTCAGCATCTCAGCAGCTGAAAGCAAAGCTGGAATTCTTTCATCAAAGCATTCGCCTCGACTTGGAAAGATACAGTGACCAGATGGCTTATGGCATATGTAAGTATTGTGTAATACTTGCCTGGGTGTCTGTCTGATCCTGTCTGTCTGATCCTATAAAGGTTCAGATCCTGCAAAGGATCAGACTGACTATGAAGAGCTGTGGGTGAAAAGAAAACAAATACAGGAGCTGCCATTGTGTTCCTCAGCATCTTTGTGGATATGCTTTAGCTGGGGCAGATGCCGGAGAAGAGTCTGGCAGAAGCCAAGTCAGGAAGATAAAAGGTTTTTGGAGACCTTCAGTGACAGTGAAACAGGTGGTTCCCCACTGAGAACACCAAGCTAAGAAAATTTTATTATTAATAGTACTGGTGATGTAAATGATTCTGTTTATCCATTCAGCGTCTGATTCATTTGGGCTTGTCACTGGGCAGAAAGTGGAGAGCAGAGTTGCTGCCCTTGATGGACAGAGGAAGGTCCACTAAGCATTTGTGGCAGAGCAAGCAGGCATGGTGACTGTAGAAACACAGTTATGAACAGTGCAAAGGGAGTGACCTTGCTGTGCTTGATATTAGGAGGTAGCATGAGCCAGGCTGAGAGGTGAGGTGGAAAAGGACCAGCTACAGTTTTAATAGCACAGAAACGTCTGGATCTTACAAATACTGTTCAGGGGGGAATAGTAAGATTTACACTTAGTTATGACTAAAAACCAAAACTTGAGTCAAAAATTATGACTGGGCTGGTCATAGGATGATGGTGGAAAATGGAAAGACTCAGGGAACTAGTTTTGGATAGTCTTTGTTTAATCAAAAGTGGGAGTTGTTGAGCTTAGTGGTGGACTTTAAAGACTAGAACTCATTTGCGAACAGTGGAATCCTACCAAACAATTTGTATGTGGGCATGGAGTTGTTAAGTTGCAATTTTACTGTCTCTCTGTGATCATAACTCTTCCTTGGACATTCAGTGTCAGACACTTTGTGTTTAAATTCAATTGATGTGTGTAAAGTTCAGATCACGTTTTTGTGTCTGCATGTTTTTATAAATTAACATCTCTTTTCTCTTAAGCTTCAGAAAAGATGCTCAAAGCTTGGAAGGAGATGCAAGAGAAGGCCTCTCAGTGTGCACAGGTATATTAAAGGAGCTTCATTATCTCTCTGTGAAGGATATCATGACAGGAACTTCTTGTCGTATGTGCCACTGTTCTGTGCCTGCAACGTGTTTCATACCCTGCCTGCTGTGGGAATGAAAGTATCGTTGCAAATGCATTAAAAAAGAAATAGTCACCAGGTTGTCTGAATCTAGTGATTTGAAGAAAACCAGCAGAAATGTCAGTAGACTCAGTTGTCTGTATTGGGAAGTAGGCTATAAAGGCACATTTATTACCCAAAAGAAATGATGTTGCTATAGCCAGGAGTCTTCCTGCTTGGATTTATTGCACACAAAAATTTCCATTGCTGAAGCTGAAAATAATACCAGTTGCTTATTACTGCAATTTTGAAATCACTGCATACTTCATTTAGGAGTACAGACATAAATTTCTGGTATTCTACACGTAAATATGCAAATCAGTTTTTACTAAGAGTAATCCTTGAGAAATTTAGAGCAGAGTTAGAGCCAGTTCTTACTCTGAGTAGTCCTAATCGTTAATGCGTGTTTTCACTTGTGATTCATGGACAGTTGAGCTGGCATAATGGCTTTCTGTTCCTTGGAGAGTTAGTTCTGGGAGAGGCTGGTTGAAATTTATCTGCTGCTTAGAAGTCTGATCTCTTATCTTCTGGGAATAAGCATTTTAATTCTGTCTACAGTGAAAATGATAAGGAGATAGAGGCCTTTTTGTCAGAGAATAATTCTGCCTGCAGTTCTGTTCAGACCTTTGTAGGTAAGGAATAAGTTTTTAGCTGTGAAAACTAGGGAAATAGGATGAGTGGAGTTCATTTAAAATCTGTTTCTTCTCCTTTTCTACTGGATGTACTGAATAAAGCTTGAGAGGGGGGAGGCATTCAGAGGGGAGCATTCAGAAAACAGAATAATACAGAGTGCAGTGATTAATACATAAAAATCCCATATACCATTAGAAACACGAACAAGAAATTACATTGCCTATTTTTTTTTCCCCGTGAAGGAATAGACTGAGTAGTTCAGGTTCTGGGATCCATTAGCTATCTTCATCTAAGTCAAAAGGTTCTTGGAGGCTGGGTTCGTTCTGCTTGCTCATATGATGGAGATAGGGCAGTAGGGATTCCCATCTGAATTCCTCCCTGTTTAGCTCTTTCAGTTTTGGGATCATGTTGCTCCCTGTTAGGAAGCAACAAAGATAAAAGGGGAGCTGCTACTAGCAGAGTAACTCAAAGCTGTCATAGGCTGTTTCCAGAAAACCAGAAACCTCAGCAAATATTTACTTTGTGGACTGCCAGAATTATGTTCTGTCTTCAAGCTGCCTTTGCATAGTACATCATGCCCATTTATCAGGTTGGAAAATGTTCTACTCTGTAATACACAGTGGTATCTCAGTCTGTCTAGCAGGCAGTTTAACTTCTATGAATTCAAGAGACACATTTGTGCTGTACAGTGAGTCACAGTGCTCCAGATAAGGACATTTCTTTTGATAACAGGGTTTATTTCACGTTTCTCTCACAATCTGTTTCTCCTTTGACTATGTGGTTTCTTGCTCCTTCTGTGTCATCTTGTTTTATTCTTTACCTGCAAGACCTACAGACATTGCTTTCTGGCCAGGAGGTCACATCCCATTTATATAGCCTCTTACCAAGTACTTCTGCAGCTTCAGCAAGGGGTACATTCTGGCAGATGTTCAATTTGCAGGTCCTGCAGCCCCAGATCAGAAAGGAAAAGCTGAAATGTGGCCAGATACTTTCTCAGGAAGACGGATCTGTGCCCACAGTCCATGGTGATAAGACCCACTATGGTGACCAGTGCTTTCTTAACCATGCTGAGGATCTCCAGTGCATGTCTGGCACCATATACCTAATCCTCATGTTCAGAAATTCTGTTGTTGGCTGCCGCAGCTAACTTAACTGTGAGGACTTGGCATAAGACTGGTATTTTTTGTGTTGCTTGGAGGAAGCAATACCAGAGTGAAATATCAGAGAAATGTCAAACCAAAATAGATATGGGAGGATAAAATGTGAGAGCACCTTCTGTCCATACTGTAAAAGCACCTTCTGTCCATACTGTAAAAGCATGAAAAAAAAATCTTCCCTGCTAGCACTACAGAGTGTGTGTGTATGCAGCATGCATCTCACAGAGAGGATGTATGAAGAAGCTGATTTTTCATGTGTACTTGTCAGAGATTTGGATCTAGGTGATATCATGCACTGAGAAGATAATAGCATAGCCTCAGTTATTGTAGTGGCAGTCAGGTCAGAGAGCTTTTTTTCTTCTAAACTCTGCATGGGATCAGCCTATTATCCAAACAAGTGTTCTGGGGATCTTTATTGCTTTCCTCCTTCAATTTGATTTGTAACTGTATGTCCCTATTAGGCTGAAGATATAGGATATCTGGATGAACAGATCATGGCTTTGCACACAGAGATCGTAGAGCTTCAGAAGAGTCCGTATGCAAGACGCCAAGGAGAGGTTATGGAGAGCTTGTAAGTCCTTTGCTTATTAATTTTATTGCACATGAACAAGTTTTGTGTATTTCATCATCTGAGGGTTTTTTTTTCATCTGGTGGTAAAAGGGAAGATCCCACCAGTTGTGGCTGTATGTTTCTCATTTGTCTTGAAGTTCGAAGGATCCCTCGACAGCGTTCTAAGGCAGAATGCGCAATGGCTAGACCTGGGGAAACAGAGAAAACACAGCTAGGAAGTACAGGACACTTCTCTTTCACTGACTATGAAACATCGTCTTAAAAGAGGATGGACTTAAGATGGCCCATGTTCTTCTCAGCTGAAGAATGCAAAGGATTTTTTTTCGCATCAGAGAAGAGTGATTTTATAGTATTGAGTGCGAAAATTACGAGACCATTGTAAAATCCTGTTAAGTATTTTCAGCATGTTTTCGAAGCAAGGATAATTAGCAACTCATGGATACTTGGAAAATTTGGAAACTTGAATATTATTTTTTTAACAAGTATCAAAATATGAAAGAGCTAAGTGATATTACTGATCTTAAGACAAATGAAGCAATTGTTGTTTGGGCTGTTACTAAGAGCACAAGTGGCAATTATAAAAGAGTGGCAATTATCAGAGAGCCAACCAATAGCCACTAAATCTATTGTTAATAAGAGCTCTTCTGAATGACTTTGAATATTCTGGGAGGAAATGTGCCTGTTCCTGCCATGTTCTCCTGCCTCCCTCTTTGCAGAGCTAGATCAGCTAAGTTGCTTTTCATCCCTGCAGGAGCAGCAGAACTGGTGTACAGGGCAGGAAGTGGTGGAATGGAGAAACCACCTCTTGCAGCAGTAGCTCCTATTCAGAGCAGTGAAGATTTGTTCAAGGGTGGAAGCTTCAGTGTTTGGCTGCGTTTGAAATATTTGAAAGAAGTAACATTTATTTAACTGGAAGAAGAGAAACACTGTCCTGTTGTTTGTGATGCAGCTGTCTCTTTCTATTTGCAGACTACCACTAAAGTTCAGGCAAAAAATGCAGAACAGGAACAAGAATTTTTTAGGCAGTTGTGCAGAAGTACCTATAGTTACAAAAATAAAGTTTCATAATTAAGGATACCATGGAAAGAAAACACAGCTGAGCCACGTGAAAATTTGAAACTGAAAATAACTTCTGATTGGTACAGTTATCTGAGAAGAAAATGCATAATCAGAGGAAAAGAGAGTTAGCTTTTAGGGAAGAGTTCATTTCCATCACAGAAGGAGCATCCCTGTGTTCCAAATGCCATACTTCTATACTGGCTGTAGAGGAAGGTGGCAGCTCCAATGTATGAGGTCCAGCAAGTTGTAACTTGGTTGCAGTGCTTTTTTCTCTTGAGTCACCTGCTTGTTGATCCATGTCTGAATAATTTTCTTCTTTTTAAAGGGAACAGAGAGCCATAGACCTGTACAAGCAATTAAAAACAAGACCTCCAGGTATGGAAGGAGATAGTTCAAGAACTGTTTCATGCTCATACCCTGTGACTAAATTTTCTGAACTCAAGCCCGGGAAAATACTGTTTAGGAAAAGGTGAATGATTGTATTAATCAGACTCAAGGCCATACCTTAAGATGGTTTTTGGTCTTGGAGCATCTGCCCTGAACACATCAGCCTTCTGGCATTCTCTCCCTTTTTTCCTGCACCTGGTACTATTGCCTTATTCTCTCCAGACATGAGAAGATCTACTGTTCCTCTGCCAGTCCCCCAACCCAAGAGCAGTCTCTTTTCTCCCCCTCCTCCTCTCTCTTAATTATACTGGATGGAGCCCCATGTTTGGGGATTATTGTGTTCTGACCACAGTAACTGGTGAGCAGAAAGATTTAGTTACTTGTGCATTTGACAGCTGCCTTCAGTCCTCATTGAAGCCAGTATTCACAGCGAGAGTGGCTGGGATTGTATACATGGAGAGAAGAGACATTAAGGAAATCTGTGTCTAATGGATGATTGTGAGAGATTTTAACATGTTTCATTGTGTTTCAGTTTGTTTGGCTCATTAACTCAGATCTTTCCTTGACTCTGGGCTTTTGTGTCCAGAGTGACTCCTTGCTGAAGAGCATTTTACTTATGTGGTGATTGATGGCCTTTCCAGATCATGCCTACAGTGACAGCACCGACATGGTGAAGATCATTGTGCAGACAGTACAGAGCCAAGACCGAGTTCTCAAGGAGCTCTTCGGCCATCTCAGGTACTTTATGCAGGAAAAAAAACAAACAAATGCAACTTGTGACGTTTGTAGCTTTGTAGCAGGAAAGTAGAGGGAAAACCATGGAGATCAGCATCCAAAAGCTCCAGCCACAGGTATACGTTTCAAATAGCAGTATTAATTCTGCTCCTTAGTGTCTGTATTGAATTTCCACTTACTTTTTAAAGACATATAGCTAATAGGGAAGGGGAGGAGAATGCAACGGCTTGTACTGTTAGTATCCAAGAGTTCACTTTAAAGTGAGACAAATTCTGCCAAGGTTTAGGCTGAGATTAAAATCTTCAGGAAAAAAAAAGAAATAGCGTAACAGATGAGAAGATAGCACAGTGATCTGTTCATTAATTCATTAATTCTTCAAGTAGCTCAGAAAAAATACCATTATGCGGATCTCAGTAGTCAGGAAAGCATGATTTAGTGTTACTTTTATGTGTGGCTTATGCTTGGTAGATCCCATAAAGTGTTAGCTATGGTACGGTCAGCCCACAGAGACCAACACAGACCAGAGAAGAGGAATAAAATACCATGGTTGAGTTGTTGTGCTGTCCGTTGTGATCAGGATCAATTTTTGCTTTTCAAATAAGAAGAGCTTGTATTGTGGCTATTAATAGCAGTGTGACCTGCCTAGTCCAGTAGTAACTGGACTTTTGGAAAAGTCATGGGGTCCATCCAGACTTGGAGGTTTTGTACCTGCAGCTGTCATAGCGCAGTGCTAAGAGAAAGGGGTGTTCCTACTGAAATTTTCTTTAATGCCAAGGTGAGGCTTTTGGTTTTGCCAGAACCTATCGCCACACAAGCTGGAAAGTAACCTTGTGTTTGGTTTTTATTATAGCAAGCTCTTGGGCTGTAAGCAGAAGATCATTGACTTGCTTCCAAAGATTGAAGTGGCTCTCAATAACATCAAGGAAGCTGACAACTCAGTGATGCAGATGCAGGGCAAAAGACAAAGGGAGATATGGCATTTGTTGAAAATTGCTTGTGTAAGTAGCTTTTGCACTCTTTGTTTGTTCTTCCTTCTGAGCAGGAGCCAGGGGACATCAAATGAAACTCTGAAGAGACCAAAAAGGGAAAACTTCCACTCAATGGTTGATTTATTTATTTATTTATTTATTTACTTACTGCTTTATTTTTACTGTAGAGCAGGGAAGTTTGAGATGCTAAAATTTGACGGGGGGTAGACAAATTAATGGAAAAGAAGCTCAGTAGAGGAGTCCTTGGTCCCAAGAAGTCATCAAACAAGCAAATCACTGGTGGCTGGACTACAGGAAGTGTACTATGACATGTGCCTTGTTCTTACCTTCCCGGAATGTCTAGTGTTGGCTACTGTTGGAGGGTGTATCATAGAAGCATACAATAGTTTGGGTTGGAAGGGACCTTTAAAGGTCATCTAGTCCAACTCCCCTGCAATGAGCAGGGACATCTTCAACTAGCTCAGGTTGCTCAGACTCAACCTGACTTTGAATATTTCTAGGGATGGGGCATCTACCACCTCTTTGGGCAACCTATGCCGTGTTTCACTACTGTCATTGTAAAAAATTTCTTCCTAATATCTAGTCTAAATCTTCCCTCTTTTAATTTAAAGCCACTACCCCTTCTCCTGTCGCAACAGAACCTGCTAAAAAGCTTGTCCCCAGCTTTCCTGTAGGCCCGCTTTAGGGACTGGAAGGGGCTATAAGGTCTCCAGGCTGAACAACCCCAACTCTCTCAGCCTGTCCTCGTAGCAAATATGCTCCAGCCCTCTGATCATCTTTGTGACTGCCTCTAGACGTCCTTCAACAGGTCCATTTCCTCCTGATGTTGGGGGTCCCAGAGCTGGAGGCAACACTGCAGGGGGATCCCACCAGAGTGGAGCAGAGGAAGAATCCCCTCTCCCACCCTGCTGGCCACACTGCTGGTGGTGCAGCCCAGGATATGGTTGGCTTTCTGGGCTGTGACTGCACATTGCTGGCTCACATCCAGCTTTTCAACCACCAACACCCACAAGTCCTTCTCCACAGGGCTGCTTTCAGTCCCTTCATCCCCCAGCCTGTATTGATACCAGGGGTTGCCCCAACCCATGTGCAGTCCCCTGCTCTTGGCCTTGTTTAACCTCATGAGGTTCACATGGACCCACTTCATGAGCCTGTCCAGGTCCCTCTGGATGGCATCCTGTCCCTTCAGCGTGTCAGCTGCACCACTCAGCTTGGTGTTGTCCACAAACTTGCTGAGAGTGCACTTGATCCCACAGTCTATGTCATTGATCAAGATATTAAATGGTACTGGTCCCAGTACAGACTCCTGGGGGACACCACTTTTCACTGATCTCCATTTGGACATCAAGCTATTGACCACTACCTTCTGGATGCAACCGTCCAACTAATTCCTCAGCTGCCAAACAGTCCACCCATCAGATCCATATCTCTCCAATTTAGAGAGAAGGATGATGTGGGGGACTGTGTCAAAAGTCCTAGACAAGTCCAGGTAGACAACATCCATAGCTCTTCCCTTTTCCACTGATGTAGTCAGTCCATTGTAAAAGGCCACTAAGTTGGTCAGGCAGAACTTGCCCTTGGTGAAGCCATGCTGTCTGGCATCACCTCCCTGTCCCTTATGCCTTTAGAGACAGCTCTTCACCCTCTATCCATTTCTTGATGTAGAGGGCAACGCCTCCTCCCCTCTGTCCTTGCCTGTCCCCCTTCTGAACAGCCTGTAGTCATCAGTAGCCGCACGCTAGTCATGGGATTCTTCCTACTAGGTTTCAGTATTGGTAACTAGGTCGTAGCTTTCTAGCAGCACGGTGGCTTCCAGCTCCTCCTCCTTCCTCCACACCACCATACTGTGTGCATTGATGTTCCCTTGGATAGGTGAACTTCAGCCTGATGTATTAAACCTATCAAGATTTTAATGCTGCAAAAGTGAATTAGCTGCTTTTCTGATTAGTTTAAGGTGTTTTTAAGACTACAGTGCTTTTTCTGCATCGGTTATTGTGACTATGATTTCCACATGCCTACATTCAAGGTCAGCATAGGAAACATGTATGTCTTTCCCCTGTCAGGAGAGTTGCTGCTGTGTGAGATTCACAATTTAGGACATGGCACTGCCTCCTAATTCTTCAGGGTAGAAGACATGTTGTGTAGACCACAGGTGACTTGCATGCAGAGGTATTTGGTACCAGCTATTTGCATAACTCTGAAGGACTCTATCAGCTGACTTCCATCCACTGGCATGGCCTAGATTGTGCGTGTGTGTTACCAACAGTGCTTACATTTAATCTTGAGTCTTGCATACAAAATAATTAAGCCTGACTAAATTCTTGCTTTGTCCATGACAGCAGATTAATTTCTTTTTTTTTAGACTCAGAGCTCTTCTCGATCACTGGTAAGCTCCAGCCTGGAAGGGACAGCCTCAACTCCAGCAGTCACATGGCTCCAACAGAGCTCCTCAGGGAATGTACCTCACCCTCTGTCATCTCTGGCAACTCCTGAAGACAGGTTAGAGCTGTTGGGAGAGGAGGGGAGGTGAGAGGGGAAGCCACTGCAGAGAAGTCAGTGTAGCCATTGTTCGGCTCCTGACGGGCATTTTAGTAACTTACCTCTGGGCACACCACAGCAAAAGGCAGCAATGAGATTTTGAGCCAAAATGCAGTTTCTTATCCTGCCCGGGTTCTGGAGCGAGTCCCAGGTAAGCCAAGCCATATTTAGTGTTTCTTACAGCTTAATTCAGATGGAGGTTGGGGTCAGTACTAAGCAATCCATTTGGTTCAATATCTGGTGTTTCTTTTATCCTTCCAAAAAATGTTTCAGTCGCTCGTATGTTACTAATGCCGTAAAAATTCGGGAATTAGGTTGAACTCTTTATTCAGAAATCTCCACTTTCTGGTCCTCAGCAAGTTCCACATACCACTCTTGGGTAAAGCACTGTGCTTTTCATTTCTTGTATGTCATGTCATTCTGTCTTGAGGTTGGATTTGGTTATTATGGCCCCTTTCTTTCAGCCAGTCCTAGCTGAGTAAGAGAGTTGTCAGGAGCTGAGGGGTTTTTCCTCTTTGCTTCATTAGCAATTTTACTTCCAGTCAGTATAACGGAAGGGAAGGTGCCCCTCAGAGACTGCTCAGCCCTCAGTCCACAGCAGCGATGGTTTTGTGGGGTCTGACACAGGGGTTGTGAACATTGGCATCAAACCATTCTGCCCATCTCTTTCTTTTTGGATTGCCAGGGAAATACCTAGGTTCTAAAGATACACATCTTCTAAGCAGGCTTTTGCAGGAAATCAGTTGATTTTTCTGAAACCCTGAGCAACCTTTCTCACTTCCTCTTTTCTGTCTGCTGCTGCGTGGCAATTTTCGTCTCTGAGTAATGTTGTGTGATCATCCTTTAATAGCTGCTTTCCTGAGCAAGGTGCCTTTGGATCACCTCATAGCTCCTCTTCGAACCATGGCTTCACTGCATGAGGCACTGTATGAAGAGCCAAGAGATGTAAAGGAACAGGCAGTGATTTCAGGCCCCTTAGACTCAGCTCACTTCCTAAGTTCTGTACAGGCTGAATTTCAGGGGAGTTTGTGCAGTTCCTCTGCAGAGAAAGTGAGCAAATCCGCACTCCCAGGATGGGGATCTGCAGGATGCCACCTCAGGGCATGTTTTTGTGCCTTACAAGGTAGCTCCTACAATTGCAGAGAACTATAAATCAGTTTGGGGGTTGTTTGGTTTTTGGTTTTTTTTTTTCCTCCAGTGCAGAGCCTTTTGATGTTGCTATTACTTTGTGTTTTAAATCTACCATATGCCTTCCCTTCCCTCCAGGGAAAATTTTGTCCATGTGATAGAAGAGAACCTGAATTACCTCGAACTCTTTAGCAGTATTTTGCAGGAGGTGAGACAGGAGCAGAACAACAGCATGATGGTAAGTCTGTTGATATCTTTTTGAGGACCTGATTTTTACGAGCCACAGCAGGGTCCTCTGGGGGTGTGGAGAACTCCTTAAAGAGGGTCATTGTGATGATGTGAATCGCTGTGGGCTGGCATGTGGTGTCTCTCATCCCTCCTGGACTCTGCTAACGTGCCGGTTGTTAATGGAAGGTAGCACTTGGCACTAGCATCAGCCAAGTGGTCTGCATGGTGGAACAGGCTGTTCTGTGGGACCCCCTGGCTGTCAGAGCTTGCTCTGAATGCTGGTTGCGTTCTCAACTGGAGACAGTCCTGCTTTGTGTCCCTGCCCTGGAGTGAGCAGGGTTCTACCATTTCCAGAGCCCTTTGCTGATCATTCACTGAAGCTCTCCTTGGGGCAGAAGTGGAGCTTTAAAGAGTCCTAAGGCAGCTCTTTGCACAAACTGGTATTTGAAATAACAAATGACAAAAGTAAATAACGATGGTCCAGATGTTTTGACACAATCTGAAACTCTGTTCCTGAACTACTGAGGCCAGGAAGTTATTGCTCAAAAGAACCCAGCTACCAGAAGAATGAAGTGCGCCACAGAATACTGGTCTTTTAGAAGAGGCTCTCCAATAATTTTAGGGGCTGTATCATAGAATAACGTGTATGAATATAATTAAAAAATGACAATTAGGCATGTAGATTGACCTGTTTATAATGGAGAAGAGTCAATACAGCTTCTGTTAGCATGAGATTGTCTCACAAATTTATTGCAGTCCTGCAAAAAAGTCAAAAATCCCCTGATTTTTAAAAAAGTTTCTTAAAGGCCTCTCTAGGGATAACTTCTTTTCTTATGGGATAAAAAAGCTGAAGCTGTTTACCAGTTGTAACTGCTGAAATAACAAGGAACAAGGTTGGGGAAATTGAGGTGGTTGATGAAATGGAGCTCTTATAAACATTTTAATTCATAAAAATTTCTATGTTCTAATGTTTATGAATAATAGTGAAACGAAAGTTTACTAGAGTTAGTAAGTTATTTGGGATGGTGAAACGAAAACTTATTAGTGGAAGTTGCAGATGACACTGAAATAGCAAGGGATTGAGCAATATGAATGGGGAAATGAACTTAGCTACTGTTTAAGGCAAAGTAATTATGTTAGTGGTGAAAACAGCCTTAATTATGCTTACCATGGTCTTCATCCATCAGTCGATGAATGCTTTGTTTGTCTTTGTTTAGTTGTGACAGGGTTGGTATCAGTTGTGTAATACAATTTTCTGTCTTGTCTTGTCTCCTGGCTGTGGCTGGAGAGGAGCGGGAAGCCATGTGACTGGCATATGACCTGTTAATCATCCGTGTCTCTGTCATCTCCCATATCTCCTTCCAAGCTGCAGCATCTGTCTCTGGCATGTTTTAGCCCAGAAAGCTTGTTCATTGTTGTGGAATCACACTCTGCAGATCAACACCTGTTTTGTTATGTTTGATTCTTTCCCCTTTGCTCACATCAGGGGACAGAATTTAGGCAGCAGGAAAGCAGCAGAAAATGGGACTTGTCCTCTTCAGTTCACTTGGAGAAAACCAGAGGAAAAAAGAATGAATAACTATAAGGACCTCTCTATTCTTGCATGCATTTCATTCGAGCCTTTTTCATTTGTGTTCTTGCTCTATAAGTATGTCCCGTGGTGCACTAGGAACACTGGCAGCAAGAGTTCTGCAGGCACAAAATGGAATTTCCAAAGCCAGTACAGTTTGTGCCATGCCTGAGCGCTGCAATAAGTAGCGGGGCATTTTCTGTTGGGGCAAACTGAGTGGTGAAATTGTGAGATTAGTTTTACGCTGTAGAGCAACATAGAATTGTCTAGGTTGGAAGGGTCCTTTATGAACATTGAGTCTGACCGTTAACCTAACACTGCCAAACCCACCACTGACCCATGTCCCTCAGCACCACATCTACCCATCTTTTAAATACCTCAAGGGATGGTAATTCAACCACTGCCCTGGGCAACCCGTTCCAATGCTTGATAACCCTTTCTGTGAATAATTTTTTCCTAATATCCATCCTAAACCTCCTCTGGCGCAACTTGAGGCTATTTCCTACTGTCCTATCACCTGTTAATTGGAAGAAGAGACCAACACCCCCCTGGCTACACCCTCCTTTCAGGGAGTTGGAGAGAGCAAGAAGGTCTCCCCTCAGCCTCCTTTTCTCCAGGCTGAACACCTCCAGCTCCTCAGCCACTCCTCACAAGACTTGTGCTCCAGACCCCTCACCAGCTCCTTTGCCCTTCTCTGGACCCACTCTAGCACCTCAATGTTTCTTTTGTAGTGAGGGGTCCAAAACTGGACATAGTAGTCGAGGTGGAGCCTCACCAGTGGGACAATCACTGCCCTAGTCCTCCTCACCACACTGTTCCTGACACAGGCCAGGATGCTGTTGGCCTTCTTGGCCACCTGGGCGCACTGCTGGCTCATGTTCAGCCCACAGGCAACCAACACCCCCAGCTCCTTGATTCTTTGAGAAGAGAGAGATGTTGAGTACTGAGCAGCCTTTGGTCACCACCTTGGAAATCCAAATCATATAATGGTTCGTGTTGGAAGGGACCTTAAAGCTCATCCAGTTCCAACCCCCCTGCCCTGGGCAGGGACAACTCCCACCAGACCAGGTTGCTCAAAGCCCCATCCAGCCTGCCCTTGAACCCCTCCAGGGATGGGGCAGCCACAGTTTCTTTGGGCAACCTGTTCCACTGCCCTCACAGCAAAGAATTTCTTCCTGATATCTAATCTAAATCTTCCCTCTTTTAGCTTAAAGCATTCCCCCTCATTCTATTGCTACACTACCTGATAAAGAGTCCCTCCTGGAGCCCCTTTAGGGACTGGAAGGGGCTTTGAGGTCTCCCTGGAGCCTTTCTCTTCTCCAGGCTGAACCCCCCTAATTTTCTCAGCCTGTCCTCACAGCAGAGGTGCTCCAGCCCTCACAGCATCTTCATGGCCTCCTCTGGACCCAATGGACAGCCATTTCCTGTACTTCAGTTGTTTCCTTGCTTTTTCTTTCAGAGTTTTGATTGGAGCTGGCTGAAATAGCCGAAGGAGCTGAGGCGCTGCTGTCTGCAAAGTGCCGGCGTGCTGTGAGGTGGCTTGGCAGCTTCCGGCGTGACAAGCTGGAGGTCACTCAGTCACCTTGTGGTTTTGTAAACCTTAGAGGAGCTGATTGCAAAGGTGGTGGTTGGTGGCAAATAACACCATTGGCGGCAACAAAGCAGCATTTTGCAGGCTGGTGCCGACTCGGGCTTTCCACCAGAGGAGTAACGTGCCTGTTGGAGATGTGGGATTTCTCCCCAAAACCTTTCCTGGAGGGGCCGGGAGGAGAGCCAAGGGCTGGCGGCCGCTTTAGGGCTGGGTCTGTCCCGCCTTCCCCGCCCCACCGCCCTCCTGCTGCTTGTCGTGACTGCCGCAATGTGCGGAACGCGAACTGTTGTACAGATTGTATCTCTGTGAAGTGGAATTAACCGCAATAAACGCTGTGGAGAGGCCTTGTCGTTACTCCCTCGCTGCGGGCCCTTCGCGCGCACACACATCCCCCCCGCCCCCCTGTTGCCGGGCAACAAGGCGGTGCGTGTGGGGGCCCCCCCCTCCCCCGCCGCCGTCGCGTCCCGTGACGCCATCAGCCGGTGCCGCGCAGGCGCGGCGGGGCGCGAGCGAGCCCTCGGCCGCACGTGGGCACGGCGGGTACGGGGCGGGGGGAAGCGCGCGGGGCGGCTCGCCTCAGTGTCCGGAGAGGGCGCAGCCGTGAGGGGGGTGGCTGGTGCCGCCCCATGGGGCGACCTGAGGGGCGGGGGCCCAGCCGGGCCCGGGAGAAACCGGCTGGTCAGCGGCCCCCCGGTGCGGTCCGTGTCTCTGCGGTCCGTCCGCCGGGAATGGGGGGTCACGGTCGGCCGCCGTTGCGCCCACCGCCAGGAACGGGAGGGGTGAGGCGGCCTCCCTCCCCTTGCTGCGTGCTCCGGGGCTATTCCCGAGCTCGTCGGGTCCGAAAAAAGGGGTTCGTTGTGTGAGGAAGCTGGTAGGGAGGCGGCACCGGGGAGGGGAAGCAGAACCGCCGGCAAGCAGGCCCCGCCTGACCGCGTCTCGGTCTCTCTGTCCCGCAGGCGATGTGAGGATGACCATGGCCCAGGCTGGAGCCGTCATTGCAGCTGCTGCGGGACTCCTGGTCTTCTTCCTCTACTTCTCCATCCACAAGGTCGAGGAGGGGCACTTAGCTGTCTATTACAGGTACAGTTCTTCCCTGCCAGTGCCCGCAGCGGCGTCCGGAGCCTTCCCTATGTTTCCCTCTCTTTCCACTTGGGATTCATCCCTGGCCCCAGGTCACCTCAGGAGGCTCCTGTGTTTTCCCCTCCAGGTTTTGCCCCAAGGTGGGCAAACAGCATTGTTTCTGCTCTTTTTGCATCAGGAATGAGGTGGGCCTGGATGGCCTGGCTCTGCAGAACCCTTAGTGAGTTTCGGTCTTTCTGAATCCTCAGCTACTTTTCCTCCCTCCCCTTTTTCTGGGTCACAGTTGGGGTTTCAGAGTTTGGAAGACCAAAACTCTTGGTCCATCTAGGCTTTTTATATCTTTTGATCTTTCCCTCTTATGTTGAGGGCTGTCACCTTTGTTCCAAGACTGTCGCCAGCCGGAGTACCCACCTTGTTGTTTTTAAATAGGTCTTCTCCCTGGCTCTGGGCTGAGGGAGAACCCTGGGGCTTATAAATGCCATGAACACAATCTGTAAAGCAACTCATTGTCATCCCACAACGGTGAGCGGTCACAGCCACTTAATGCCACCTCTTGACTAGATTCTGCTTTGAATTTGAATAAAGGAACACAGAAATGCAGCACCAGCCTTTCCACATTCTTTGCAGTTTTTTCATATTTCTGCCCTGTCCCTTCTACCCTTTACCCTCACCACCACCAGTTTCCTTTGCACTGCTCTTGCCCTTAATTACAAGTGTTTTGAGCAGCAGGGGCCCTCGTGAGATGCTGCAGGAGACCATATTGCACTATGCAATCAATCACTTCAATCTCTATCCTCGTGAGAGACTGCGGGTTTTCTTTGCACTTTCGGTGAGGGACTGTGCTGAATGCCTTGCAGAAATCCAAACTGGCAGTATCACATCAGCTGCTGGATTATTCCATGGTTACCAGCGAACTATTTAGAGAGGAAAATCTGTGGTCTTGAAGCTCTCTATAACGTTGCAGTGAGGGAAGAATTAAGCAATATCTGCCTCCTCTAAAAATTAATTGCTCACAGAGCTGAAGTAAACAATTGTCAAGTTGCACCATGTGAGTATCATAGGCATCAGCCCTTTTGCAGGGGAGGTAGTGGCAAATTTGGGGCAGGTGAGTGATGTAATTTGCGCTCCCACAGCTGTGACCCCTGACAGTTTGAATGTACTTCCTTGCTCTCAAAGCCAGCACTTAGTTTTTCCAGTTGCTTGAGCCTTTTCCCCAATTTTCTCTCTCTCTCTTTAGGGGTGGTGCGTTGTTATCTAGTCCAAGTGGACCAGGCTACCACATCATGCTCCCGTTCATTACCACCTTCAAATCTGTGCAGGTTAGTATCTCCTCATCTTGGAAGAGGGTGAGCGGGAGCAGGTGTCGGTAGGGATGTTGCTAGGTGGAGGGTGACTTGGGCAACTGGTGTTTGCAGAGGGGCTCAGTCATGTGGTAGTCAGAGCACAGCAGCTCTGAGGAAGCCCTTGGTTGCTTCTGCCTCAGGTGCCAGACCCAGCTGTGTGCTGGGACCTGTCCTGTTGCTGGAATCTCCCCTACACATGTTGCTTGGGATGGGATGTCTTGCTCTGGGAGAACAGTCTGTGTTTGTGGCCCTAATTGTTCCCCAGGAGAGCTGCAGGAACCGAGAGCAGGGAAAGTCAAGTTGAGAAGAATGTCTTGTGTCCACACCTGAAAAAGTTGGGAGGAAGGCAGAGGGCACGTTTTTGGTTCCGTGTTCCTGTGCAATGGTTGTGAGAGTCTGGACACAGCATCATCTTCCTGGAGAATGGAGAGGTTTTGAGAGCACTGGTTGTCTTTTTATTTCAGACCACGTTGCAGACTGATGAAGTGAAAAATGTGCCTTGTGGGACAAGGTATGTTTTTCCTTTATATTTCTTCTGGTGATGAGCAAATGCACTCTGTTGCGTGGTTTGCAGCTAGTCTGTGACACAGAGGCTGAAAAGTAAAGGCTCATACTCTAAAATTAGTCCCAAACATATGCACATACATCACACTTGGCAATAAGAGAGCAGGAGGTATGGGAAGGAACGCTCTTGCTTTTGCTGGAATTGATGCTCTTAGGGTGTTTGCATTTATAGTGATATTACCTTGATTTTTCTTGGTTGCTTCCCTCAATTACTGTGCTAGCCTGTTGCTTGGTCTTTGGTCTGCCCTCTGCTTTGCGGTATTTCTACGCCGAATCTTGTGGCTAATGCAACCGTTGACAAGTGACTTAACACAGGGGGCAAAAGTAAACGGCAAATGGGAATCCTTCTGATGGGAGATGGTTTATTTTGAAAACATCTCAAGAAAATGAGTCTCCTGGAATCATTTGGGCATTTTTGGAATTGGCGTTTCGCCTGTCTGAGAGACTGACACAGAATGAAGAAGAATCCTATGCATGGGTGGCAGCAGCCTGCTTTGTAACTAAGCTGATCCCTTGTTGCAGCACAGATCTATATAGTTTTAAGCAGAGCAGTAACAGGAGGAGAGGGCTAGTCGAGCTGGGTTGCAGATCCTGTTGTGTTGGTTCATTCACAAATGAAAAGGATGACTGGATCTGTTTCTTCAGGACAGAAACAAAACTGATGGTAATTGTGCTTATGTTTTAGCTTTAGGGTACTCAACATTATTTCTGTGTAAAAGAAATAAAAAAGTTAATATGACTTGAATGGTGACACATCACAACTGTGCTGAAATTAAAAGCCGTACGTTAGTGGCAACATTAATAAGGCAGAGTTCATTTCAATCTGGTTTAGCGCTTACTGAAATGAGTTCTTGGAATTATTCCTGTAACAACTCATCAGACATCACTTGGGCTTAAATATTAACATAAAGTTCTCGTGGGCCCTCACTGGTTTTAGTTTTACATCTCAAACCTTTCAGGAGCGTCCATAAATAAAGCGAGCGTTCGGTGCTGCTGCCAGGGCTTTGTCTGAAGAGACTCTAGGTCGAGTGGAAAGTAATTGTGGGAAGGAGGAGTAAGGCTCATTGTGTTCTATATCTATATCTTTTAAATGGCAAAGTTAAAAATAAGTCATCAGAGCAGAGTTTTAGCAACGTGTTAACGACAGCTTTTAGCTCATAAGTAGCATAAACAGGAGTAATACTTCACCTGTGGGACGTTGTAAAACAGCGTCATGTCTTTGGGCTAGGGGTGATGTCCTGCTGTCCTGCAAGCCTTCTCAACAGACCAAGCAAAGCTTTACACTGAAGCTTAACTGCATTAGGCGTGCTAACACAGTCAAAAATAAACTGTGCTGCTTTAACCCTGCTCGAGCAGAGAGGTGGGACAAGATGACCTCCAGAGGTCCCTGCCAGCCTTGACCATTCTGTGCCTCTGTGATTTAGGAGCGAAATATTCAGTTTAATTCTTTATACTTAGTTCATTAAGCTCCTGTTACGTTTCTGCGTGGCAGGATTCAGTTGTGTAATACAAGTGGTTGTGCAGTTCCAGGTAATCAACATGCTTTAGAACACTAAACAGCTGGCGAAGCAGTTTTTGGTTAATAATTGAATACAATAAAGTCTAAAGGTCCCAGTAGCCCTGCCCATTTTTAAGGTGTTACTGCAGGAGCCTTAAGTTTGCTGTATTTGCAGCGAAGTTGGCCACTGCTCCATGCCGAAACTTTGAATCCACATTTCTGTAACAAATGGATCAAATCTGAAATTTCACTCTCCCAGTTCAAAGTTCATCACAAGAATAGATCTGAAACAGTTTACATTTCTGTAATTATGTATTAAGCCATCAGATTTTAAAGGTTGAGTTTCTTTTCTCTCATATGCATACTTCTGTCCCTGTATTCTCATCTGCATTAAGAAGCTTCTGAATGGCTGTGTGGATGTCACATCCCCAATTTCTGCCTTACCTGTCCTTACCATTTATACTTGACAGCATTAAGTGAACACGTTAAATATGGATTTCAAAATACTTTGGCACTAGATGACTGGTTTTCATAAAACAGCTGTCACCCTAGAGAAAAAAAACATTTCATTACAGCAGGTAGAGTATGTGTCTGCTCTAAGCTGTGAATTGCCTCTGTTGTCTGAGATTTCTGGTTTTCCCCAACAATAAAATATGTACACAGTTCCTTGGAGAGTTCACCAGTTTCCTCGTGGCAGGTCTGCTGATCTCCAAAAACTGACACAAAATCAGTTCAATAAACTAGTTTTACAAGAGTAAAGTATTCCAAAGGACTGACTTGAAGAATTAATGGAGAATGAATATACTTGTGCATATATTAATTGTGGAATACCATAAATGGGTTGAAAAATGGTGTCGTGCAAATAGTGCGTGAAAGAATTATATAAGTAGCATTTTTCTTATAAACTTAACTGGAAACAATTATGCTAAATCTTGTACAGGTTTTTACAACACCAAGAGACAGTAAATAGCCAGGACGCTGAGCAGTGGCATTGCTCAAGCATTAGTTGTTTATTTGCAGAGGTGCAAGAGTCATTTTGTGCTCGAGCTGCAGATAGTTGGCAGGAACGCAGGAGGAGCACTGGAGGAATGCTGTTCTGGGGCAGATCCTGGCTCGTTAGCCAGCCACGTGGAAAATTGTGTCATTAATATTGCAAGTGGATGTATTGCATGAATCCCTGTGTCTCTAGACAGGCCAGATCTGACCTTTAAGCCCAAGTTTTACATACCCTGATTGCCTAACGTGGTCTCAGCTTGTTTGTGGTCAGCTCTAGCAATAAGCATTAAACCTTGACCTTATTTTATGTCCCCTTTTTTATGGTAACATCCTTCAATTTTTCCCTTGTCTTTTCCTGGCCTGGCATAAGCTAAACTCCTGAAATGTATGAGGCTTTCTAAGGTCTACTGAAATGCCTTTGTGTTTGTTAGTCCCCTGCACGTTTTCACCTTATCCTGTAAATTTAGGCACTATTGCTGCCTAATTGTGCTTCAACTTCTACCAGGTGCACATAGTTCTGGGTGTTGATCCTCCTTTCAGACTTCCTTCTTGTTCCTCTCTCCCTGACCAAAGAGCCCTCTCGACTAAGTGTTGCTCTGCCTGACCAGCCCGATCACCAGCTCTGCGGCGAGGACCTTTGGGGGTGCAAGTAGCACTTGCAGAGGCTGCAAATGCCAGTGTTAGGCTGCAGAAACGGCAGTGGAAAGTTGCTAGTGCTGGAAGTCTCCACACGAGAGTCACCCTGCTGTGCATCTAGGAGACAAAGATGTTTTGAGAATGGTAGTGGCTTGCCAAAATGGCAAGAGCACCATCTGAGCCAGCGTTTAAGCTGCAGGTGTCAAAGGGCAAGTAAAGCAGCTGTGGATGATGAGAGCATTTGTACAGCTCCAAATCGGTCTACGACGCTCTGCCAGGGCAACTGTCCCAAAACTGCCCAGGACAGGATCTCCTGTGGCCCAGGAGTTAACTAACATCTTCTGGATCAGGCTGTTTAGGAGGATGTCTTGTTTGAGGTGCTCAGCTTAAGATCAGAGTGTCCCAGAGTTGGCTCCTGGCTTTACAGCAGCAAGGTCCAGAGGGCTGTCCCCACTGCACAATGTGAAATGATGGTGGCTCCAGCAGCTGGCTGGCTGGAAACTGTAGTGTAGGTGCTTTGTAGGCTTGGTTTAACCTTAAGCCCTGGGTGGGGAAGTGCCTGGCCAGTGTATTTGGAGTCTTGAGTGGCACCTCTTTCCTCAAAGCTATTTCTTGACCACCAGGACTGCTATAATTCACTTTTGCCCCACGCTGGTTGAGATGCTTGGCAGGGTTGCTGTGGGTAGTGTTAAGGTTAAGTCAGATGGACATCAGGCAGTCCTCTTTAGTCTGAGATGCCAGCCTTTTTTGCATGTGAGGTGATGAGGGGCTGTGGATGAGTCCTGCGTAGGAGGCAGAATGTCTCAGGTGCTCTCTTTCCTTCTCACATCACATGTTTTTGCTGCCTAGAAGAGCTGTGGTGTGTTCGAGTTCGTGTCTGCTCTGGTGTCTGCTCTCTTTGTTGCCTTCCCTTTGTTGTTCTGGACTCTCCCTTGCTGATAGTTGCAGCTACCTTCCTGTTAAAAAATGTTTTCCCTTTGCTGGCAAAGCAGGAGATAACAAAGCGAAGTGAAAGTGCTTTGCAGACTTGCTGGAGCACGCTTTTGTTTTATGCAAAGAGAGGGACCGGTCTGTTCAAAGCGAGGGTTTACTCAAGAAGTCAGAATTGTTCTGGGTAAGTTTAGTAGAATTTAGTAAAAATGGGGGGAAAGATGACTTTGCTTTAAATATGCACCACTGTTAACAGTTGTGGTAATAATTAATGAATTCTGTTTTTCTCTTAGTGGTGGTGTTATGATCTACATTGACCGAATAGAAGTTGTGAATAAATTGGCACCGTATGCAGGTATTTCCCATCCTGTTTCAACAAGCAGCACTGTCACTGTCCTCGTTCATCCTGTAGCTGCTCGATCTTGGTTTGCAAGACTTCCACTTTCTGTGTGTCCTTATCCTTATGGTTTCCAGTATGGTAGCACTTAGTTTCGTGCCTGTGCCTGCAAGCTTTTTGAAGAGCCACAGATTTGCAAAGATGAAAATAAATTCTAGGATTGCTTCTCCCCTGTACATTTAGGAATGTGATGGGTGCTCAAGCTGGTCTATTTCTTGCTGCTGAAGGGGAGACAACCTGTGAAACCAAATACATGGAACAAAGCCCCCAAGTGCTTGTCGGCTCAGCTGCTGGGAAAATTAGAAAGGCAAAGCCTGTATAGAAGCCTCTTACCTTCTTATTTCACCAGCTGCTGAACCAAAGACTCACACAGGTTTTTACTTTATAGTAGTGTCTGTTCCCTTGCATGCAGGTCCTAGGCAGGCTTTACCTTTTCGTTTGTTTATGCAAATCATAAAACAGGACTGTGCAGTATATCTTGCCGTAATTACTCCGCTCTTTGAAGTCATACAATCCCAGCAGTGCTAGTGAAGGGGACCTCTGCAGGTTTCTCCTCTGACCTCCCTCCTGCTCACAGCAGGATTCTGACTAACAGCTAGGCAGGGCAGCTGTGGCTTTGTCCAGCTGAGTCCTGAAGATTCCCAAGGATGGAGATCCCCTACCCGCCTGTCCCAGTGCTGCACTACTTTCCTAATGCCCTGAGCTGTTGTTTTGTGGTTGTGGCATTGCAGAAAGCAGTACATGTCAGTGGTGACTTGTGATAATTCCATTGCTTCCTCAGTGTATGATATTGTGAGAAACTACACTGCAGACTACGATAAGACCTTGATCTTCAATAAAATTCATCATGAGCTGAATCAGTTTTGCAGTGCGCATACCCTGCAGGAAGTATACATTGAGCTGTTCGGTAAGTGGATGGATGGCAGCTGGATGTGCCCACCAAGAACTGTGTCATCTGCCTGTTCTACTGTTACAGCAGGCTCCTGTGAGCAAACAGCCTCCATGCTCGAGTTGCAGGCTAGAAACCAGCTCCTTATATACCCATATGTCACTTCCCATGTAGCTTTACTCTTTAATGATTCGGATTTCTTTGTCTTTCCACATCTGCACATGGGAATTTGATTTCAGACCTTTTCCATTTGGGATTGAATTCTGGACGCAGGAAGTAGCCACTCATCTCTGGTGTGTGCAGTCATGCCCATTACCTTCACTATGATGATGGTTTTGTCTTGCTACTTCTGCTTTTAGGCCCCTGTTCTGTTGCTGAATTGACTTTTTTACTTTAAAAACCTCCTTCTGGCTGTTTTTAGCAAGTGAGAGCCAGAAGGAATGGGCTCTTGGCTCATTGCAATGCTCTAGTTTTTTCACAAGGGGGTAGCAGTGGTTCAGGAATTAGCAAATTTAATGTTCTGCTTGGTACCTACCTGTGCCCCCCGAGATGTAACAGCATCACGTTCCTTCTGGAGTGGCAGAGCAAGGGAAAATATTAAGAGACTGTCAGTGCTGTACCGAGACCTGCCAAATATCTGTGCTCAGAGAGGAGTTTCATGGTAATACGTGCAGCTTAATCATTTCATAACTGACCATTTCCATGGGAAGATCTTCCTGGAGGTTGGAAGTGACAAAATATGTGGGTTTTTTCAGTAGCAAGTGCTGGGTCCTGCAGGTCTCTAGAGACTTAAGGCAGAGGGGTTGGCATGGCTCTGGCTTAGAAGGGGTAGACATTTACTACAGGCACTGGGTGCTTTTTCTTGCCCAGATGCTGAAAGCCATTTGCACTCATGCTCAGTTCATGAATAGCTGGACCTTTCTAGAGATAGTACCATGCCACTCTCCTCTCGGGAACATTTTCAAGGGGGTATAAGAAGGGAAATGATGTACTGAATGATCTCAAAAAGCATCTTTATCTTACATCAGAGAGACACCTGCTCTTCAAGGCCAGCTGACTCTACCACATAAGCTGTAGGAGAAATGATAAGCTAAGCAGTCTCTCTCTTGTCCTCCAAACACAGATCAGATAGATGAGAATCTGAAGTTGGCCCTGCAGAAAGATCTCAATGTCATGGCACCAGGTCTCACTATCCAGGTAGGTTCATTCCCTAAAAAAAAGATTATTCTTTTTTCCACCTCTCATTTGCTCACCTTTCACTAGATTGATGCGGTTTCTTGCTCTGGTTTTCCACTTAATGTGAAATAGTTGAGCCTTGAGTTGAGCTTTGTCATTTGACGAATGTCCATATAATAGTGACCACTTCCAAATGCTAGTTTTATATTGGATTTAATTTGCAAAGAGTGAGAAAATGTTTTTCTTTAAACTACTTCTGGCACCCCTGCAGAGCTGTGCACCCCAGTGTGCCAGCGCAGTTCCTACAGGTAATTGCAAAAGAAAACAGCTTCATCTTTTCCACGCTTGTACTAGAGATAGGGAAAGATGTTATATCTTTAATGATTTTCTGCTTACACTTAATGTTAGAAAATCATGTTTAATTTTAGCTGGGCTGTGGGATATACTGGCTTTTTGACGTGTTGAAGTTCCAGGCAACCAACTGGGAAAAATATTCTTTTGGCTTGCAAGGGCTAATTTGGAAATCTCTGCAGATTTACGCTGTAGGGGAAGAGTGAGACCAAATCTGTTTTGCTGTTCTTGTTGCCACATTTAGCTGGGCTGGCTGGCTGTGTGCAGGGAGGGGAAGCCTCCCATTGACAGCACGTGAAGAGCTATGTTGCAGCTCATTTGTGCACAGGCCCGCTCTGTTTTGGTGGGGGTGAACCACAAGCAGTGTCTTATCACAAAGAATTTGAGATGGCACATCTCTTCCAAATATCCAAACTAACTTGCGCAGTACATCGCAGAGAGATTTCCAGTAAAGTTCATGATAATAATTATGGTCGTAATGTAAAGGCCCTTTTTGATCTCAGGGTATGGAAGGGTGTAGGCAAAGCTCACAGCTCTTTGCTGGGAGTTGTTAGCTACAGGGTTAAATCTGATCTTCAGCATACACTATCCCATCTCAATTTGGCATGCCTGGTCTTCACTGTTGGTCAAAAGGTGAACAATATCCTGCCTGCATCAACCCACACTGAGCTCACCAGACTAGCAGTTTGAAGAAGTGCCCTAACTAGTAAGGAAAGTGGTTCATCTCGACTACTTAAGACACTGTGATCCTGCCCTCGTGTTCCTATTGTTCCCTTTCAAAACAGAGCTGCACCTTGCCTCTGGTAAAATTGTGCCACTCTCCACATGCAGTTGTGTAACCCAGATTAACTTAACTCTACTTAGAATTGAATTGTTTTGTGAACTCTAAGGGAAATAATTTTGTATTTGGGCATCAAACTTCTCTCTTGAAGAGCACATTTGCACCCATGAGTGCTTCAGAGATCACTGACAATTTGTTTTTGAAAGAAGTGACACAATTCATTATGGGATGGATGATGAACAGCTGAGATAAGAGCCAATATAGGTAAGAATCAGACCAACATGGAGGACCACATAGTCCTTGTTTGCTGCAGATCACCCGGTTAGTAAGATGAAGTAGATAAAGCTGCCTGTCAAAGACGAGAGAAAGCCTTCTGATCACAGACCCTAGTGTTCATGGGAGTCTCTGACCACCTCAGTATCTGCTGGAAGAGCAATAGGACTGGGTGCAAGGCATGCTAGATGTTTCTGTGGGGTATTGAACACAGGTTTTGACAGCAAAGCTGACTAGGGGAGATACTCTGCTGGACCTTTTAGAAATGAGGGAGAACTGGTTGAGAGGTGAAGTGTGGTAGCAGTACGAGCTGTAGCAGCTGTAAGATGGTGAGTTCAAGGTCCTCGGAGGAGCAAGATGAACAGGAGAATTACCAGCCTGGGCTTAAGGAGAACAGAACTCAGCTTGTGCAAGGTATGCTTGTCAGGATCCTGTAGGAGATTGCCATGCAAAGGAGGCCAGGAGGCCCCACATCATTGCCAAGGACACCCCAAAGTGTGGAAAGTCAAGCAGGTGAAGACAGAAGGCCGGTGTGGATGACCTTCTGACTAAGCTGAAAAGCAGAAAGTAATCTCACAAAAAGTGGAGTGGGGTTAGATATGCTGGGAGGAATAAAGCTAGTTGAACTGAGAGTGCAGGGACGGAGTTAGGAAAACCAAAGCTCAGCTAGACTTGGACCTAATGATGGCTGTGTAGGGCAACACGGAGGGCTTCTGAGGTGCATCCACAGCAAAAGGAAAGCCAAGGAAGCTGTGAAGCAGGGCACATAGTAACGAAGGATGTGGAATAAGCTGAAGTACTCAACACCTTTGACTTCTTTCTGGCAAGGTCTGCCTTTAGGCTCCCCTAGCAGCAGTATCTGCAGAGGTGAAGCTTTTTTTTTTCAGAGTTAGGTTGATGGTTGGACTAGCTGATCTTAAAGGTCCCTTCCAACCTAGACAGTTCTGTGATTTACCTACAGTAGAGGACAACTGAGCAGATGGACACACACAACCCCGTGGAGCCATGTGGGATGTATCCCAGGGTGCTGAACAGCTGGCCTGCATGTTGTGAAGCCACTGTCTTAACTTTGAAAGACAACAGAAGTCAAGGGAGGTCCCTAATAGCTGGAAACAGGCAAATGTCGCATTCATATTTAAAAAGGAGGAGGATCAACAGGAGAGAAGTACCATACCATCAACCCATTGCCATTCTCTGCAAAGTTTACATTGCCATCTCGGTGACTTTCAGCTGCATTTTCAGGCTTATTGGTGTCCCTTATACTGAGCCTCCCCACACTGGAATAAAAACGGCCTTCAGCCTGCTGCTGAGCTTTTGCCAGTGCAGCTCAGAATGTGGCTGGACTTCATGGCCACAGGGAAAAGATGCTGTCATATAGTCATCTTGTCTTTTGATTCTGTCATGCTCTTTATTGCAAGGCTGTTGCTCAGCTAGTTAGTCCCAGCATCTCCCAGTGCCTTAACATTTGATTATTAACATACTGGCAGTATGTTAATACACGGTAGTGTTTCCATCCAGTAGATTTAAGTAGATTTCACCCTTAGATAAATTGAGCCATTGGCTTGAAAAAGAAGCAGCTACTGGAGATTTTCAAAGACCTGGTGGCTTTCCTGATTACAGAGGAATCTTTGCTTGTGTTGGAAAAGGCATCCTTCTGTAAACCTGTCTTTGTTTTGGTGCCGGGGGTATTATGGAGGTTGAAAAAATATCCATCTGCGTACCCTGCAGTGGCTGGTGAGGTGAGCTTTCTGCCTGCGGTACCTTCCTAGGGACTTGGCAGGAGCTTAGAAAAATCCTTTCACTGAAGAATGTTCTGGTTTAGTGTCCCATATATTTGCTTTCTTTGCTTGTTCAGAGAAGCAACAGAATTGGAGTTGTTCAGCCTGGGGAAGAGAAGGTTCCAGGGAGACTTTATTGTGGCCTATCAATATACAAAGAGGGCTTTTTACCAAGGCCTGTAGTGACAGAACAAGGCACAATGGTTTTAAAGTGAAAAAGGGTAGGTTTAGATTGGATGTAAGGAAGAAATGTTTTATGATAAGGGTGGTGAGACAATGGAACAGGTTGCCCAGAGAAGTTGTGGATGTGTTCATCACTGGAAGTGTTCAAGGTCAGGTTGGACGGGACTTTGAGCAACCTGATGTGGTGGAAGATGTGCATGCCCGTGGAAGGGAGGGGGTTGGACTTGGATGATCTTGGAAGGTCCCTTCCAACTCAAACCATTCTGCGCTCTGATGACAGACCGGCTCCTTCTCCCCAGGCAAGGTGTGTTTGCCACGGCCAGGATGTCTGTCATATGGAAATGGTTCCCTTTTTGGACTGTGTATGAAGACTTGCCTGCCTGTGTCCATATCTCATTCCCCTCTGTGGGAGCCTCTCAGCTCTTTGCAGACATACTGACCCCAGAGAGAAGGAGCAGGCTCAGCACTAGTGGAGATGAAGCAGAAGGGTTGTAAAGCAATTATACAGCTGTGGACTGTCAATCCATGTCTCCTAAAGCTCAGTAATGATCCACACAATATGCCAGCTGAGCAGCAGTAGCTCCTGGTCCTGCCTCTGGAGATGTTTCCCTCATATTTCACAGAGAGTCCTGCACAGAACAGCTTAGCGGCTGTCTCTGACATGTACCCGAGTTGCGGTGTCAGCATTGCCGTGTACATCACTCTTGATGACCCGCGGTTGCAAACCAGCTGTCACCTGTGTCCTGCTGCTCTCCCCCCTCTTCATGGCTATGTCTCTTAATTGTGTTGTCATTTTCACAAGCTTTTCTCCTGGAAAACCCATTCCTGAGCTTGTCGCCCTGCCTCTGTTTTGCAAGTCCGACTCCTGCAATTTAATTTTGTCAGGTTCACGAGTCCCATTCTTGAGCAGTACTTTGGGAAGTGTTGTCTGGTGATGTTTGAAGAGTTTTTGGAGTGGAGAACTAAGTTTCTTCTAACAAAGGTGGTGGACCTCTTTGGCAGTCTATTCCACAGGCCTTACTTGATCACTCAGGTGCAATAAAAGGAGCAAAGACAGGAAATATAAATGTAAGGCACCTCAGTGAGAGTGGCTGTGCTCAGCTGTGTTGCACAAGAGGATTGGGAACCATTATGTGTTGTCTTGAATCAATGTGGAGTTGTCCAGAGCACTACAGCTGGTTTTGCAAAGATATTTCTTAGTTATGCAGCTCATATCAAAATGTTTAACTTAAAACGCACTCACTTCTTTTTTCATAGGCTGTGCGTGTTACAAAACCTAAAATTCCAGAAGCCATCCGGAGAAATTTTGAGCTAATGTGAGTATACAAAGCGTATGAATTGATTGTGAAGGTCTAGCACAGGCATAATGCTATTAGAAAGCTCTTACCTGGTGCTCAGAAGGTGAGAGGTGGGCTCTAGGCAGTGTGTGCTTGACTGTGTACACTTGTGCATTCTGTTTCTCTATTTCAATAGCTCTTTCACCTTGAAGCCTTTCAACCCTTCACAAGGGTTGTGCAGAGTCTGTATCAAGGATATGTTCCTACTCATTTATGTAGAGAGGACACTGATGTAGACACCTGTAGAAGACTCGTAATCTGAATTCAGGGCTCAGGGGTCTGGATGTCTCATCCATAAGCTCCCCTCCAGCAAACTCAGAAAATTGCAAATAGATTTTACATACCCATGATACATACCCATGGAGATCTCCTTTGGGAAAGGGCTTGGACAGCAGATCCAACGTCACAGCTGCAGCAGGCCAGTGGGAGCTGTGTCTGGGCGAGTTGGGGCATCCTCCACTGCTTTGTGCCCCATGGGAATGCCCCGTTTGCATGGGGACAGGCCGCTCCCTTGGGGCCAAATGGGGTTTACTGTGTTCCAGCTGTACTGGTGCCCTTGGGGCTCTCGCTATGTCCCTCCGAGCAGAGTCCAGCCCCGGAACCTCTGGGACCCCTTTGGGCAGGGGAAGGAAGATGCCATTGGGTCTGGCTGAGCAAGACCAGCTCCCCCAGCCTCTCCTCAATGTTCTGGCCTCCACCCCACACCTGCAGTAGCCCTGCACTGAACTCACTCCTTGTCCTGAGGGCCTTAAACTCTATCTAGCATCCAGATGTGGCCTTGCCAGTACCAAATAAAGAGAGTAATTGCTTCCTTCGACCTGCTGGTTACACATGCACTCATACAGCTGAAGACAGAGCTAGTCCTCCTGGCTGGGCTGTGAAGACATGATGCTGGCAACCGGTTGGCTTCTTGTCCCCCTGGCCTCTCATGCCATGGTTTGCAGAGCTGCTCTCCAGCTCTGTTTCCTTGTGATATTGTTTCTCACCCTGCAGGGAGGCTGAGAAGACCAAGCTGCTGATCGCAGCCCAGAAGCAGAAGGTAGTAGAGAAGGAGGCAGAGACAGACCGGAAGAAAGCACTTATTGGTATGTCACCAGCTGCGAGCACTAGCAGACGGGGGCCAGGCTGAATTTACCCCCAGTAAGCCGGGGTAGGATGTTGTCTTTCATTGCTGACAGCTTCCCTGAAGGAGGCACGTCCAGGCTGCACCAACCATCATTTAGAAAAAATGAGTGTTTGTTCTGCTGTTGCTGTGTCCCACCTCCTTCCCCACAGCACAGAGCCCCTCCTGCTCCTGCGGGCCAAGAGGTGACAGCTCTGCCAAAAAGCTGCTTGGGCTTGAACCTAAATGTCCCTGCCCTGGGGGGACTTATGCTTTTAAAAGGGATGTCAGGCAGTGCAACTCTAGAAACGTTAGTGCTGTGCTTTCTTCCTATAACTCTTGCTCGGAGTACGAACTGGCGCTGTGGGATCCGAGCAGAAAGGGAGGCAGCAGAGAGAGACTTACCTGCCTGGCAGGTTCTGCGGCCAGGTGCTGGGGTCAGGGTTCTGATGCTCAAGCCCTGAGAAGTGATTGTCTGAGCTAAGCCTGTTGTGATTGCAGAGGCAGAGAAGGCTGCTCAGGTGGCCAGGATTCACTATCAACAGAAGATTATGGAGAAGGAAACGGAGAAGCGAATTTCTGAAATTGAAGGTAACTGTGGTGCTACCGTGCTGCTGGGGTCATCTTTCAGCTAAGGGTGGCAGCAGGTAGAGGAACCTCAGAACTGGGCTGACAAGCATCACCGTCCTGCAAATATAATAAAGGGTGCAGTAACGCAAGGTTGTTTACTGGGGTCGTTCCTCCCCTTCGCAGGTAGCACCTCCAAGAAGCCAGCAGTGCAGGTACACGGGCACACCTGGGTCAGCTCATCCCATAGAACAGCCTCAGGTGCTCAGTGTGATGGAGCTAACGCTTGTTTTCCTGTCTGTCCTCTGTTGCTGTGTTAGACGCTGCGTTCCTAGCAAGAGAGAAAGCCAAAGCCGATGCGGAGTACTACACTGCTCAGAAGCTGGCTGATTCCAACAAGGTGAGCACTTGAAAGCTGGTCAGAAGAGGACTTGCTTACCCTTTTCCTCTGCTCAGGAGATAAGGTTCAGGTGGGCAGCACAGAAAAAACACTTCATTTAACAGCCCACATCCCAGGAAGCAGCTGCCTGAGATGAAATGTAATGAAGCCCAGAAGGTTGTCTCTTACAGTCTCTGGTTTCTTTTTTTGTAGCTGAAACTTACTCCTGAGTATCTGGAACTAATGAAATACCAAGCAATAGCTGCCAACAGCAAGCTGTATTTTGGTGACCGCATCCCCAACGTGTTTCTGGATTCCTGTGCCTTCCAGCAAGCCAATCTGAGGACTGCCCAAGAAACCAACCTTCCTTCCCAGGAGGCCCCGGAGACCTCTGGAGAAAGCCACCTCAGAGCAAAGGAAAGCACTGGCTGACAGAGGTAGAAAAATACCCGGTGTAGCTCAACAGCTGGCCTGGCTGTGAATGGGGATGTTGCCCTGTGCTGGTGGGGCAGATGCAGCGCATGCATGGACATCTTGTGTATAGGTGGCAGTTGGGTTGATTTTCTTCTAGCAACACATTGCGAGTGCTCTGCCTCTTCTGTTTCTTCCCCTATTAAATTGGTGCTTCCAAATGAGGGTTAATCCTGTACTAACATACCTATACTGGAATATTAAAAGACAGACACCAGGAAAGCCTTCCGCAGTAGGTGCAATTATTTAGCAAGTATTGCTCTGGAAGTGGGAGCTGTGGCTTTGAGTGCTGTATTGCTGCACACTGCTCATTCCCCAGTGCTCCTTACTGAGGCCCAGCGAAGAGGTTTCCTTTGTCCTGCCGATGAAGCTTCGCTTTGTGGACTCCGAGGCAGGTTTTTACCAGCACTATGTTAACTCTCCTCAAGGATTCCGTTGGAGTAGGCTCTCCTTGGCCGGTGGAGGCTGCGTGTTCCTGCTCAGGGCAAGGCCTGGCAAAGAGTGGTTTGGTGTGGAATGGGTTATTTGAATAGGATCTGCATAGCCATAATGTTTTTCTTTCCTGTAGGCAGTGGCACTAGAGTATGACTCGGAGCAAGCAATCTCTAATGGGCTTCTCTAACTCCAAGCAAGAGCCTCACGCTGGCTGCCTGTGACTGACTGTAGTATGTTTCAGCTGGGCAGCTGAGTCTCACCTTGCATCCTAAACCAGATTTCAGAGTGTGTGGAGCACCTCTGAGCAGCTGGTTGGGAACAGAGCTCGGCAATCTTTGGCCTGTAGGTCTTTTCTCCAGGAAAAAGGGGCTAAATTTCCACCGCTCTGCCTTGCTGGCAAAGTGAAGGGGGAAGATAAAAGCAAAGGGACCTCACTGTGGAGCAGGTCAGATGTTTGACACCTCAGCTGCAAAGTAGGTGAGGTATCACTGCTCCAAGAGGAAGCGGGATGTGCCTCCTGTGTTTTTGCGACAGCTGTGGTCGGGAGACTGTTGCTGGTCCTCTCGTTGCTGGCCAGGCCTTGCCGCGTTGCAGGGCTTTTGACTCATGAGCAGTGCTAGCCAGGTGGTCTTTTCTTCTGGTGTGCATTGTAATACATCCAAGCCTTGTTCCCTGTGTGCCACTGCAGGGTGAGAGAAAGAGACGTGCTCGGGGAGGGAAATCTGCTGGTATGCTCTGCATTCCTCTTTTCCTCTCTCCTCCCCTTTGCCTGTGAGGACATGCTTGTTTCTAGGACCTGTTTCTAGTCGCGTTCTGTGGCAATCCCGGAGGGCAATGGTTCTGGAAGCTACTGGCAAGATCTTGAGCTGAAACACCGTTCCCCAGTAGGTAGCACTGCAGCATTGTCTGCCTCTGAACCCCACTTCGTGTTCGAGACCGCCTCTCTTCCACCTGCCTGGGATATCTGTACCTTCATCCTGCTTTCCTGTCCCCTCGGGTGCAGCCATGGTGCAGTTCAGCAGATGGGCCAGTTGGTGTTGGTGTTGAGGTCTTCTGTCCCTGGCAGCATCTGCAACCTTGTGGCAAGGGGAAGGAACACGCTTAGCTTTTGCCTTGGAAACGTTTAACCCAGAACAAATGGCTTGAACTTCACCTCTGCTAGTGATTTCTCCAAATAAGATGCGTGGGCTTCAGGCTTTCCAGTGCTGCTTTCCTGGCCTGTGTGGCCTGACTTGGAGGATGGCAGTGTCTCTCCTCAAGGAAGTGTGGCAACATGTGGTGCCTCATGGTGTCTCGGCTCCTGCCCTGGCTGCCTCTGCTCCGTCTCTGGGACACAACAGGGATGGATTTACTCTGTCTCTCCTGCTTCCACCACTGGCCAGCTTGAGTAATACATGACTGTGGGACTTTGCGGCGGTTTCAGGTGGTCTGTCTTTCCTCCGTCTGTCTGCAAACTCCCAAGGCCTGGTTGGTGTTCTGCTTCACGACACCAGCTCCTTTTCAAATCCAGCCATGACAGGAGCTGAGGACCAAGGCCACGCCCCAGTGAGAGGCCAGCTGAAGGTGCTGAGCACCCATCCTGGCTTCCAGGGAGGTTGTGGGTTAGCGTACTTCCCTCGTGCTCTAAGGAAGAGAGGAAGGGTACTGCTGTCACCGAGAGGTTTCTCAAGTTTTTGCTGTACACAGCTGGTGCAGAGGGGTTGTGGCACAGCCATGAGCCTTGCAAATCCCAGCCTAGGGAGGGCTAAGCCGAGCTTGTTTTGCATGGAGGAGCTCACATCTTCACCTGCAGAAGGATTGAGCAAACGCTGTCCTCCTGGCAAAGAGCAGCCTTCAAAGGACACTGGTGGGCACAGGAGCAGGAAGGATGTCTGTATGTCCTGCTGGAAGGCAGCTCAGCCAACAGGCAGGGCCGAGCTGAAGCCTGTGGCTGATGGCAGGAGAGGAAGAGGCAGGCACAGCGTTAACCCCGTTAGACCCTGCAGTTCCCTCCCAAGGGGAAAGGCAGTGGGGATAGTAGTGTATTTTGTAGCTGTGATGGTTGAAGTGTCTCTTGAAGTACTGTTTGACTTACAAGGTCCCATTTCTTCTGTGGGAAGGGCTTCAAGAAGCCAGCGGAGTTGCATCTCTTTGACCCTCCACCTCCTTGGTGTTGCTGGCTTCGGTTGTATTTTGCGACAAAGGCAGCCTTCTTAGAACAGAAACACTGCTGCAGGAGGCATAGACTTATCTCCACGTGGTACTCACTGAGGTTGGGCACTACCCAGTGCTGGCGACAAACCCTGGGCATCGGGCTGGGTGGACAGGAAAGGTTCTGCCAGATGACAAGAAGCAAGGGCATGAGGGGAACCATTAGAAGCAATAACCAGGCAGCTCACGGCTCTCCTGCAGTGATCAGAATGAGATCCCAGTGCGGAGAGCGGGAAAGCCTTCCAGGCTGCTGGAGGAAGGGCTGCTTCTCTTTGGATCCGAGCCTTGCTGGGCATCCCTGCGGCCATCCAAGTGGATGTATGACTTTACCGTTAGTGGCTGCCACTCTGACTAGAATGTCATCTTGCTCTGGTTGGATACGCATCAGCCACCTCTGACCCACATGGTCTGAGGGACACTGGGGGATGCTTCTGTGGTTTGAAGTCCTGCAGCAACGTGTGTGTGATGCTCAGCATCTTCTGCAAAAGCCTCCTCCATCCCTCTCTGTTTCCCCAGCCCATTGCTTCAGAAGCCTGAATGGTGTGCAAGAGGAGGGAATCACCATTGCTTTAACATCTCCATCCGGGCTTTCCTTCTCTCTAAGCTGGGAGCTGTGGAGCAGGAACACGGGTGCAGCCAGGAATGTGGAATTGAACTGGTTTTACTCTCCATTCAAAAGGCCTCTGTGCTCCTGTGTGACAAAAGGGGTCTGGGCACTGGATCCACACCTTCTTTAAGGAAACACAGTATGTTTTCAATATGTTCAGGTTTACACAAACAATGTTAATTTCTTTTGATAAAGCAGAATAAAATTATTTTGTTACCATTTCCTTGGTGGTTTTATGTGTTCTAGGGCCGGTGTCACTGTAGGCATGTGAAGGGGGGGGGGGGCATCTGTCCCTCTCACCCTGCAGAAATGCTGCATGTCCCCAGCTGCGGTGACTGCCACCCCGGGAACCTCATGAGAACTGCAGGGTGGTGGAGCCAAGCAGCAGGGGCAGTACTTGGGAGTCCTGCTCGCTCTCTGCTGCTGTCCTCTGAAGCTCATGGTGGGAGTTGAGCCTTGCTGCCCTGTGGCTCGTGTTTGGCCAGTGCAGGAACATTTCCCAAACGGGTATGGCTACTGCGTGTGAGCTGTGTCCCTGGGGACCGTGGGCTGATCCCCGAGCACCGATGTTGCGTGTAAGCACAACCGGGATGCCGGGAGCCGAGCTGTCAGTGGGAGTCGGGATGGTTAGTCTTTGATCACAGAGCAAGCCCAGGGCTTGTTGTGGCAGCTGGGGGCCAGCAGTGCTGGGAATCATGGGGGGGGTCACGAGGACTTGATGCAGCATCGTGCAGGCCCCTGTGACAGCCGCCAGGAAGCACTGCCATTTGGGCCCCTGTGACTGGCACAGGATTTGGCAGCTCAGCTCAAGCCCTTCTCCCTCCCTGCCCCGGTTCCACCTGTGCCAGATCCACCCTCCCGCTCCCTTCTGCCAAGAGACACCCCATGACACCACTACCTTCCATCTTTATTGGTATAAAAGCCTTCAACCTAAATTATATCAAAAATGGGGAGGGGGAGCTGTTTTCATGACAGATGGCTCAAAATGGTCACAGAAGGGTCATAAGTTAAGGGCTGCAGTAAAAAGGCTTCCAGGAAATTCCAGGGCAACGGTCATTCAAGTGATAACTTCAGAGGTAAAAGCCCTGTGGGGAGCCCAAGCCCAGTTTGGACCTGCCAAAATCCTTGCTGAGACCCCCCCTTTGTGACTGTCGCCAGGTGGGGTGGTGGCCCTAAGGTGTGGTCCCTGTGCTCCTCCAGCCCTGGCAGGCAATGCTGGGAGCTTCTTGCCATGGCCCCAGCAGGGAAGGCATGAGGAGCAGCACACATTCAGGATGTCAGGAGAGAAGGCAGCAGCTCCCAGGGTGCAGGAGAGCCTGGACCAACTTGGGACTGGCCTCAAAACCGGAGCTGGCATTGTCCCCGCTCCTGGTCTCCTTGCAAAGCCCCAGCTGGTGACTCTCCTTGGGCCTGCCACAAGGCTAAAAAAGTCTGTTAAGGCACAACTCAAATATCTGTAAACGTGGGTGTCCTCCTGGGGGAGGGTCTGGTAAGCAATTCAAGTAAGCGTGGAAGCCAGACAGTGGTGCCCTGGCTGTGCCACCAGAGCCAGCGTATCCTCAGCCATGGCGGTGGATGAAGCATCCTTGGTCACCTCCTGGCTGGGGGTGGTAACTTCAGGGGGATGTCCTGCTGAAGGACCGAGCGGGTTGCCCGTGGAGGGTGAGGGAGGGCTGGTCCTGGCAGCCCCTCACCACCGCACAGTGTCTTGTTCCTCAGTGCCGGGAGAGGCTTGGTGGGTGGCTTTGGCTTCACCTGGTGGGAGAAGAATAGAGACCCAAATCCCCTGCCTGGGTGCCAAGGAGGGACCCAGAGGGCTACAGGGGGCCCCCCAACCAAGTCATCAGCTGACTGGGCCCACCCCACAGATGTGCCCCACATCTGGAACTGATCAGGCCAGGGGAGGCTGGTGGAGAAGGAGATGTCTGAGAGGGAAGCACAGGCCACCCCGCCATGGTGGCTTTTGAAGAGGTAGTTACCTGCAAGGGCCATCCTGGAGATGTTACCTTGGGGACCAGTTTCGGGGCCTGCAGGGTCAGCAAAAAGCGGGGGTGAGAGGCTGCCCTCCCGCCCAGCCGGCCATGGCTGCTCCAGGCCGGGGCTCCCTTAGTCTCCCTGACCTGCAGTGCCGGGCCGCAGGGCGCGAGGGGCCGGGCGTTCCCCATGGCCACTGTGCTGCTGAGCAGGTTCGGATGGCTGATGTCACGGTGGGACAGCTGGCGGTGGGGACAGGCCATCCGGCCGCCCTCCTGGAAGAGTGGGCCAGCAAGGCCGGAGGTGGGCCCGCCAGAGGTCTTCCTGTGGGGCACAGGGACGATGCGAGGCTGAGCTCTGGGCAACCCCCCCCTGAGCTCAGCCTGTGGCTCAGCCACGCCATGGGGCAGAGAGAATTACCCTTTCTGGAAGCGCCTGGTCACCCTGCCTCTGAGGAGCATGAAGCTACTGCCAAGAAGGATGCTGAAAAGCACCAGCACGCCCAGCACCACCGCCAACACCACACTGCTGCTCTCTGTGGAGACCCACTTGGCTTGGTATGGGCACCGCGGTGATGGAGCCCAACCTCCATCCCCAGGCTCCCTCCCTGGCACAGGCATCAGGCTGAGGTAGCTGGTGCAGCCACGCACAGGGTGGGTGTGCTGTACCTGCCGCCATCCCTGAAATCTTCTGCTCACAGTAGGGTGCTGCCCAGCCCGGCTCACAGTGGCACTCCTGCTTGTGGTTGCACACCTGGGATGAAGGAGGAGAGTGTCAGGGTGGCGGACACGCTGTAGGGGCCAGGACTGCTGCCCTGGGCCCCACAGCTGCTCTGGGAGAGGATGATTCCGCAGCGTACCCCGTGGTTGTTGCACTTGGCTGAGCAGTTCTTGTTGCCGTAGACCAGGAGGCTCTGGCAGCGCCCGGCATAGCAGACCTGGGGGGCATACAGGGGGGCTCTGAGGCTGCCCTGGGTCCCTGCAGCTGGTGGTCACTCCCAGGTCTGCCACGTCAGCATGGCAGGCAGCCCACTCACCATCTCATCTCCACACTTGGTACCAGTGGGCACCAGCCTGAGCTTGGCCATCACTTCATTGGCATCATTGCTGGCAATGACCGCCTTGCACTTGAAGCGGTCAAGGAAGAGGGAATAGGAGCCACCACCGAGGACAGGGCTGTTGGTGTCGCTCAGGCACAGCAGTGTGCCACACTTCACATCCCTGCAGGGGAAGCAGCCGTGAGCACCAGTGGTAGGGTTGGCATGGGGCTGTGGGGCTTTGAGTGGCCCCGTGGTGCTGTCGCTCGACATGGACACCACCCCACCTCCCCAGCTCCTTACTTGGGGCTGCAGGGCCGCTTCCCATAGTCGGTGAGGCAGTGGAGGTGAAGGTGTTGCTCACTGTTGTGCTTAAAGCAGACATCAGGAGCCACCTGGGCCCCTGCAGGACAGATGGAAAAGGTCAGGTGGAGCCAGAGCCTGAAGCCCTGACACCACTGGCCACACCTTAGGGTCAGTAGCCATAGTTGGGGATGTAGGAGGGGACTGCAGCCCAGCCTGAGAAGCCAGAGCTGCAGGCACATCACCCAGCAAGGGGGGCGAGGAGGAGCGGGCAGCGTGGGAGAGCAACTACCTGCACCCCAGAGCATGCGGCACTGCTCGCTGTGCGAGGGGCAGGCCCCGTTGTAGCAGTAGCCATTGCTGTTCTGGCAGGGGATGCCGTTCTCCTGAAAGACATCCTCCGGGCACTCGGCGCTGAAGCCGGTGCAGTGTTCAGGCAGGTCGCAGTCATTCTTACTGGCCCGGCAGAGCACACCGGCAGCCTTCACCTGCACAGGAAAGGGGATGTCAGCACCGCCTCCATGCTCTCACATCCCCAGATCCAAACTGGCAGCACCAACAGCACCCTGGTCTTCAAAGTATCTCCCAGCATCTGACAGATGCAGACACATCAGCTTGTGCTGCTTTGGCACAAAGACATTTACTATTGACTGAGCTACTGCACAGGACAGAGATCTGGGCTGGGTCTTCCCATTAAGTCTCTCCCTGCAGACAGCACTTTGTGGTTTGCTTTTAGTCTGGATTTGACCTGGGGTCCTCTTCCAGCCTTATCTCTTCAAAAAATCACAGATTCCCAGAATGGCAGGGGTTGGAAGGGACCTATGGAGATCATCTAGTCCAGCCCACAGGGCTGCCAAAGCAGGGTCACCCAGAGCAAGTTGGATGGGAACACATCCAGCCGGGTTTGGAGTATCTCCAGAGAAGGAGACTCCGCACCCTCTCTGGGCAGCCTGTTCCAGGGCTCTGCCACCCTCACAGGAAAGTTTTTCTGCATGTTGAGATTAAACTTCCCATATTCCAGTTTGTGCCTGTTACCCCTTGTCCTGTCACTGGGGACCAATGAAAGAGTCCGGCTCCATCCTCTTGACATCCACCCTTTATACATTGATGAGGTCCCCTCTCAGTCTTCTCTTCTCCAGGCTAAACAGACCCAGGTCACCTCTTGAGAGAGGTGCTCCAGTCCCTTGATCACCTTTGTATCCCTCCGCTGTACTCTTTCCAGCAGTTCCTTGTCTGCCTTGAACTGGGGAGCCCAGAACTGGACCCAGTGCTCCAGATGGGGCCTCCCCAGGGCAGAGCAGAGGGGCAGGATGACCTCCCTCCACCTGCTGGCCACACTCTTTTTAATGCACTCCAGGAGACCATTGGCTTTAGCCACAAGAGCACATTGCTGGCTCATAGTCAACTTGTTGTCCACCAGGACTCCCAGATCTCTCTCTGCAGAGCTGCTCTCCAGCAGGTCAGCCCCTGACCTGTACTGGTGTATGGGGTTATTCCTCCCTAAGGCATTTCTTATGCCTGTGCGTAGGAACCAACGCGTGTAATTCCACTTTCTCTTGGACAAATGGAGCAGGTTGGTTTCCTGGTCCAGAAATGGCCCACATTGATCTTTTCTGAACATTGCCCAATTCTTCAATACCTTTCATCCTGCATCTAACCTGGACCTGGACTCCAGGATGCTGCTTCATGTTCCTGATCACTTCCCGTCCAAGATGCTGACTGTCCATGTAGTGGGAACATTAGACAGAAAGCACGATTTCCCCCCCAAACCACTGGGTGCATTTGGCTCTGTGCAGGCTGCTACAGAGATCCTTCAGGCTTTCCAGAGGGGTATGGACACACCTTGCCTCTACTGGGAAGCACCGGAGGAGCCCCACCAACTGTGAACCCACCAACTCCCTTCCCTGCCAACCTGGTCCCCCTGCCAGCAGCAGTACCTTGCAGTCCTGGCAGCAGTCCCCCTGGGCACACTCGGCTCCCTCTTTCAGCTGACAAGTGGTGGCATTGCAGCAGCGGTCAGAGCACTCCTGCAAGACAAGGAGAGACTGAAATGCTCCCAAAAGACCCTTTTTCTTCCTTTCTGGGGGAAGCTGGCTGCCGCATCACCAGGTGCCAACAGCAGCGTAGCTGCCATGGGCTAAACCGTGGGGCAAAACCACCGCATCATCCCAGGTGTGAACCATTACCACTGCCTCTTTACTCCCATTACCAACATCAAACCAAAGGACAAGAAGAGATTTCTTTTTTCTTTCAGAAGATGGTTCCTGACGTGGACCTTTGCTCCTTTGTAGCGCCCTTTACACACCTCCAGGAAGGAGAAAACAAGAGGATCTCTGTGCTCTCTGTACCAGGGGAGCATCCCTTTGGGTCCCAGAGGAGAGCTGTGACCCAGGGATTTATTGTCTCAAATCTCCCTCTAGGGATGAGAAAAAGCTGACCACAGCTCTGGAAAGGACAACGTGACATGATGTCCCCCTTCCTGGATCACCTCTTTGGAGGACACATTGGCGGGATGTCCATCTTTCCAAGGCATGCTCCTGCTCCAGCTACACAAGGTGAGGGGGGGGCGGGGAGGGGCACATGTCTAAGTTAACAAATCCTCCATAAGTTATTTTTCAGCAGAAGCATGAGGAACGTAAGGAAGATGAGTCTTGCAAAGCAATGCCCAGCGAAGAGCCTTGCACAACCTTTTTCAAGTCTGAATGACAGGTCTCAGGTCCCTGCCGCCAACCCTCCTTCCTGGGCTCTCAGAAAGCATCCCTACCTCCAGTGTGCCACAGTCGCACTGCTCTCCCCGTTCCACAAACCGGTTCCCACACACCGGCCCCCCGTACAGCTCATCCACCCTGGGGACGTTCAGCAGGCAGCTGGTCCTGGGGTCCCTGAGGAACTGCCACATGTCCTGCTCGCTGCAGCGGCTGAAACGCTTGGGATAAGCCAAGCTGAAGGGGCACAAAAACAGGCAGTCATGAGCAGAGGTAAGAGCCCGGGAGAAGGTGGAGGGCCACCAACAGACCTTTGAAGTGCAGGTTCAAGTGAAACATCTACCCAGCCCTGGCCATCTCGCCATTCACCCCATCAGGACAATGCCGGAGGACACTTCAAGGTATTTTCTGCCCAGGGACATTCCCCTTTCTCCTTTACTCACCCAACACTCGCTGCCATGACACATCCTCCATCAGCTTTGGGGACAGGACAGAGGCAGCCAGCAACGTCTTCATCATGAGACATCCCCAGGTTGTGCCCCATCTCGTGAGCCATGGTGGATGCAGCGCCAATAGGATTCATGCTGTGGTCCTGTGGGACAAGAAGTGCAGTATGGTTCAAATGCTCTCCATGGCATCTCCATGGGGGCCGCCGGGTGCCAGCTCTTGCTGTTGTCCACAATTTGTTCCCTAATGCTGCCACGCTGAGGTAAAGGAAGACAAAAGCTGGACTTGGTCCCATGGCCCCTGAGGACCTCCAGAATGGTCCCCCTCAGGAGTGTGTTTTTAAATATAGCAGCTACCCGAAACAATGCTTTGTGGTGGTTCTGGGTAGTCGTGGGTCCCGTTGCCTTCCGTGGCTCATGCTCAAGCAAAGGATGCCCTCCCTGGGGTGGGATAAGGAGCACAGCCAGGATGGCCAAGCAGCGATTGCAAACCAAGTCTCAGCCATTTGACAAGTGGTGGGAGAGGCCTTCTGTCCACAGAGCTGCTCTGGGAGGCTCTTCAGGGCTCAGGTGTAGCAGAGCCCTCTGCAAGCACCCAGCTGGGTTTCCACAGCTACCCTTCCCTGAGGCTCCAACACTTCTCTGGGAAGATCCACTCTGGAAAATACAGTGCAGGGAGCGCAGACCACGGGACCACCGCTGCCTTCCCGGCACACGCCTGGTCAGTGGAACCCACCTGATTGACACCGCCCGAGTCCCTGGTGCACATCGCAAGCTTCTTGGCGAGCCCTACAGTCGTGCCATGGAAGTCTATGCCCCTGTGGGATTGAGATGCCACCGTGGCCATGTGGCCCGGGTGGCAGAAGGGCTGCAAGGATGGTGAGGTGGTAGCCCCCGTCCTTACGTGATCAGCTGGGCATTGTCATGCGGCTTCTTCCGCAGCAGCTCTGCCTCTCGCCAGTGGAGGAAGTTGTCCAGTGTTACCTCGGGGTTGGGACTGACCACAATTTTGTCCTTGTGGCTCCACACCTCCAGGCCAATCAAGGCCACCCGCAAGTGAAGAGGCTGATAAAGCTGGGGTGGGAGACAGCCCGGAGGGATTGCTTGGATTTGATCTGCATAAGCAGACAGACGGTCCCACCCCTCACCCCCCGGGGAACCGCAACCAAGCCCAGGATCCCATCTCACTGTGGGATATCAGCTCTGTTACCCCCTCAATAAATAACACAAGCTGGAGTGAGCACGTAGATGGGGGTTACCCTAGGACCTCTGGGCTCCCCCTTGGCTGGTGAAGGTTGGGATGATGCTCCCACGCTACTGACCAAAGAGTGAGGCTGAAGCAAGGCAAACAGAAACTCCCCCTTGGTGCACGGCATCCATCACCCTCCCCTTGTTAGCACCCGCTCCAGCTCAAGAGCGGCCGTGAGACGTGCTCCCAGGGACCGTGAGAAGAAATTTCTCTGCCCCTTCCCTTGTGAGAGAGCTGGGAGGCAGCCATCCTATGCTCTTGAGGATGCAGGGCTGAGCTGCTTGTCATGTCCACTTCGCACACCCCGTTGGCCAAGGGAGTTGGTCACCCCGTGGCAGCCCACCTACAGGCTTGAGATCGGCTCCAGCTCCATCACCCTACCCACACCAATCTCTCCTCTGCCGCGTTCATGCCTGTGCTGGCACTGCGGGGCACGTGTGGGAGCAGGGAGTGCAGATCCAGACCCCTGGACTCACCTTGTCCACGTGGTTCACAATCTCCTTCATGCGGTTCTGCACTGTACGCAAATCCTTGTGTTTCCTGAACTACGGAAGGACACAGAGAGATTTCCAGGCTGGCTTCGATTTCCTTGCTGCAGTGGATGACAGTGCAAAGGCAGGTGCTGGGTTCCTGCCCCGGTCCTTACCTCCTCATTGTCCACGACCAAGATCAGCTCCACATATCGGGGATCTTTGTGTAACGGAGCTGATCTCTGGAAGAGAAGAGGAAAGTGAGTGCAAAGATGGGCTCAGCTCTGCAGTTTGCCAAGCCCTGCAGTTGACTCTCCTGTGGAATGTGTTGGATCCTGGGGCATCTTCCAATTTTATTCAACATTGGTCTAGTAGGTCTAGCTCTGCTTTTTGATGTTACTTCACTGGGTTTTTCAGACATCTTCCAACACACAAGTTAAAACTCAAGCCTGCTACTGGGACAAGGCATGAGAGAGGCTCACAAAGCTCATGGGGTAGGAGGATGTTCCTGCTAATGGTACAGGATCTGAGGACTTGTTCCCACCAGGAGCTAGGCTGCTGGGAGCAACCCGTGTTTGTGTGCCCAACCAACAACGTGTGGGAGCGGAGCACATTCAAGGTACGTGGTATGGGCCCCACTCCTCTCCTGGACTTCACAGGACCTAGGCTCTTGCAAACTCAGCTACAGCAAGGGGAAACAATGCAATCCTTAACCCAGCGGTAGAGCTTCATGGCTGCAGGAATTTTTGGTTCGTGGTCATATTCCAGGGTGGCACCAGACTCCGGGCACACGCTGCGCTTCCCCCGCAGGTGAGCTGCTCTGTACACTGCATGCTGGCCGGCCGCATCCTCCTCCAGGGGGTCCAGCAGGAAGGTGGTCTCATTCACCCGGAAAAATCCACTGCCAAGAGAGAGGGTGAGTGCCAGTTTGGGGAGATACCTGGCAGGACATGGACAGAACCTACACGCAGCCTCACAAGTGCCCGTGATACAAAATACAGCTGCTAAATCTCAGCTAGGAAACCACCTTACCCCTTCATCGTTTGCATAAGCAGCTTGGATGACTCCTGGCCACTAGGAGGACAGGACAGTCAGGTCCTTCTGGCCATATACATGAAATGCAAATACTCAATGCAGAGCCCCCAGCAGCCCTTGGGCAGTGCACGAAGCCTCACACCACTATGCAGAGGTACGGGGGTGCAGGAGCTCACAGCAGCGTGAGGGACTGGATGCACCTTCTCTGCAACCTCACCTGGCCCAAGAGCCCGTCAAGGAGGTGCTGCAAGGACTGAGCTGACCCGGGGCATGCCAGGAGATGAGGAGCAACAGGAAACGTGTCCCCAGCATTTGCTTTTGGGGGCTGCAGAAGCACCATTTAATTTTTAGGGAGGCTAAAAACTGGCTGCTGGGCTGGGAGGGAGCAAACCGTGGCACGGCAGCTGTGGCAAGGGGAGTATCCTGCACTTTGGGCAGCAGAAATCTCCCAGGGTTCAGCAAGGTGAGCTGCCCCGTTCTGCCAGCCCGGGTGTAGCACAGTATTTCTACTCAGCAGCTCTGGGCTCCAAGATGCTTTCTGTAAGGTGTCCCATGTACCCTGTCTGTATCATCCTTGTCTCCTGTCCTGCTCTTGCACATCTTCTCCTCCTACTATACAAGGGTATGGTGTCCTTGTATGGTGGCCATGTATGCATGTGCGAGCCAAGGTGTCCACAGACACAAGCCTTGCTCGCAAAGCGAGGAGATGGCTACCGTGCAGGTCCAGTAGGTGTTTCTCCTGCAAATGAGTGCTCCAGGGACCACCTGTCCTCCTCACACATCCCCCAGCCAGGGACCCCTTCCTCTCTGCCTTACTCTCCTACAATGTCTGGCTGCCAGGTGACCGAGAGAACAGCAGAGTACAAATCTTCCGTGACAAACTGAGCAATGCTGCATGGACCTGGTGGGCCTTGGGTTACTCTGCAAGGATGCTTTCTGCCATTAACAGACGGTAGACCCAAGGCAGCTTTTGAGGAATGAGCCCCAACATGGCCAGCAGAGTGGGCAGAGGGAGACACTTTCCTTTTCTTTCGGAAAGGCACCGGCCATCAGCTCCAGGAGCTTGACGTGGCCAGGAGGAGATGTAAAATGCCTTTCCTGCTCAGCACCGAGCCAGGGAGGTCAGCACTCCCACTGCCAGCAGGAAAAGGGACGTCTTCTCTTCCTCATGGGAAAGCTGAGCTCTCCCTCCATCAGCACAGCTCCGGCTGGACGGGGCTTGGTCACACCAGCTCACCACTACATGGCACCACGTGCAGCAGGAGCAGCACGGTGGCCTGTGCCAAGACCAGGCTTGCTGCTGTCCTCTGGCCAGCTGCAGTGCCCTGGGGAGAGTTGGAGGTCCTACCTGAGCCCGCTGCAGGTGCTGATGCTCACTGCTGAGTCGGTGTATCCTTGCACGTGGCCCTGATAAAGGCAGTGATCCTGTTGTCAACAGAGAGGAGAGGTGTAAAGGAGGTCTTCGCGTAGCAGGACCTTGCAGGAGCAGGAGAAGTGCCCCCCCAGAGCCAGCTCCATACCTGAATGTCTGGCTTCTCTGTGACCTCTGTGCCGTCGGCCAAGTAGTGCGTTTCAGTGTACTGCTGCCCCAACAGCTCCCTGCAGGAGGGGGAAGAGGTGTAAGCAGTGACCCTGGTTTTGGGGAGAGGATGGAAAGCTTGGGCATGAGGTTGGTCAGGGTATGTCATATCCATGACTTCCCTGGGTGGGTTTGGCAAGGAGGGGAAAAAAATTGCGATATTTTGCTATTGAGGGTCTGGCCTGAGGGCTTAGACTGCTGGTGTGGGGATGCTGGACCTTGGAAAAGTGATGTTCATGGCAAGGGCCCCCAGCCATCCTGCTGTGCCCACCCTCACTCACTTGTTCTTCTCCAGCCACAGGAGGTAGTCCCTGCCTTCCGCACGGATGCTGTAGAGGACATGGTCCGGGTAGGTGCTCTGCATGAAAAGTAGACAACATCACAGACCCACCATCACCAGAAGCAAGAGCCACAGAATGGAGGACCTGCCCAGAGAGGGGATGGGGTGTGCATGTGTCCTGCTGGAAGGGGGCTGTAGGATGGGGAACGTGGCTGCTCACCATGGAGTCACCCAGCAAAGACACAGGAAATCAGAAGAGAAAAAAGCAAGCATGTGGGTAATATCACAAATTCCCGTCACATCCTGAGATAAAGAACAGGTCAGCAAAGTCTGGTTTCCTGTCTCTGACACATGGCTGCAGATGGCCATGCCAGAAACTGAGGTTTCCTACTCATCAATCACAAAGGTCCTTTTTTGGGCGCTGAGTTCAGTGCTTACTCACAGGCTAACCACAAAGATCCCCAGTGCCCAACAGCTCTCGTCAGCAGAGACTTCCTTATTTCTGACTGATCTAACGTGCAATATCACGGTTAGAGATCAACCTACTCTTCTGCTACTGAGAATGGATTTTAGTATCACCATACTAATAGATTTTAGTATCACCATGTGCCAGACCCCCTGAGCATCACCCTAGTGCTAGTAGAAGGGACCTCAAAGCATCTCAAGCCCAACCTCCAGTCGCTGTGGCTGGATCAGGGTGGACGTGGCTCAGCCTAGCCAAGCCCTGAACTCCCAGGATGGAGATGTCCCTTCCGGAAGTGTTTTCCTCTGGAATGTATTGTGATCTCAATCTGAAGAGACTGAGCCATAGAATTCCAGGTGCCTCATCCCACCCGGGCCACTGAGAGAGACAATGACCTCTTGTACGGTGCCCTACATCAGGCTGCACCCTTGGCACTAGGGACCTCTTAGTCACCACTGCAGCACAGACACCTCTCCTGAGGGCACATCCTCACTCTTACAGGATGCTGGGGTGGAGAGCTGAGCAAAAGGCGAAGTAAGCACTTCCCTCAGGGCCAGCATTCCTCCCAGATGAGACGTGTCCTCTCCCCAGGAGGGATGACAGCACTTGCTGTCATCGGAGGGCTCAGCGCTCCCAGAGAGATGATCTGCAGCCTGGCAGGAGCTGGGGCTGAGCCCAAAGTCCTGTTGACCCAGGACCAGCAGGGCTGGGTAAGAGGGTTTGCCCATCGCTCTGTCCCCCTCAATTCAACCAATTTTCCAACGTGAAGCGACAGGCTGCTGGCCACGAGCTGTCCTAGCCCCATGGCCAGCAGGTTGCAGCAAGCCTGCCAGGCAGCCCTGTCTGCAGATAGGCACACCGCTGACACGCGGGTGCGCTCATGGGTCCCCACAAAATTCTTGTCTTATGAAACAGCATCTCCTCCCTGACGTGGCCATCCTGTCCAGTGTCTGCTGACAAAGTGATGCTTTGTTATTCTTGGCAGCGCTGGAGCCAGAAGAGGTCTTAAGAAAGGGTAGGAAAGCACTTGGGAGGGAGTGATGGGTCAGGGACCGTCTCTTGGAGACAATCACAGGTCAAGTTAAAGAAAAAAAATAAATCCTGCTAAATCTTCTCTGAATCACCCCCTTCCTTATCAGCGTGGGTTTGCAAGGGCTCCAGATGGGAAGGCTTTGGAAGTGGAGGCAGCTCTGCCCTGGCCCTGCCCGAGCCCTGCCAACCCCATGACTGTGCTGAGCAAGCAAAGCAGAGTTACGGCCACAGCACACTGAAAGGAGGGATTTCTTCCAGCTGGTCTTATTAAGTGACCAAGAGAGCTTGCAGAGGATCGGGACATGACACCACCATCCCACCCCAGCTCACGGTATTTCTTCCCTGGCTGGGAAGAGGTGACAGGCTAGGACAGTAGGGCTGGGGCTCATTGCACCATGCTGCGTATCAGAGGAGCTGCAGCACAAGAGAGGAGGAAGAGAAGGTGGGTCTCTGGGCCACCACTGTCCCTTGCTCCTGCTCCATTTGGCCCCATCGCTTGCTCTGCAATGTCCTGCTGTTTCCAGCAGAGCTGCAGGCTGGGCTAGCTGATGCTTAGCTATCTCCACTCAGTCAAAGGGCTTGCCTTGTTGCATCAACTGGTTCTATGGAGAAAGTGGAGGACATCAGCAGGGATGTGTGAGCACGGGTGCGCTGATGGAGAAGCCAGCACTTTGCTACATGGGGTCTCACACTGGCTGGAAACCACCCTCCTCTTTCAGTACAGCTCTTTAAAATGCTGGAGCACGGGTATGAGAGAGATGTCACTTCTGCAATCAACAGCATGTAACTACAAATCTTTTTGGAGGCCCTTCTTGCTTTTTTTCAGGTCCCTTTCCATGAGGAACCCGGGTTTGCCCCATGTCCTGTCACGCCCCTGCTAAGGGTGGGTGGGAGGAGAAGACCATGTCCTGTGGGAAGGCTGGCATCACAGGAGATCCTGTGCTGCAGGACCCAGTCCTCCACCCTGTCTGCAGGGCTAAACATTTTGATTTAAGGAAAGCCAGAGGGGTCTGCTTCAAACCTCACCTCGCAGGTGCTCTGCTGGACCAGCCTCATGTGTCCCAACTGCTCTGACACAGAAACCAGCTCTTGGCTCATGCCCATCTCAGCCAGAGACTGCTAACGCAAAGCCACAGAAGGAGCTGGCACAGAAAATGACCATCCAGCTACCTGTCTCCACTTCAAAGAGGGGCTTGGTTGTGGTCAAGCCTTTCTGAGAACCTCTTCCCCACCAACCAAGGTCACTGGAAGAGCAAACCCAGCTTTTGTGGAAGAGAAGAAAAATGGCTTGAAAGGCAGGAGACCACATATCCTCAACACAACAGGTTTGGGAGGTCCAAGAACCACCCTATCCAAGACCAAATCCAGGTGCCACCCGGCAGACACCACCCACGGCTGTCCCAAAGTACACAGCTCAAGGCAAATGTCTTCTCCTGTGTTGTGGAAAGCAGAGGGACCCCCTTTTCCAGGGGGATCAGTGCAGAGCTGCCCGATGCACCCAGCACAGATGGTATCTCTAAATAGCCTGGGGAATGTTTATCTTGTGGGCAAGTTTAGGTTTCTAGAGCAGAGAAAACAGATGCTCTTGGGGAGCGTTTTTGAAGCTAGTTTAACAGAACGGGTTTGAATCATAGATGAACAGGCTGTGTGAAGAGTTTACTAGAAAATAGATGTCCACAGCCCCTCTATCTCACCGGGTGCTAAAATTTGTGCTTTTTGGTTCTAGAAAAAGAGTCCTTGTATTTGTCTGAATTTCACTTTAAGGCAACGAGGGAAACAATGAGATCAAGGCCATCAGCCTATGGATGTCAGCCCCAAGTGCTCAAAAGTACTGAGTCAAACCCCATTCCTTCCCCCAAATTACAAGATTTCCCAAGAAAAATAACACTGGCTTTCTTTCATGTGGGTTTCTGCAACTTTCTGATTCCTATTTCCCTGTCCCAAAGGATGAAAAAACACAACTTCAGCAAACACAGCTCAACGAGGCTTTGCAAATCCCTCCTTACACAAAGACCAGATGTTACAAGATCACTGCAAAGTTGCAGGAGGTGGCACCGCTGGGTAACGTCTCAGAAAAAAACATTAGGGAAGGTCCCCACCTCCTCACCCCGCCGGCAAGAGTCCACCCCGCTGTCTGATTTTGAGCCCAAAACAGCCCAGGAAAGCTGAGCTGATCAACTTTGAGATGTCCATCCTCTGGGATGGAAGCAACACTGGAAAACATGCACCCTTCTGGCTCAGGGTTAACGGGGTCCAGCTCCAAGCCCGGTGGTGGCCAAGGGTCTCTGCTGACTGCAGCACCCTCCCTGGACCCCTGGCAAAGAGCGAGGGCAGCCGTGCCAAGCCGCTACTCACCCCTAGTGCAGGGACTTCCCTCTTGCCCCGAGGCACCGGCATCTTCCGCGGCGTCACCGTCTCGTACCTCTCGACATGGACGAGCTTTCCCTCCAGCCTGGCAGTGGCACCTGGGAAAGGTCAAGGAGCTTTGAGCTGGGATGCCCAGAAACAACCCAGTCGGGGGATAATGGAAGCGGCCAATGCGAAGGCACAGGGAAGAGCCAAAAATAGCAATTCCCAAAATACCTGCTGGGAACCCAACTCCTCGATAGGCTCCGGGGATGCTCCAGCACCCAGAGGGTGCTCAGCACCACCTGTGTGTGAGCAGTCCCTTCAAGACTGGAAAACTCTACTGAGACCCTGGTGGGCAAATCGAGACAGAGGTAGTTTTTTTAGCTCCCCGTCTTGATGCCACAGTTTGTGCCTTGGCATCTGGCAGCTGCTGGGGGTTGTGTTTTGGAGAACAGCTTGTGTCTGGGCTGGCTCAGTCCTCTTCCCAACCTCTTTTTTTTTTTTATTTTGATGTCAGAAGGAAGACATCTCCGTGATAAACCCTTCACCTTCCCTGCCAGCCCCACACCGGGAGCGCGTCCCGCAGCCGTGCCCACGCTCGGGGGGGGTTGGATGAGACCAGTCGAGCCCCCGGCAGGTGCCAGCAGCCCTCACCCACAGCACCAGAGCCAGGATGAGTCACCCCCAGCCCCCCCCGCCATGCCAGCAGGCTGGTGGTGACAAATTTCCCCCGGCTGGCAAGAGCCTCCCGGCTGAGCTGTGGGCCCCCCCATCTGTGTGGGGCGGTGGTGACCCACGACCATCCCTCTGCCAGGGGTCCTCTGAGCCCCTTTCGTCCTCGGGAGGGGGGGGGTTGGGGAGGCGATGCCCGTCGAATCCCTCAGCGACCCGTCCCAAAAAGCTACCCCACGGCTGGCACGTCCCCTCTCTGCGCCGCTTCCCACGGGTCATCCTGGAAAAGCAGGGAGAAGCATCCCTGCCAGAGGGATGGAGGAGGTACCTCCAACCCTGACCCACGGCGGAAGAACCAACCCCCCCCGGCCCCGCACTTCACACCCGTCC
>JAHREE010000166.1:731171-765351 GCA_033628505.1 Tringa tobata | reverse complement strand
CCCCCCAATTAGGGTCTCCCCCACAAAATAATGCCGCACGGCAGCTGAGCCAGATCTCCGTGACCTGACCAAAATTTAGGCACTCAAAAAACTCATTTGCATCCCGAGTTCTGCTAAGAGATAAAGTAAGTCCCGATTATTTTTTTTAATTTATTTTACAACACACAAATACATAATTTTACAATGTCGTAAAAAAAAAAAAAAAAAGACTTAACAAAAGCCTCTCAGAAGAGAAAATCTATTACATAAATTTCGGGAGAGCGACCGTTCCCCCCGTCTCTCTGGGCCAACCCTTCTGTTTCGTTCCCAGCTCACGCTGTGAATGCAAAGGGTTGGGTACTCTCAGCTCGAAGGGGATGAGTGTCCTCTTCTCAGCTCCTGCAGAAGAGGCGCTGGTGGCACGGAGCAGCAGCAGGACTTCACTGGGCAGGCATGGCCAGGCGGGGAAGCGGGGGAGCTGCCTTCTGGCTGCGCTCAGCAGACATGTGCTCCAAGCGCTCGGTGTAGAACCCGTTGAAGTCCAACCTGAGAAAAGAGAGAAAAGCCAGCGGTTGCAGCAGCCCGCCGGCGGCTGAGAGCGGCACGCAGCACGCTGAACGCACTCGCCAAGGGTCCCCTGAGAGCTTGGCTCTGCCAGTGCCACAGCGCACGTGCTTGTCAAGGTGCTCCAAGGCAGCATGATCCAAAAACGCATGAAGCCTTTTACAGGATCAGACAAATTTTAGGAGAAAATTGGTTGAAATGAGGGGGTGTGATGCAAAAGCAAAGCAAGTCCCACTGTGGTCTTCCCACAGAGCAGGGACCTCTCAAGCAGCCGCACTCCACGTGCCCACCCTGTTGAACACAGCCTTGCTCTTCCCCAACCACGGGCCCTGGAGGAGAAACATCTCCCAGGGCATCAGCCAAACCAGGCCACAGCACAGCGAGCTTTGAACCCAACATCCCCGCACAGGACTGCCCCGGGCTGGGTAGACACAGCAAGACTGGGCCATCTGCACTGTGCCACAGGAGTTGTCAGTGACACCTCTTCTGTGCTCGTTTCCTGACAACAGGCTAAATTTCACTTGTTCTTTACAGGTGTATACAACACATCGGGTAGGACCCCTCCAGAGACACAGCTTGACCACACGTATCCCTCAGGGACAAGGCACCAGGGGTGAGGGCTCCTTAATCTCCGCACCTTCCCGGCCACTCCCACCACTCCTTAATACCAGAGTTCACCACCACTCAACTCCAGTATTCATCCCTACATGAAATCCACCATATTTTCCACCACGACTACCACGAAACATTGCCAGTCCCGTTACCACCACCTCCTTGCTAACACAAGTAAGCTTCAGAAAGATTCACCATTCAAGGAGTAACCGGTTGGAAGACGCTCAGTCAAAATTCCAAGTGTTTCTGATTCTTGTAAACACCTCTCCAAAGCAGGTGGTATCAGCAATACCATAACCCTCACTCCCTGATAATCCAAAAAAATGCCACAAAACCACCCAAATTCACCCCTGCTATGACCTTCTTTAGGCAGATCCCTGTGCTGCAAAGCCAACTGAGACATGTGCAGCTCTTAAAAACGCCTGCCCTGGGAACACTAAGCAACAGTTGATCCAAGTCCACCAATCACACAAAAGTTACTCCCTTCGTTTCTCAAATTAAGTTGCTCCAATACTAAATGAATGGATACAATATTTGAGTTTCATGTTGCTTAACAACCTTGCACAAATGGCAACAAATTGTTCCTTGACATTTTTTGGTGACTGCGGAAAACGGAGCCTCGACAGATGGAATTTATGTGTTGCTCTCTCCTGGTTGAAAAGCTCACATCTCTTTCATGCTTTAAGTGTTCTACAAAGGAAATCTGACACTGAGGCAAGCATATTTACCAAATATCAGGCCAGAACTCATTTATATCCTTCCATTTCTGAAGTTGCTTTATTCCAAACTTTTTTGAATAGCAGATTTTGATTTGCTTCCCTTTCAGCTATGTTTTCAGGGTTAAATGATCTTTGATAACTATTTCTCAAGAATTTACGTGGTGCTTCCTCAAACTGCTTACGCTTCAGTTTCTTGGTTTGTGGCTGGAACGTTCATTCACTGGTGTTTTCATCACTTCCTAAGTCCTACCGATCTTAATCTAAGCTCAGTCACTGTTGTTTCCTCCAGACTGGTAAAGGAAGAATATCTGATGAATTCTAACAACGCTTGGTAAGTAAGATTTTTAAGCATTTGGAATTAAGTAATCCTTCTGACAAAGTCCTCTATGCTGTAATTCTTCTCCTTTTCACTACTGAGATGTGAAGGAGTGACTCTGGAGATGTTCTGCAGTGGCCAGCCCTCTGTCAGCACTGCTGCTGATGGAGTCAAGGCACCCGAGCAGGACACCAGAACACTGAAGATCTGTGAGCTACATGCTCCTGCTTTGAAGGAGACCCTCCTGGTCTCTGTCTTCTGGTGTTTGGTGCTACAAATGTGGTGCCTCAGTTACTCAGTACTGCAAACTGAATAAATATTAACCAGGATCAAACAGATAAAACCACGGTACCAGAATTCTGAATAAAAGGGATATTTTGTTATCTATCTTACATGTTGACTATCACCCTTGAAAAGCAGTTATATAAAAAGGCTATAATTTATAAGAAAAGACCAGCATGTCTTATAAGCTCTTCTGTCTCTCTGTCAAATATGTTATTTCAGATGGCAACCATCTCTGCTCTGGTTCTTGGGTTCCTGTTGCCACAGAGTCCAGGACTCCATCCAATAACCTCTACAGACCAAGTGAAAGCTAAATGTCAGGTCTGGGCATTCATTGTGGGATTTCCACTGTTTAAAACATTACTGAGCAGCCTGTAGAAATGGAGAGACACGTTCTGTTGCGCGGCCTGTTAACAGGCAGTATTTCAGTTGAAGAAAAGACAGTCCAAACTGGGGACTTGATAGTGATGACAAGTCCTGATGACCAAGCAAAGCAGAGAAGCAATAAGACTATACTTAAATAAAACAAAACAGAGGACAAAGCGGAGTTAGGAGAAAGCTCAAAGTACCTTTTAGTCCTATGTGGTTAAAAAGAACTAAATGAGGATCTACTCTGTTCTGTACTAAATATCAAAGGGCTTGGGGCACAAATCCCCATAAACATCAAGAGGAAAAAGAAAATGTATGTGATTAACCAGTTATCTGGCACATTTATGAAAAAAATTACATATCACTGACAACTGATTCTAGCATATGTACCATTGAAAAGCATTACGATTTTAGATCAAAAACATTCGTGAAAGTAGGGAGAACTCCTTGGTAAATCAAGGGCTTTCCTCGGAAAAAGATGAAATAGTCAACACCTAAAAATGACCTTCATTTCTACCTAGTCCTTACAGGTAGGTTAACAATTGCTTACAGATGAAAATAAGGCTGCACAGCGGCTTCCAGGCAGCATGAAGAAACTAATGGATGTTTAGGATGGCTTTGTTTTCTTTCCCCAGATGAAAACAGCAACAAAAAAGGTAAGTTCTCAAATGTTCCAGGCTTACACTCACCATAACATTACAAATGTGTCTATTAGGCTTACAAACATACAAAAAGCATTTTCAAAAGTTAATGTTGAAATATTTTATACTTATGAAAAACCTAGCCTCTTAAAATTATGCCTAGATGCAACATATATCCTGCCTCTTCACTGGAAAAAGTGTCACTGTAAAAACTAATTGTTTTTTGTATGTGCCTAACAGCCTGCAAGCAGCATTTCTGAAGTGTAACAGTCTCCCCCAGATGTGAGGCAGCTGGCGACCAGCAGCTCTTACATGTGACTTCCACCAAGGTGACTCTTTGAATTAAGAAGTGTCAACTCCTGACCCTCACTTGCCTTCTTATTCTGTGGTTATATGCATGCCTCAGCTGAACATTTCCAATCTGCAGGCTGCTAGGTTTCATGGCTGCTTAACTCTTGAAAAACATATTCCAGCCACAAACACTAACAGCTGCTCACAGTAACAAAGTCCATAGTTGCAGTTATTTCAGTTTTGCTCCTAAAGCCCTGGTAGCAGAATCAGAGAAGCATTCTGCTTGCACAGCACCACCGCTCAACTCAGGGTAATGCTCCTACAGCATGATCTGTGGTTCTTCAAATCTAGAAATTCCAGGGCAGGTCCCTCCATGCTACACCAATCTATAACACGGATCTTAAAAAGCCCAGCAACACTAAATTATGTACTTACAGCAAAACCAAATGTTAATCATTCCAAAGAAGGCCTTGTGCCTCTCATTTTATTTAAAAAGGAATACAGAGGTTACAAACCTACCAGCAAAACTTAGATCTCCTTTTCTCTAGCCCTCTCTTCCTGCAGTGTATCTTGTGTACCTGACTTTTAGGTATTACTGGAGCAACTTTGTTTTCTAAGAAGCTAGTAAGTATGGGTGAGGTCACAATAAAAACATATTAAGGGATGTTTATTTAAATAAATACAAGATATGAACTTAAAACAAAATAGCCCCTTATGATCAATCCCTTGCACGGTTTTCTCATCTTGGAATACTTACACTGTATTCAGGAATTAGCTTACTCACTGTCTACACAGTGAGACAATCCCCAAAAAACTAACACTCGCATTACATTTACAACATTAACAGACAAAGTTCACATAATTCAAAAGAATGTGGGTTTTTTTTAAAGCCTTGGGTTGAAATGCAAAGCAATATCTCTTGTGATTTCAGTGTTTTCATTGATGGGGCAGACATTCACAATTATAAACAGCAATTATTCTTGCTGAGCTGAATTTGGGAACCACAGCAGGGGAAGTTACAAAGAGAAACTACTGGCTCACCTGTAGATGATGTTGAGCATGCTGTGCTCGCAGTCATTGGTGCTGTAAATGCTCAGTTTGTCCAACAGGTCCAGCAGATGTGTAGAGAAATTGCTGTCAAACTTGCTGATCGTGGCTTCAAAGCCAGATGTCAGGTGGAGGTTGTCAGCATGCTCTGCTAAAAGCTATCGAGACAAAGGCATAGTGGGCCCACGTGTCTCCTGATTCACACTTGCCAAAGGGATGCAAACTTATTTCCTAACCTGCTCAAAAATACTGCCATAAAACCTAACAGACGCTCAGCCACTAAAATAAATCCTTCAAAACAGCTGCAAGGTGGTTAAAAACCTTGCCATGCCTATCTGGGAGCACCCCAGCGTAGATCCCAATAGAGTTTTCCTCAAATATATGTTGTTGTTATTTATTTTCAAGTAGGAGGAAAAGCCAATAAACAGAAAGTGTTTCCTAAGACAGGTTGCAACTGGAGCATCCTGATTGCACTTGCAGTGTTACAGGCCCCACCAGCTGTGTGCCAGAGAGGGGCTTTCAGTGGGACAGGAGGCAGCCTGCTAACCAGGGAGCACGCCAAACAAATCGCGTGCATCCAGAGAGAGAAATGTGCACAAGACAAATCCCCCAGATAGGAAAGGGATGGGCTGCAAAGTCACACCCGACAGTTTACTGGCTCATTCACCACAAAATGCTAGTTCTGGAAATAAAAAAGTTCTTGAGTTGCAGGAAGCCAGTACGTGGGTACCCACTGCGCAGCTGAAAACACAACTAAGAACTTAAAAACAAGTGCAGGGACTGCTGTGGGAGACAGGGTCTTCAAAGCAGACTTTGAGAACACAATCAGCGCTCCAAACTGCCCTCCAAAAATGCCTATAATTCCACAATGATTCTGCTTTTGGGGCCAGAGGTACTAGAAACTAGGAAGGTTTATCTACAAGTGGTAGGACAGCCACCCTGACCAGACAGCAACCCAGGCAGCATTCAGAGTACGGGGCCCATCCATCCATCCATCCATCCATCCATCCATCCATCCATCCATCCATCCATCCATCCATCCATCCATCCCGTGTCTCACCTTGTTAGTCAGCTGCTTCTTTGCAGTCTCTTCAGCACGCTCCTCCCCTGTTGGTGGGCCCAACATTGTGCCATGCTCTAAGGTAAGCCGGTCCATCTCATTATCCAGCTTCATGCTCTGGGTGAACCTCTTGGAAGGGCAGAGGTTTGGGGAAGTGGTTAGATCCCATTTTTTCAACTGTGGCAAAGCACGAAGCTGACTCAGTTCTGCTACCTCCTCAGCTAGCTAACTCCTATGAAAACTAACTCTGAGATAAAATTTACAATGTCAATACACAAAGCTCCCTAAATGCAAACGAAGATGTGGGTTTTTTTGAAAGCTACGGGCTCCCTGAGTGGCTGGACTGTGCCCATGGAGATCAGTCTCCATGGGTGCAATCACCAGACCTCGCCTGACCCTCAAAAGACCATGCTAAAAACTATAGAGCCCTACAACTTACACCTCAAATTCTGCTGCAGGACTGGCTGAAGAGAGGTAACTTGTTTCATATGAACCTGATCTCAACACTGAAAAAACAGAGCATAGAGAATTTTGTGGAGGGAGACGCCACAGGAACCATTTGGTAGAAAGGATGAGAGGCTGAGAGGTCAAGCTGTAGAGCCTCCTGGCATGAGGAACAGAGGCTTTTCCACATGCATTGAGGACAAGAGGGGTTAAGTTGAAAAAAGGGACTGTCATAGCTGGCTGGCACCCAAAGCAACCAGCAGTGGCATGGTCAATATGGGGAGGCTGAACATACCTGCATGCAGTTTGTGAACATGACACAAACAGACATCAGCTTGGAGAAGATCTTCAGCAGTTCTGGGTTGGTTAGCATGCAGTCCTTCAAGCAGTTATCCAGGAAGCTTGTGTGGTGGCTCAGGACATCGTCAATATTAGATGCCTGTGACAGCAGAGTACAATAATGAAAAACCAAACCAGAACTGCTGTGCTGCACTGGACCAAAGCTCTAACCCACCATCCTGCCTCTCATAGTGACCTCTCAGACATCATCTAGGGCATGTTGAGATAATCCTCATGCACCTTTCAGCTTTGAGAAACACCCTGAGATGGAAACTGTATTTGCATTACTGCATTCAACAGCCCTTCATGGGCTTCTTACCTCTGATTTGTCACATCACCCTCTCAACCAAATCATGCTTTCTTTAATCATCCAAACCCTTCACTGGAAAGGAGGCTCAAGATGGAGTTATCTGCTTTATGAACATGCACTTCCTTTGCTTTTAAATCTGCTTGTCATGCCCACTCCCACAATCCCAATAAAGTCAGCTACAATAAGGGGAAAAGATAAATTACTTTTCTTTCTTCAAAGAACCCCAAATATCAGTAAGTTTATGAGACTTAAAACAAACAGGTTATTCAGAGAGATTTTTTTAGGAGCACAATAAGGAACCGGGACATGCAGTGTTGCAGGATTCTGTAAGCTTTTTGTCTAGCTCTGATACTTCAATGGGCTGTTTCAGTCCCGAATTTTAAATGAGAGATTAAACCCCCTCTCTCATTCTGTATAATTATGGGATGTGCTGAAGCTGAGAACACAAGTCAAGCTTAGGAAAGGTGATGCAGAACAGCAGCACTCTTTGCAAGGTTGTAATAACAACAGTTCCAAGATACTTAAGAGCCTCCAACAAAATTAACCGACACCTGCAGCAACTGAAATGGGGCATTTTTCCCCTACATTAAATTTGTTAATTTAAGACTTCCGTTCCAGCTTCTCTCAAGCACACGCACTCACCAATTTCAGGTTCTTCTCAAGAATGTGCCATGTAGGCTCCATCACTTCAAACATCATGTAATACTGGATATTTTGTACAAAATTCAGCATCCGCTGCCGCAGTGTGAAAGCACCAGCAAACCTAGGGGAGAAATCACACCCACACAACTTAGAGCTAGCAAATGCCATGGGGAACTATCACCAGGCTTCCACAGTCAAGCAGAGCTAAATATTCCTGTTCTAGCAAATTCACTGCTGCAGCGTGAGAGGGATTATAAAGTTAATACAAACCATCTCTGATTATTTTCCACATACTCAAATGGCATTCCCTCAATTGCTAAAGTCAGAGTTTTGAGCCTGTTACAGACTGGACAATTACTTTGAATGTTTGATTATATTCAACTAAAATTTTAATATCAAATATTAAAGCAATTTTATTAGTGAGACACACATTTGTTAGGAGGGCAAAATTTAACAAGACGAATGGTTCATGTTTCTTTCCAGCCTTACTTGTTAAATGAACACTTAAAAATATTCTATGCCTTGCATCAATAAGTTCAGGGGATCCAAATATTTAATCACCTGCTACCTACAGTATTTAATGCTATTTAACCTTAAAATAGAATAGTGGGATTGTATAGAGGTTCTTTCAATGTAGGCTCTGTGCTGGGAAACTAAGAACTGACTTCAGCAAACTGGGACAGGTCAGAGGCGGGGGACACTGACCCTAGGGGTTTTCAACCACAGAAGCCCTGCCCTCTGCTGCTCACAGTTGCCCTGTGAGCTGGAGGCTGGACTAGAGACCCTCTTCTGCTAACACCTCCACAATTACAGGAGAAGCAGAGCTACAGTCAGGTTGGTTGAGGTCAGTGCCAATGCAGCCGAGATGACCTTGCGACAAGAAAGTGCCACTGGCAAGGCAGAGGGTACTACCTTGCATTGCTGGGGTCTGCCTTGCTCTCCAGACAGGCACCTGGAGTGCAGATCCAAAGATGAAGATCTACCCTCACAGACAGAACAAGATACAATCATTTCCTGGGAAAACACCCCACCAATTTTACCTTATTTCAATTTGTACCAAATACAAAACGCCAAACATCAGCCAACCTGTGTGGAGGTCACGAGTCCTTCCTAGTGGTCTGGCCAGAACAGAAGGATGCTGCTTTTAAACTTCTGGGGTCCTTACTAATCTTGCTGAGGCTAAAGTCACGACCAGGACGACATGCACACAGACATCCTCTGCTGTAACTGTTCAGTGTAAAACGAGCTAACCCTAAAGACCATCTCTTCCTTTTCAAAACTTCATGCCAGCGAAGTGGAACAAGCCAAGCAGTACAGACATCATTGAGCAGACACTTCCTACTGAAACCTCAAATGTTATATTTTGACCTCTCCCAGCCTGTAAGAAATTTGTAAAGATCTTTTTCAAGACAAAATGATTCAATCCATGTCATGACATATCTAAGTATCAAGAAGATAAGGAAACCTTCCCATCCAATCCAGCAGAAAAAGAGGCCATACCACTTAGCTGAATGCAGGGAGAATTGCTTGGCTGTTTTATTGCTGATCCAAACGTTGCACAGCTGTCTTTCCACATGTTTGCAATAGAACATGTGTCTGAAAAGCATCTGGTATCTTGTCAGTGCTTTCCTGGAAAGAAAGGAGAAACCCACCCAGATTAAACTCTGTTCTGATTGACAGACTAAGCTGCAAAGGCTGAAGCTGCTCAAAGGCAAAGAGACTTGACACAAAATGTTCCTTACACCTTCAGACACACACTGAAATAATTTGAACCGAAAAAAACCCCTATTATTTGTAACTAGCCTATAGAATTTCTCTCCAAGGTGTCCCTCCTCCATATTTCCTGCAGCCTCCTCCTTCAGTTCCCTCGAGCCATCTGCAGAAAGGTCGCTCGCACGTGTGCCAGGACAGGGGGCTGACAAGTCTGTGGTCATGTACCCACTGCAGTAAGACTGCTCCGATCACCAAAACAATTCATCAAGATTCTCCAAAAAGATGAAGCAAAAGCTGTAACCAAGCTACAGGCAGCATTCCCCTGCAAGCAATGCACTGTCAGAAGCAGATGGAAATGCTTATTTATAGCTTCAGGGACTGGATTCAGGTCGGCATTCAGACACTTGAGTGTAGGTGTCTGCAGAGCTCCAGTCGACACAGTTTGTGAAGCTCTACCAAGTAGTATTTGCACTTCCATAGTTACCAGCAGAGCTCATGCACTCAATTTGAAAGAAAGACACATAAATGCAAAAGCATCACATAATTAAAAAAGTCCCACTGCATCAACTGATTCTTTAAAGGGGATATTAAGGGACAAACTAATTGTTGGCAGTTGACAGTTCCACATCTGTCACCCTGTTTTTGTAATGCTTCTTATCCCATTTGCCCTGGCTCACAGTACCAGGTCTGCTAGTGTTTCTCCAGGGAAACGGGACAAATCACTGCAGAAAAATGAACCCCTCAGTCCCTCATAACTCAATTAAATGCAAAATAGCTTGCTATAGTAATTCTAGCAACAGCCTGTATCCTTCTAGTTTGCAACTGGGGATATCAGAAAGTGCTTTTTTTTTTTTTCTGCTCTCCACATTGAAGAAATGTTTGATTCTTGCATGGAGACCCTCTTGCGAGAGTTCACGTTCTCAGGAGAGATACTTCAGAAAGCCATGGACAAATGAAAACTAGGTGAGCAGTCACAGGTAAAACAAGGGACCAGGCTAAGAAACCATCCTTCGATCTATGTATCCCCACCATTTAAAATGAAAGTTTGACTTTCCAAGCATGCCATAGGCACAGTCTAGTAGGGATCTACTGAAGAGACAATCCCTATTCCCTAGTCTACAAGTGGAGCAAGCAACTCCAAAGCATTCCCCACCAGTCAGCAAGTTATAACGTTACTTTTAACATACAGGTTTTCCAGTATTTTTCTGTGTGGAAATGTGCTTCAACCCCATGCAAAAGCTTCTGCCTTTTTTACCTTCAGTGGATTGATACTTCACCTGTTTATAATAAGGGACAGAGGCCACTTAACAATGTAGTCAAAGGAAAATGCTTCGAGACCGCTGAGAGTGAGTTCTGTGGGATCTGCACTGATAATGGCCTTCTCCTGTTTCGTTTCTATGGCCAATACTCTCAAGAGCTGTGTAATGAGGTCATGGGGCATCAAGTCAATCTATAAAGGAAGAGCATGAAAAAAATGAAGCTACAGGATGCTCATGACTACTGCACAGCAACAGCCGTGTGGCGGAAGTCCAAATTGTCAAGAGTTGCTCTCAAGCCATCAGATCAACTTAGGAAGCAATAGTGAACAGTACAATCTGGACAACACAGCAGCAGACACAAGAGCAGTGTCACTGTACTGTTCAACAATCAGCATACAACATATGACTCTGCTCATCACTCTGCCTTGCCCTCAGCTTCTGCAAGGTCTAGTCAGATCTCACACTCCCAACGTGTCTCTGTGCTGTCTCACATCTGTAAAATATGCAATCACTAATGGGCAGGACTTCTCATCAGGTATTTTCTTTTACTCCAAAGCAAGCACCCAAGCTAAGAATAAGCATGAGAGACACACTACTGTTTCCACCTCATCCTGAGGTCACCCAAAAGCACCTTCTTCATGTTGCAACTCCAGCAGGAAAACACAGCCCCTTGGCCAGGGTGGGAGCCTCCAGTTGTTAATCTGGATGAAAGAGGAGTCAACCCAAAGAAGGTCTACAGAAGGAAAGCCATCAATTCTTTTTTCCTTCATTGTACGTTCTGCAAGTTCTTTCAGGCACACCAATCTTTCCAAATCATGGCAGGCCTTCTTCTCAAATTCGATTATCTTCTGCTTACATACATTCTTACCTTTAAATCATCCTTGAAAGGATCTGTGTTGGCTGTGCTCATTCGCAGGGCTAATTCAAGCAGAGCCTCTAGCCTTGTTGTTATGATGTCGTCTACAGGCTTCTTAAGTTCCTCTTCTGTGAGATCCATGAAGTGAACAAAAAAGTCCCCCTGATCCATCAGGAAATAGTGTTTTATAGATCTGCTCAAGAAAGTGGACAATTGATTATATTTTTTAAAGCCCAAGTTAATCCATATTAAACCTAAAGGAACAAAAGCCATCAATTCACACAGCCTGCTGGGTTTGATCACAAAATGTTCCTCTTCATAGAGAACACAGAGCTATAAATAACCCATTGGAGACTAGTCCTTCATGCATGTCCCCTTCTCCCTGCCACCTCAGTCAGCATGCTTTTGTGAGGTCAGATCAGGGCTGCTGCTGTTCTTTTTTTCCTCGAAAAATGTACCTTAAGAAAAAACCCGTATATACTACATTGCTGGGCAAAGGCTCATACCACTGTCCTGACAAACACCCCAACCTCCACAATGAGCAGATTCACCCAAGAGGCAGTTGGCAATTCAGAGCAGAATCTTGCACTCCTTTGAATGACCAAGTATCTGTGCTGGTTTTTTAAGTACTCCTGGTATTCGTGTTGACTTCTGCTATAGTAGTACGTATAAGCTTTAACTGCATTGGGCCAGGAGCTTGGAAACAGCTCAGAGAGTTTGAGGATTAACTTAGTGCCTGGCCAAAAATCACACATGATAACTGCAATCTTCAGAGTAAAATAGGACCAGCACAGCCTTAACACAACATGGTTGCAGACTCCTGATCACTGTCCATTTAGGACGATGCTCAGGCCTTCTTTTTCCCTGACTGTCATTACTCTCTTGAACCAAGAAAACTCCCATTATGAGGAAGCCATGACAGTGTCAGTGGTTAAGTAGAGTCCCTAGGGCTTGATCACAACCATCCCACTTCAGCCCTCAAAGTGCACAAACATGCGCTGGAAACTCAGTAGCTTCCTCCTCCACCAGCTGCTCTTGCACTTGCACCCAGCAGATTATATACACACAGGACAGCTGCTGAATGATCCAGCAGAGAGCCTGTCTCAAAGACGAGGACGTCACGGACATCAACTCCAACTGCAGAGTTGGAGAAACTACATGGTGACAGACAGGCCCAATGGACAATATGTGCCACCAGAACTTTGGAAGTCAGTGTCTTTTGAACAGTCCTATTAAGCAAAGAAGGCTTAGAAGGATGAGAGTCTTTAGCAAGGCTAGGAAGAATCTCCTTAATGACCAGCAGGTTTTAGACAGGTCTCATAACCTTTCATGAAACAAGGCATGTTCTCTGGTGGTTTTCACAGAGCAGGAAGGCACGTATCAGTTTCAAAGGAGTGAAACATGGATCTTCAGCTTTTCCCACAGCCTCTTGCACCTGGAGCCGTAGTGTTCCCAGGTCTGGAGCAGACACCTTTGTTGTGGCTACAACTTTTTCAGACCTAGTCAAAAACAGGCCCAAAGCAACCCCACCTGGCCTGCTAGGCATATTCACTTCACTTGCCATTACTGCTCCAGGTTATGTTTCCCAATGGGACATTTTCTTGAGCAAGTCACTTGGCAGGTTTGTCCCATGAAGCTCAGATCACTTTCTTCCACACTGTGACACTGGCTTGAAGCATAACTGCTAGCACCAAGGCTCACACCAATTACAAACTACCTCACAACCAGCTACCGACTGCAATTTCCTACCTATTTGTTGCTGTCTTGGTCTTCTGGAGAGTTAAGATTCCTGTTTTTAGCGTTTTCTGAAGATAGTAATAAACTAAAAGCTTGATTCACACAAGGAAGATGGAATTCACATGCTAGAATGCACTTGCATTTGCTACCGGCTGGGTGTGTTACAAGAATTAAAATATAGGTTATTAAAATTAACTTTAAAAAAAGGAAAATGTTAAGAAAAACCCTGTACTGGAACTTGGGGCTAACACACTCTATTCCAACTACCTATGTTTACATGAAAAATAACCATGGCGTATATTTGGTGAGATGCTTAATATCAAACTATTTCTTGTTCACATAAAACTCTTCTCGATCATACCAGACCATATTAGGAAACTCCTTTCCCAGGTGGGAGTGACATGCAGGCATGGAACAAGTGATGGGAGAGGTGGGGGATGTCCATACCTGAGGGTGGCGTTTGGCACTGGGCTAGACAAAGCCGCAGCTGCCCTGACCTAGGTTTGGCAACAGCCTTACAAGGAATTTGGACTAGAGAGCCCCAGACATCCTTCCCACCCAACATTTCTATGAATTTCCACTTTTCTTTTTCTTCAAGAAAAATCCTAAATCTTATTTTTCAGGTCAATCTTTCTAATGGAAATAGAGAGAATACATTAACATACGTCAAGAAAAGAGAGCTAACTTCAAAAACATATGTTCACTATCAGAACCAATCTATTTAACATTCTTTTCTTCAGTAAAAGAAATCAAACCTTAGGTGAGCCACCAGCCCTTTCTCCTCCATTAGGAAATCCAGAAGAACTTTGCTCGCATAGTTATATGCTTTTTCTATTTGTTCCACATAGGCTCGCTCTTTTAAAGTATAGATGACCTCTTTAGCCACAGGGCAGGTAACATCACGTCCACATTCTCGCACAACGTTTAAGTATTTCCCTAGAAGCAAAAAGAAAGAAGGAAATTCACACCTATGGTACATCCCATAGGGAAACTTTCAGAGCACTGCCTTCAAGTGGAAGATACGCTGTGAAATGTTTACACTAACTCCTACTAAAAGCTGGAAAGGATTTAGACACCTTTCAAAAGATGATACAGAATTTTAAATTAGTCAGAATCTTGTTTAAGAAAAGATTTAGAAATGGTTTTGTTTCCCAGTGATGGCAAAACATCTCTGCAGATAGCCAGAAACTTTGAAGATCTGGTGCTGCACTTCAAAAGTAGCTTTTGGGGGTTTTTGTATTTATAGAAGAGAACGATGCTAACCATCAGGTTGCATGCTTCATTTAAACACTCAAATTAAAACTCAGCATGCTCAGATCTCAGTTCTCTAGCTCCATCTGGCTAGCTGCTAGAAAACTGTACCCATGAAACAGAGCAGTAAGACAGACAGCTCCCCTTCCTGCTGGACTCCTTCCCACATGTTGTTTTATTTATAGGATTTGGGGTTCTTTTTCAATCTGACTCCTCTTCTATTCCTCTGAGAAGTTCAGCTGGACAACCCCATAAACTGGCAAAGCACAATGACATCTGCTTTATCTTTACACCAAGAATGGTAATGCTTGTCTCAAGACTCCTCTTAGGTCAGAAGTGTATCTTTACCTACCTGTGCTTAGTATTTTGTCAGCCATTTTCTGCAAGAATGAGGGTATCTGTTGCTGAACAACAGTATACCTTTGATCCCAATACTTGTCATTATAGTCCTCCTGAATCTTCTCCTTCTGCAGCTCACGTTCCTCCACCATGAACTCACTGAAAAGTTAAAGCAGATGTTTAGAAGCAGGAAGTGGTACAATGAGCATTACTTTTTTTGACCTGTAAACCGGTAATACTATTTATCAGAAATAAGGTCTCATGAAATTCCAATGAAGAACTGAAATTAGTCTGTATTTGTAGTAAGAGAAGCATTACACAGAGTGTTTCTGCTAATCTGCAACCATCTATGACAGAATAGTATAGGGTTCACAAACCAAGTCTAAACGTCATTTGGTTGCCAGCGTAGAGGTGAGGAAGCTGGCTGTTGTCTGCCTTCTCACCATCAGGAAGGCATTTATTTTAGCTATTTTAACTTGAGTTTTTCCCCCCTTAGGATTCTGCAAATATGGGAAAGAGAAATGCTGCATAAACTATTAAACACAGCAAAATGCTTCCAATGATTCTACAAAAGACAAGTAACTTCAGACTACATTTAACACAGATTCTCTGAGGTATCACTCTCGTGCCCACGAGAAGAGGGCTCACTGCTGTCATGAAGAGGACGAGGATGTGAGGGGAGAATACTCAGAGGGACGGGCATGGTGAGGTGGAATTAGAGTGGACTGCATATTTGAACTGTTGTGCTACTGATTTTTGCATATAATTTCCTTTAATTTGGAAAAATAAAGCAAGTGAGAGTGTCTATGACTGTATAACCACTGAATCAAAAAAGAAAAGTAGTCAAACATGCTCCAGCAGCTCCCCTTCCTTGCAATGCTGCCTTGTGTACCTACTGCTGCCACACCGATGCCCCTAGGCTGGGCACTCTGTGAGCAGAGGAATGGGTGCACTGAAAAAGTACAAGCCAAATAGTATTTCTTAACTTTTGCATTTCATTTTCATTCCTTAACTGTTCTTTACCTGTATGGATCATTAATGATGCCTCGATATATCCACTTCTCCAGAATTTCAAAATAAGGTACGCTGGCTGCCTTAGTTAAATAGAGGCACAGCTCCTGGGCCTGGCTGTCCCCCGTGTAGTTGAAAGTCTTGTCATGGAGTAAACTCAGGGTTGATCCTCCCATGCACTCACCTTTATCCACAGAAGTAGCTACAATTTAAAAATATAGATATAAGACACAAAGCTGACACAGACTAATTGCACGAGCTATACTGTTAAATGTCATAAAGTTAACAGTTGTAGATCCCTCCTGCGAAGATGCAAGGCCATTCCACCACACAGCCCACAGCTTACATCTGAAACGGAAACCCAAATGATCCACAATCTAAAAGAGCAATAACCAAACCCAACCCTCCAGGGAAGAAGAACTGGACTCAGGTAGATACAAGGTACATGGTGGCTTAGAACCAAAGGCCTCCTACACCAAGGGGACCATGCATTGAGATCCACTTTCCAGGTGGTAATGAAAGAAACACACACTTCAGTGGCTTACTTGAGAAACCTCTGATCTCAAAAGCACTTCTGTTCTCAACTGTAACACTGAGGTAACCATGCACATAGCTCAAACACCAGGAGTTAGACAGGTTGATAGTGAAATTTGTACAAATTCGTACTCTGCCATTGCAAAAGGGACATAGGGACAGACGACTACTGTACTGTTGTGAGCTTTGGACTGAAGTAAACCTTCATATAGTTGGCTAACTGCTGTGTTCCAAAAATCTGAAAATTGCAGGAAACATGAATACCAAGACAGATCATCCAATTCCAGACTGTAAATAGAACAGGTATTTACGTCCAGATAAATTCTCTGGCCTGAGTAGAGAGAAATATACATGTATTCTCACCCCAAAGAGTTTAACCAAAATTACTGAGGTAACTGCATCTGTGACCAAAAACCTCATGAAATGGTACAGGCTAGAACTGGCTGGCTGAGGAGCTGCAGCGCACAAAACAACTAGGAGTCCTGGATGGACAACCAGCTGATTCACTTTGAGGTCCCCAGTATGAAATGAAGAGTCCAGCAGAGGTTAATAAGATGGTGCCCAAGGCATACAAGGAGAGCCTCAAGGAGCTGGGCTTGTCACCTGAGAGAAGAGAACATGAAGATGGGAGCTGTTGAACATCATTCCTTCACTATACAACGGATGGCTCTAGAGGAGATGGTACAAGACTCCTCTTGGAGGGGCACAGTGACAGTATCAAAAGGGCAAAAGTTACAAGAAGGGAAATTCCAATTAGAGATACAGAAAGAAATGCTCACAAAAAGGGTGGTGAAGTCATGAGAAAGGGCCCAGAATGGTGGGGGATCTACATTGCTGAGGATTGTCCAGACTTGCCTGGACATGGCTCTGAGGAACCTGCTATAGCTGTGAGCAAGAGGCTGGACTAGAAACTTCCAGGGTTTCCTTCTGATTGAGTCGGTTTGTGGTTATACAACCACACACAGGAGGAGAGGCGTTTGGAAAGAAGCTGAGGAGAGACAGCAGTAGTGGAAACAATGGATCTGAAGGGCATGGATTGTGAAGGCGAAAGGCATGGACTTGCCTCATGACAGCTTTGAAGGAGCTCTCAAAAAAGAGCAGACAAGTTGTCCTGGTTTGAGGCAAAACAGAACCAACTTAGCTAGGCCTCTTCTAACTCTCCAAAATTAAAAACATATTGTGCAGAAAACCATTCATTGTCAGAATGATAAGACCAATGTTTATAGTCAATACCAAGGAAGGGTGTGCAGAGAGGCTCTTGCTTATACTTATTGCTGTAACAACCAAATCAGCCAATTTCCTTATTTTCCCTGTTGGAGGGTTGGAAACGGAAAAGTGTAGAGGGGTCCCCCCTGCAGGGAGGAGGGGACAGGAGAGGTGACCCAAACCTGACCAACAGGGGATTCCATCCCATCTGCCCCATGCTCAGCGTAAAAGCTGAGGGATCAAAGGGTCAGACTCTCCCTTCAATGGCTGACATCTGAAGAGGACCCTGTCTGTTCATCTGCCTTTGATCCCAATGCCTGTGTTCCTGACTCCAGAGCTGGAACCCAGTTCCCATCCGTCACAGAGTCCAGTCTGGGACTTCCCCAGTGCCTGCTGGTGACGTCATCCTGGGAGCTTGATACGGTTTTGTATATATTCTATCTATTTCATTATTTCCTTTTTATTTTATTGTTAATATTTCATTAAAGTAGTTTAGTTCCTTCTAAACTTGTAAATCTCTTTATCTGTCCTCCTCTTCTTCTTGGAGGGAGAAGTGGGGAGAAAGCATCTGTCATGCCACCATTGGCCGATTCAGCCTAAACCTCGACTCAAGTACATTCCTCTTGGCTTTTTTCTTTAATATAATATAAAATTAAAATGACATGTGCCCTGCCTGTACTGCTACACTGTATGGTTTTCAGAAGCCACTGTCATGCACCTGCCAAAATGTAATGACTGTATCTTTGAAACTTACCAAGTGAAGCAAGAATCTCCAAGGTCCTCATTGTGGGCTGGATATAAAACCAGAGTTTCTGCAGTGACAGAAGTCCCTGTCTCTGAAGGTGTTCCAGCTGGGTAATTAGTATCATGTATTCCTTGATTAGAGTCCGCATAGCAGCAGCCAGAGCATGATTTACCTGTCCATACTCAAAGGAAGACTTCTCTTCTATAAATCTGTAAAAAGCAAAATGAAAACTCCTTCAGGTAAGGCACCTTCTATAATTTTCAGGAATTTTATTTTCAGCACGCTGTATAAGCACATGAGTACATCATATGGTGGAAAGCACACCAGTTTTCAGCTGGGGTTTCAGGTTCCACATTTGCTCTGTGTCCCCCTGCTTATTTCCAAACACCACAATTCCTAATATGGAAAGCTGTGGCAAGACTTTTCCTCTCAAATTGCAGGGGAGCTAGAATTATTTGCAAAACCACTATGGAAAAAGTGAGAGTCAGGATTTTCAAGGCGATTGTCTTTGCATAAGCAACAAATTAGAGGACAAGAAAAAGATCTCAAAAGGAAGCTGTGTGTGATATGTGGAAAGCACTGCTGCTAGCTTCTGACACCACATGCCACAGCAGGGATTCATCTGACCGCATTTATACAGCTCCATACATGTTAGTGGAGAGAGACAGATGCTTCTGAACACAAGTCTGTAAGGAGGCATGTAAAAGAGATTGGATGAATCACATCCTAAAAATGCTTATTTCTCTTTGCTGATCCTTTAGGGACTTTCAATCAAATGCAGACATCTACATAACAAACATCTGCTGTTAGTGAGGTGGACTTTATACCGAGACCTTTTAATAATTACTTAAGGTAGCTACCAGAAACTAGCAGTAAGCAGTAGGTTCTCCTGCTCAGAAGCACACTATGTTTGTCTCAGTCCTGGATGCTCAGAGGAGAGCAAAAAGCAGGAAACATGGAGAAATTCATAGCAGAGTGAGAAGAGACAAGCCAGAAAAAGCAGACATATCCTATTTGCACTTTGCCTGAATTTACCAAGACCAAGTTTGGACAAAGCGAAGGTGGGGTGAATGATAAAAGTGAACTGGCAGCACAGATAAGAAACCCAGCAAAAAGAAATGTAGCTAAAACTAATTTAAAAAAATTGTCATTCTTATTTTATAACCCTGTAAGTTTAAATTAAACTTGGAAGCTATCATCTGCACAATGACAGATCTTCTTTTCTACAACCTGATGCTCAAAGGAGAACATCCTCCTCTGACACAAGTCAACTTGGTACCTGGTGACAGCAGAGTAACTTGATGCTACAGGAAGAATCCTGGTCACCAGCTCTTTGATGGACAAGTCCAAGTTTGGATCAACTGAAAATGCTCGGTTCTGCTTGCCTACGAGAGGCTGTGCTGTGATGTATCTTCCATCCACACCAATCAGAATGTACAGCAAGTCCTCCACAATCATGGATTCTTGGGAGGCTAATGGCAAGGTACCTGTTTTCAAAGAGAAGACCCAAAAAAACCCCACAATCAGAACATGCCATAGTAGTACCTGATCGTCCATTCATATCATTTCAATGTAATACCTGAAGCTTGAAAGGAAGACATACTACCATTCAAAGAGAACAAAGGAAGATCACACAAAGCAAAAACAAGATATAGAGAAATGAAACTGAGTTAGGGTCAACTCCAAAATCATCTACCTTGCTTTTCAAGAAAACAGAATTCTTTGCTCATTTATATCCAAAGCAAACCAAGCAGACAGGTCTATACATCTGACATCTGTGGCCAAGGGAACATCACCCACAGCTTGTGTTGCTGATCCTTCCACCAAAAGGGCTCGATTATACTGGATCCGAGGAGCTCCAAACTTGTCAACAACTTCCCCTACCTCCCCTCCAGTGAAATATTCAAGTATCAAGAAAACAGTTCAAATACAGACACAAAGAAATACTACCCCAGCAAAAGCTGCAGGTGAACTGTGAACTGTAGGGTCTCTGAATGGTACGGTCAACTACAAACCAGCTGCAAGAAGAACTCAACCCAAAATATAATCAAGTGCAGCGCATCAGAAGATCAGGGAACAGAGTGGCTACAGCACTAACTACAGGAAAGCTTATCTCATAAAACAAGGCAACAATCTCTCTCCATTTGTAGGATCGTATGTGAGAGAACAAATGGTTTTGAGCTTGCTAGGAACATACCCTCATAGCATATCTCAAAAGGTCTGGCAGAAATGCACTAGTGGACAAGCTATTTAAGGGCACCTCATTCATATCCCCTCCTTAGATGCAGCCCAAATCTACAACAGGAAGAAGCTCCAGGTCTCTTGCAGGAGTCTCCAAAGTTCTGTGGAATGGAAACACGAGTCTCTAACTCAGCTTTTCTCTTCCAAAAAAAATTCTTAAATCTAATTTATGAATAAGAAACTACACATAGCTCAGCCTAAAGCTAGAATACAATGGGGAGAGATTAATTCCCAGCTGCTCTGGTAAGCAGACACACAGCAAACCAGGGAGGTTGTTATAGTCCTACTGGAGAGGATTTTGAGCTGGGTGGACTGATGAATACTCCTTTGTCAGGTGCAAATACAGATTTTTCAGCTGAAAATACAGATGAGATACTCCTACAGTAGGATTTTAGGGGGCTGCAACTCAAGACAGAAAAAGGATTAGGAAACTCAAAACGGATTAGGAAACTCAAAACAGATTAGATCCCACGGATCAACAATGGGGCTGGGATTCAGCACAGGAGAAACACTGTGAGCCAAGCAAGTTTAGGGTTTGGGGGTTTTTTGAACACTGATCTTCATCTGCAGAGTCCAAAGAGCCAAGTTTTGCTTTCATCCTGAGTGTGATGAAATCTGAACAGTGCTTCTGAAAAAGTACAAAACATAAAAAGTTAATGTAATTTTCCCCATGTATCACATACCTATAGGTACTGTTGTGTCAGTGCTTAAGCTGGTGCCAATTAAGAAATCGCCAATAAGTGCAGGTCTGTCATACACCCAGGATGGAAACACCGGAATGGGCTGACCAGAATTCTTCTTGTTCTGCTTATCTCGGAGGATTTTTCGTGTAAGCTCAAGAGGCTGTTGGAAAAAGACAGAGAAAGAACAATCTTCAAAAGTCCAAGAAATTTTGAATTTTAAGCAGAAACTGACTGGAAACTTATAACTTGAGAACAGAAAGTAAAATAGCTGATGTTTCAGTAGCACAGTGTCGGATTTGGTCTCATATAGTCTACTGGTCTTAGTGCTGCAGAAGTGATTTTTTTATACAGTTGGTCTTCTTTTATTGGCAGGTACATCAAATAACACTTTTCTGCACCTCTCCCTGCCAGCCTGGGTGCTAAGGCACACGTAGAGGAGCAGAATGGGGACATGCACAACCACCAGACAGCTTACTAGTTTGCAAAGTGCACTATGTGAAAGGCAGCAAACTGCTTCCAGAAGCAGTAAGCAGTAACATCTTATTCAAGGGGCACTTGCTAACAAACATCTCGGAACTCGGTTTCTGCCCAGTGCCCACTGAGTAGCTGCGTCAAATGCAGTCCAGATAATCTACCCACATATAGCTGGAAAATGAGAGTTTTTTACTCTGAATAGGAGTAAGCAAAGGAAGTGAGCTCTTAAAGGGTCTCTGAGACTGAAATTAAATGAAGTACAAGATTAATTATCAGCTGGAAAGGCCTGTGTGCTGTACAACCTACACGAACATTTAGAGACCCAAGACACAAACATGAAGGACATGCTTATGAATGCAACTTGTGAAATGGGATAGACACGGGGTAATTTTACTTGCCTCTTATAGGAGGTCTTCCCTAATTTGGGAAGGAAGCAAATGTATGTCTGAGCTTTGCATCTTAAAGAACGGTGCAGCTACACTGTGAGAGGTAGTTGATGCACACTGTGGTTGGCCCCAGACATTTTTCATATTCTCAGAGCTGCCCAGTGCTGGGTCTTGAAATCCTTCAAACAAGCATCAGCTGTGGGACCACGTCTTGCAGCAGTACCAGTTCTGGGCATGTTTCCTTCAGGCTCGCTGCTGGTAATGTCAGTACAATGTCCTGAGGTCAGAGAGGCACCCCAAAGCAACACTACATTCCTACTTATACTGTGTATGTGTGATCTGCTAGAAGGACCTCAGTCTCCTCTTCTCCCTTAACAGAAACAGGACTCTCATAGGAGGGTATGGAGAAGGATGAAGCGTCAAGTAAGCTGCCAACAATTCAAAGGATAACTAAACTAAAATTGCAGATCTCAGTGTAGGACTGAGTCCTTTGCCTGGGTCAACAACTTGAACTCCTTCATAAATCTTGAACACATACAGTGAGAAAATACTTCTGTATTGAAGTAGTATATACTTGTCCATCACAACCTGGACACACAGACATTGACTAAAAGATGAAAAAACATCACACGCACTTTCTGTATCATCTTGAGCTCCAGGTCATCAAAGGAAGATCTGGAATGGAAGATCTCCCTGTAGCACCGGTCCTATGCAAGATGGCTGTATGAACAAGCTTCTGCTTAGGAGAAGGGCAGCCATCGTTACCTATTCCCAAATGGCAGGGAGGAATGAGTTGGAAGAAAAGCTCCACAAACCACGAACCTCACCATCACAACATCTCCATAAACCATGCATACTTATGAGATAGCAGACTAAGAAAGTATCTAAGTCCAAAAGCCCCTGAAGCATTGTGCTAAGAATGGGAGCTCTTACCTAAAAGAGCCAGGTAAGAACTCAACAGCACATGTAGATGGAAGACAGTACTATAAAATAGAGCTAGTTCAGTGAGATGGACTATATAATGGACTGTACGATGGACTATATGACCTTGGAGAACCAGAAACATGAAGTAATTCCTGTCTCCAACTGCCAAAATGAAACAAGGTCATAGACTTATAGAATGGTTTGGGTTGGAAGGGACCTTTAAAGATGATCCAGTCCAACTTCCCTGTCATGAGCAGGGACATCTTTCACTGGATGAGGTTGCCCAAAGCCCTGTCCAATCTGACCTTGAACACTTCTAGTGATGCAGCATCCCATCTAACCTACCTTCTCTTTGTTGAAAACTGTTGCCTCTTGCCCTGCCACTACCAGCCCTGGTAAAAGTTTTACTCCCTCTTTCTTATAAATCCCCTTTATATATCAAAAGGCTGCAGTAAGGTCTCCTTGGAGCCTTTTCCAGGTGAACAAACCTAACTCTCTCAGCTTTTCTCCATAGAAGAGGTGCTCCAGCCCTCGGATCATTTTTGTGGCCTCCTCTGGACCCACTCCAACAGACACATGTCTTTCTTGCACTGGGGACCCCAGACCTGGATGCAGTACTCCAGGTGCAGTACTCTCACCAGAGTACAGAAAATCACCTCCCTTGACCTGCTGGCCACGCTTCTTGTGATGCAGCCCAGGATACACATGGCTTTCTGGGATATAAGCATGCGTTGCTAACTCATGTCCAATTTTTTTTTCACCCTCAAGTTCTTCTCCATAGGGTTGTTCTCCATCACCCAGTCAGATAGTGGGGATTGCCTTGACCCAGGTGCAGGACTTTGCATTTGGCCTTGCTGAACTTCATGTGGTTCACATGGGCCCACTCGTCCAGCCTGTCCAGGCCCCTCTGGATGGCATCCTGTCCCTCCAGCATACTGACTGCACTACTCAGCTTGGTGTCATCTGCAAACACGCTGAGGATGCCCTCAGTCCCCCCAGGTGTGTCATTGATGAAGACATTAAATTCCGCTGTTTGTAAACAGAGAAGGACTAATGGGGGATGTGATGGTTGGAGGCCATCTTGGGCACAGTGATCATGAAATAACCATGGACTTCTGGAGGGCAGATTTTGGTCTTTTCACGAGCCTGCTTGACAGAGTCCCTTGGGAGGCAGCCCTGAAGGGCAAAGATCTCCAAGAAGGCTGGGCGATTTTCAAGAAGGAAGTTTTAAAGGCACAGGAGCAGGCCGTCCCCAGGTGCTGAAGAATGAGTTGTCGGGGGAAAAGACTGGCCTGGCTGAACAAGGCCATATGGTTACAACTTAGGGAAAAAAGGAGATTTTATGGTCTTTGGAAGAAGGGGCAGGCCACTCAGGAAGATTACAAAGGTGTCATAAGGCTATGTAGGGAGAAAATTAAAGGGGTCAAAGCCCAACTAGAACTAACCTGGCTTTGGATGTTAAGAACAATAAAAGAATTTCTATAAATATATTAGTAACAAGAGAATGACTTGGGAGAACCTCCATCCTCTATTGGATGTGGGAGGTAACACAGTGACAAAGGATGAGGAGAAGTCTGAGGCACTTAATGCCTTCTTTGCCTCAGTCTTTAGTAGTACAGTAGGGTGTCCCCCGAGTACCCAGACCCCTGAGCCAGCAGACAGGGGCAGGGAGCAGAATGAAGCCCCTGCAATCCAAAGGAAGGTGGTGAGGGACTTGCTCCAAAACCTGGATATAAATAAGTCTATGGGCCCAGATGGGATCCACCCAAGGGCACTGAGGGAGCTGGCAGAAGTGCTCACTGAGACACTTTCCATCATTTACCAGCAGTCCTGGTAAACTGGGGAGGTCCCAGCTGATTGGCATCTAGTAAACGTGACGCCCATCCACAAGAAGGGTCAGAAGGATGATCCAGGGAACTCCAGGCCTGTCAGTCTGACCCCAGTGCCTGGGAAGGCCATGGAACAGATCATCCTGAGTGCCATTATGCAGTGCATGAAGGTTACCCAGGTGACCAGGCCCAGCCAGCACGGGTTCATGAGAGACAGGTCCTGCTTGACAAACCTGATCTCCTTCTATGACAAAGTGACCCTCTTGGTAGGTGAGGGAAAGGTTGGGGATGTTGTTTACCTAGACTTCAGCGAGGTCTTTGACATGGTTTCCCAAAGCATCCTTCTGGAGAAACCGGCTGCCCATGGCTCAGGTGGAAGGACTCTCCACTGGGTTAAAAACTGGTCCAGAGAGTGGTGGTGAACAGAGTTAAATCCAGTTGGCGGCCGGTCATGAGTGGTGTCCCCCAGGGCTGGGTCCCAGGGCCGGTTCTCTTTAACATCTTTATCAATGATCTGGACGAGGGGATGGAGTGCACCCTCAGTACGTTTGCAAATGACACCAAGTTGGGTGGGAGTGTCGACCTGCTGGAGGGCAGAAAGGCTTTGCAGAGGGATCTGGAGAGGCTGGATGGATGGGCCGAGGCCAAAGGGATGAGGTTCACCAAGGCCAAGTGCCAGGTCCTGCCCTTGGGTCACAGCAACCCCCTGCAGCGCTCCAGGCTTGGGGCAGAGTGGCTGGAGCTGCCTGGCAGAAAAGGACCTGGGGGGGTTGGTGGCCTGTGGGCTGAACATGAGGCAGCAGTGTGCCCAGGTGGCCAAGAAGGCCAACAGCATCCTGGCCTGGATCAGGAACAGTGTGGTGAGGACTCAGGAAGTGATCATCCCCCTGCACTGGGCACTGGTGAGGCCCCACCTCAAGTGCTACATCCAGTTTTGGGCCCTTTCCCACAAAAAAGACCTTGAGGGGCTGGAGCGGGTCCAGAGAAGGGCAACGGAGCTGGTGAGAGGTCTGGAGAACAAGTCTCCTGAGGAGAGGCTGAGGGAGCTGGGGGTGTTCAGCCTGGAGAAAAGGAGGCTGAGGGGAGACCTTCTCGCTCTCTCCAACTCCCTGAAAGGATGGGGTAGCCAGGGGGGAGTTGGTCTCTTCTCCCAAGTCCCAGGTGATGGGACAAGAGGAAATAGCCTCAAGTTGTGCCAGGGGAGGTTCACATTGGAAACTAGGAAAAACATTTACAGTGAAAGGGTTATTAAGCCTTGGAATGGGCTGCCCAGGGAAGTGGTTGAGGCACCATCCCTGGAGGTATTTAAAAGACAGGTTGACATAGAGCTTAGTGACGTGGTTTAGTGATGGTTTTTGTCAGTGGTAGGTTGACGGTTGATGACCTGAAAGGTCCCTTCCAACCTAGGCAATTCTATCACTCTATGATTCTAAATAGTACTGGTCCCAATACAGACCCTTGAGGGACACCACTCGCTATTGGTTTCCACTTGAACATTGAGAACTGACCGTAACTCTTTGGATGCAGCCATCCAGCCAATTCCTTATCCATCTAGTAGTCTCCTTTTCCTTCTTGGCCCTGGAAAATACTGTAAAATTCCCTACTTCCATACTATAGAAGAATAAGCACAATAGCTCCCAGTGCCTGAGGGAAGTCCCTGAAACGAGACGAGCTCATGGCACCATGAGGGAGCATGCTAGCACCTCCGTCCCTGTGAGTTCACCACCTATGTGCTGGAGCATGCCTGGAGAAAGGGTGTGGGCTGTGGCATCTGTTCCTAATAAAAAGGCAGGGACTGAGGCCTGCTCTTTAGAGTGATCATGAAAAGGAGCAGAGAGAACCCCTGAAACAAATGCAGAATTTTCTTCATTGAGGGACAGGTTCTTCTTCATTAGTGATTCTCTGGGATGGCAAGACGTAGGGAGCTTCTGTTGGAGTTCAACCAGCTCTAGTGTGAATTTGTCAACTGGCAAAATTCCAAAAAGTTGACATAGTTAGGCTATAAATCATAGAATCACAGAAACATAGAATGGTTCGTGTTGGAAGGGACCTTAAAGATCGTCAAGTTCCAAACTCCCTGCCCTGGGCAGGGACAACCACACCAGGTTGCTCCAAGCCCCATCCAGCCTGCCCTTGAACCCCTCCAGGGATGGGGCAGCCACAGCTTCTCTGGGCAACCTGGGCCATGCTCTCACCACCCTCCCAGTAAGGAATTTGTTACTGTGTATACTACAGTATCTAGTCTAAATTTATCGTCTTTCAGTTTAAACTGTTACCCCTTAAGATTTCAGCTGTGTGAGCTGATACAGCCCCACTGACACAAAGGCCCCAGGCCTGTTAGGGCCTTTTATCAGAGTTTCAGCTCTTAAAGAGCTGAAGAAAGTATAAATGGAGCAGCAAGGGATGCACAAACCTTTTTATTTGGCTTGCATTACCCTTTTAATTCCTTTGGTTGTGACCTGCACATCCCAGGGAACACCACTTACTCTTCTTTCCTCTTTTAGCAAGCCTGCACATAAATCCTATTAGAAAGATCAGTTATTTTAGTGGAAATTTGCCTTCCTTTTGTGATCTAAATCAAGCACTTGACTCAGATCATCTGTGAAGGTTTTGCGTAAGTCAGGCAGTCTGTGCAGACGTGTATTTCACAGGGTACATGGAACAAGGCTGGTTTCATCATTGTCTGAAAGGGGGAGAGTGTTGGACTCTCTCTGTTTAGGATGTAAACACTTCGTCATCACATGCATGTACAGCCCTTCAAGCTGAAAAAACCTGCACATGTCCCAAAACACTGAACGTGGAGGGTCCATTCCTCTAGCTATCGATGGCCTGAAGTGATCTGACCATCACAGCAAACTCTCCAGCTGGCAGCAGATCTACTGCAATCGTCTTCACAGAAGGGGGCTCCCTGGAAGGTGTTAGCTCTGCTCAGCCACTGCCACAGAAAGATCTTCACAGACTGAAGAGTAAAAGTACATCTGCTGAGAAGCCAGCATAGGCAATAAACCATATATGGCCACAGCTAGAGAACTCAACAGCAAAGGCTGGTAGGACAAACGCGCCTGGACACCTTCCTGAGCAATCTGTTCTAGGTGGACCTGCTCTGGCAGGGGGTTGGACTAGATGATCTCCAGAGGTCCCTTCCAACCCGATATCATCCTGTGATTCTGCGATTCCCTGACACATCATGAAAGTGAATGCTGCCATGTGGCCAAGACAGCTGAGTGAAGCACACACCTCACCGATGCAGACAGATGCTGTGCACTAACAAGACATAGATATGCTTCTGCTGAGTGAGGGCGCAGGACGGCCACAACATAGACTGCAGATAGAGATCCCAGCGTGGGATTTCCAAGCATACACAAGGAGGCAGCATCCTCAGAAAGAGCTGCATTCAGAGCCTGGAGGCTTGTCCCCTGTTAGATTTTATTGACCAGTCATCAGAAGGCAGAACAGAAACAAACCTCTGGGATAAAGGTAAGCTGCAAAATTTTAAATGGATGCATTTGTACATATTGTCCAGTTGCTCACTTGCTACAGACCTCTGAGCATCTTTTCTTCTTCCCCTTCTCCCCACTTAGCACCCTTTCACCTCTGTCCAAATAACTGTCCATACACAGTTGCTCCTCTGCCTTCTGCAGCCAAAATGCCCTTATCTTAACCCACAAGCTTTTTGTCATATTTTATTCCTCCCTGTCCTGTTGAGCAGGGAGAGTAATAGAGTGGCTAGCAAAGGTCAACCCATCACAATATAGTTAGTTATACAAATGATTACAGGACACAAAATTTTGGATTTAAGTACTAATCGCCCTTTTGCATTTCCTACCTCCTGGCGTGCTGATAATCAGATACTTGCTTAACTGTTTTCTGAGCCTGTGTCTTGCAATGATACATTTTACTTCTAGGGCAGGTTTTTTCTTCCTTTTTGTCTTTAGGGTCACTTTGCAGCATTTATTTCAGGAGCTCAAGTAGCTAAGTAGAGGGAATGGCTGTCTGAAAAAAGTGTGCGGCGAATGATTATGTGAGGCACTGTACTGGCATTATCTGAGAGAGCAGAACTAGCAAGGATGGGGACACACTTCAGTGGCTGCTGAGCTCCTGAGCAAGCACAGCCACAAGCAGAAAAGGGAACGTCAGCACAGCTTCAAGTGGTTGTTTGAAATGGGAGAATGAAATTACATTAACCCCCACCAGTTAGAACTGTCATGGCCTAAATCGGACTTACCTTAACTGACTTAAAGAGAAAAAAGCCAAACTTCTATTAAGAACAGCACAAAGATTTAATATAATCTGACTAGAAAATGCTGAGAGAGAATTTAGATTATCTGCATAGAAAGGAATATTTATAACTCCACTAGATGATAAAAGTTAAGAACACAGCTACACCCACAAGCAGAAAGGAAAGATTTTGTGCCCTGGGAAGACAGTACCTGTACACTGGAGTTGGCTGTGACACTGCCCAGCTGCTTGCGTAGCTCCTCGAGCTCCTGTAGAGATATCTTGGAAGTAGACGAGGGAATGGAAAAATTTGTGCTGCCACTGGTTGCTGCAGTTCCTGCAAGTTCTGCCCTTTCTTTCGCATTTTGTTGCAAATACTGGAGTGTCTGTACATTCACAAAAAAAAAAAAAAAAGATTTTGTGAATGCTGAACAGCACACATTAAAGCAAAAAAACCCAACATATGACCATAAGACAGCTGTGCTGAATCAGACCACGGGTCTTTCTGTCCCAGTTTCTCGTGTCTTAGTGGTTTTTTATCAAGGACTGTAATTCTCAGTAGTGCTTTAATAATTAAGAAAATGTTAGAATTGGCTATCTGTTGGTTTCAATGCATTTCACTGAACATTGTCATCAGAAAGCGTGTTGTACTTGAAATCATTGCATTGTTGCTACTGCTGAATACTTGTAACACATACAGTTCTAAAGGATAAACAAACCTCTTTGTCTTCTGTGAGTTTTGATAGTAGATAAACTAAAGAATCTAGATGTCTTGTATTTTTAGACTTCAGCTCATCGTACTTCTTTAAAAAATCTTCAGGAGTTTGTGAAAACTCTGCTATCTTCACCTGTAAAACACCACATTAATATTAAATGTTTAATCACAGAAGCACACAGAGTCACAGAATAGTAGAGGTTGGAAGGGACCTTCCGTCTAGTCCAACCCCCTGCCAAAGCAGGGTCACCCAGAGCAGGTTGCACAGCAATGCATACAGGCGAGTTTTGAATGTCTCCAGAGAAGGAGACTCCACCACCTCTCTGGGAAGCCCCTTCCAGGGCTCTGCCACCCTCACAGGAAGTTTTTCCTCATGTTGAGTCAGAACTTCCTATGTTGCAGTTTGCGTCTGTTACCCCTTGTCCTATCACCAGGCACCACTGAGAAGAGTCTGGACCCATCAGGCTCCCTGTTCATCCATGAGGTTTCCTGCCCCCTTTGCCTGATTTCTTGCTCCTAGGGATGCACCAATCTTGAGCTTGGAGGAAGTGGTACTTAAATATTAACCAGGTCTCTTGCACCCCCCTACCTTTTAGAGCCTTAGCCCATGGGATTCCTCGAAGTAGGTCTTTGAAGAGGCCAAAGTCTGCCCTCCTGAAGTTCAGGGTTGTAGTTCTACTTTTTGCCCTGCTTCTTCCACACAGGATCCTGAACTTCACCATCTCATGGTCACTGCAGCCAAAGCTACCCCGACCTTCACATCCTCAACCAGAGCTTTTAATTTGTCAGTAAAAGGTCCAGCATAGCACCTGTACTTGTTGGCTCCTCCACCACCTGTGTCAAGAAGTCAACATCAACGCTCTGCAGAAATCTCCGGGACTGTGCGCTCCTGACTGCGTTGTCTTTCCAGCAAATGTCAGAGTAGCTGAAGTCCCCCATAAGAACCAGGGGCTGCGATTGTGAGGCTATTTCTAGCTGTCTGTAGTAGGCCTCATCGACTTCCTCTTCCTGTTCTGGTGGTCTGTAGTAAACACCCACAACAGTGTCACTCGTATTGGCCTGCCCCTTAACTCTTACCCACAAGCTCTCAACACGTTCTTTGCCCACCCTTAGGAAGAGCTCGCTACATTCCAGTTGCTCTTGCATATAGAACCACCATGCCCCACTGGCCTGTCTTTCCTAAAAAGTAGGTAGCCATCCATAACAGCATTCCAGTCGTGCGAGCTATCCCACCATGTCTCTGTAATTGCAGAGAGATCACGGCCCTGCGACCGCACACAGATCTCTAGTTCTTCTTGTTCATGCCCTGTGCTGCACCTGGTGGTGTACAGGCATTGCAGAGAGGCAGTTGAGCATGAGGGTTTCCCTGGAGGGGAGCAAGAGGATCCACCACAGCCATTCACACCCCTCAGGTGGTTGGCCTTCTGGATTTCATCTTGGGAGTCAGGTAAGGAACATCTCTCACTGCTGTGGTTGGCGCGGCTTATTTCCCAGTTGGCTAAGTTGGCTTGAGTGTTGCCATCCTGCACCCCACCCCCCGAGTCCTTCAGTTTAAAGCCCACTTCACCACGTTGGCCAGCTTGCTACCAAAGATTTCCTTGCCCCTTCTAGTCAGGTGGATCCCATCTCTCTCTAACAGGCCAAAATCATCAAAGAATGTCCCGCTGTCGTGTATGCTATCATCAAAGCATTCAAAGGAGGAGATTTATGCAAAGATGGAGACAAGGTGCAGGCTGCTGCTGCTGCCAAAGTACTTCAGGAAATGAGTTTTGGACTGAATGCTGCAGCATTGGTCTCCTACTAACAAATGCTGGAGGAGAGCCGGGGTCCTAGCACTTCAGGTGATGGAGAAGGGACCACAAGAGAGAACAGATGAAGGTAAGCACAAGATCTGTAGCAGGGCTCGCTTTGCACATGCTCAGTCTGAAGCAGTATAATTTTCTATCAGGAGGATTAAGAGATTTGGCTTTGATGAAGCCACATCTGGACACTGGGTCCACTTTGGGGGCCTGACTAGCAAGAGAGACATCAGCAAACTGGACTGAGCCATGGAGATGGTGGGGTGTGCTGCCCATTGCCCAAAAGGGTTACAGACCCTGCTCCGAGGGGCACAGCAAAAGCTCCACAGGCACTGCCACAAATCACGACATGGAAAATCCTAGCTGGCCCACAACTGGAAGCAGTCTTTTCTGGAGAGAGAGGTGACCTTGGCCATAGCCAGAGTAATGGAAGAATCTCCTGGAGATCTTCAAAATGCAGCTAAGCAGTCTGCTGTAGCTGTGATGTTTACCCTCCTGCAGACAAGGTGTTGGACTGCGGGTCTCCAGCTGTGCTTTCTATGTACATCTTTCTACAAGTCTATGAACTGTAGCTATCAATGTGAATGATGCTTAAGACTGGAATTAGTGAAAACATGCAGTTCAGGATACAAAGATCTGAATTTTCAGACAGAGTTAGCAATTTTCTAGCACTTATAGCTTGACTGATGACTTGCTTTTAAAAATGACAATGAACAGCAGTATGGCCACAGAAGTATGTCCGGTCATGACAGTATCAGGCTTTAATCCTCAATACCTGGGTGATACTCGGAAAAAAAGTCAGGTATTGTTCATATAATCACATTTCAAACAGTTACTATTTTTCATTTTGTTTTATTCCTCCAGAAGAAGTTAAAATTTGAAACAACCATCACAGGCACAAAATAAGCTCCTTTAAACTTCCCCCCAGCCCATTCTAAAAGTCCTTCTCATGTTCTTCAACCAATCTCTCCAAGATATGAGGATTTTTACCTTTTTCTTTCTGCTTTATACCCAAAATCAAGATTCCAAATCAGATTACCCCTTTTTCTTTTTTTTTTACCAATTCCCACATGATTTCACCGTTATTCTCAGAGAAACTTGGGACAGCCATTCCCCCTCCCAATATGCGTCCAGCTCTGCACTCACAGAAGTCAAGTCATCTCACAGAAGAGCAGAGTAAGGAAAAGGCAGTTCACATCACCGCCCAAGAGAAATAACGCTGAGGAATATTTATCTGGAATTTCTCCTTAGGAAGGACCGTGCGCCGACAGAACCTCTATCTACAACTGCAAAGGAAGCGCGCAGCCTCCGGAGTCCTGCTGTTCCTCCCATAAGGTCTGAAATACATCTCAGCTGTGATTACAGCATGTCAACTCTTACCTTTGCGCTGTGGGCAGAGACAGTCGTGGTGACATAAGGCGTTCTATTCTTCTGCAGAAGATCAATGTAGACTTCGGCTCCTTCCCCGCTGTGAACGCGCAGCAGGCTGAGCAGCTCATTGACATCGTGGTGAATGCGGAACTCGCTCATGCTCCTACCTGAGGCTACAAGCTGCATGGGATGCAGACACAAAGGCAGTACGTTATTGGTTTACTGCTGCAAATGAAAATATACCTACACAAACATTTCTTGACTACATTATGAGGCTTAAGAGCATACTAAAATATTGGACTGGAATAAAGAAATACATGTAAGGGGAAAAAGGAAGTAAAAAAGAGATATGTGTTACTGTGTGTGATTTAACTATTCTGGTACAAACCCTACCTTAAACAGAGGTGAGCCAGCAGAGGGTTTTTCAATCTCAAAATCACACTGATGGTGAAAAAGTCACTGAGTCGTCGTAAGAAGTGATGGTTTGTGCACTGGCAGACTGCAGATGCAGCTGAAATCACTGGCTTCAGCAGCCTGCCCGTACCACTGCTGATGAAGTTACTCAAAAGCAGTTTTTCCAAGTTTAGGGGTCTTTATAGTCTACTGCCCACTTTATTAACGGCGAATCACCAAATTCTGCAAAGCTACTTAAATGACGGCTGCAGAATTAAGAGTCTGGTTGAGGCATCATGCAAGTAGAGAGTTTAATGTGACACCCTGTACAGATGCAGAATATCAAGCATATGGACATATTTTTGTTTGCAAAATCATTGAATCATTTAGGCTGGAAGGGATTTCTCCATTTCTGCAAGCCTCGGACACCCGCCCTATAGATAGTGATAAGCACTGATGAGGTCCCCTCTCAGGGGGAGCCAGCAGACCCAGGTTTCTCAGCCTTTCCTCATGAGAGAGCTGCTCCAGTCCCTTGATCCAGCCCTCCACTGGACTCTCTCCAGTAGTTCCCTGTCCTTCTTGCGAGAGGAGAGGCTGGGGGAGCCGCTCTTACTCAGCCAGACCCAAAAGCGTCTCCTCCCGCCCAAACGGGCCCCAGAGGCCGTGGGACCGGACTCTGCTTGGAACGAGAGCCCCAGAGGCACCGGTACAAGCTGCACCACGGGAAACGCCGACCGGCCCCGAGGAAACAGGCCGGGAACAAGCGGGGCATCTCTGGGACCGGGCCCCGAGCGGCGGGGGATGCCTCCACTCGCCCGGACACGGCCCCCGGCGACCAGCTGCGGCAACGGCCCTGCTGGGAGCGGGAGACGCCTGCGGCG
>JAHREE010000166.1:718836-730794 GCA_033628505.1 Tringa tobata | reverse complement strand
CCCCCCGGGCCTGGTCTGTGTGGAAAGACAGCGTCCGTGCGCCCTTAGAGCCCGCCTCGGGCCTGGGCCTCCGGGGCCTGGTCTAGACAACGGCTGTGCTCCCTCGGAGCCTCTCCTCAGCACGGGCTGTCTCTGTGGAGAAGAAGGGTTTGCTCTGGGGAGGCCGGCCCGCCAGCCCACAGCCTCTCTCTCTCTCCTCCTCTCCTAGGATGGGGACGTTCACAGGCACCTCTACCTCCAGGGTGTCCTCACCGGCCTCGGGGAGGTGGCGGAGAGACCCAAGTAAGTGAGGCAGGGCCTACGTACTGCCCCAGCACGGCGGTGGCAGGTGTGCCTCTTAGTTCCTATATCCTGCTCCTTCTCATGTCAGCATGTGGCACTGAGCCCCGTTAACTCGCGTTGTGTGGGTGTGAGACTGGGATGGGTGCTGTTCCTCTTGTCTGTTGGCTTTAGCAGCTGAGGAGAATAATTTAAAAGGGAGAAGGCTCGGGCACATTTCAAAACATTTTGATTCTGCCCCTCTACTGTGCTCTGGTGAGACCCCACCTAGAGTACTGCATCCAGCTCTAGAGCCCCCAATATAAGAATGACATGGACCTGTTAGAGCGGGTCCAGAGGAGGCCACAAAGGTGATCCGAGGGCTGGAGCACTTCTGCTGTGAGAGAAGAAAGTTGGGGTTCAGCCTGGAGAAGAGAAGGCTCTGGGGAGACCTTAGAGCCCCTTCCAGTACCTGAAGGGGGTCTACAAGGAAGCTGGAGAGGGACTTTTTACAAGGGCATGTAGTGATAGGACAAGGGGTAATGGCTTCAAACTGGAAGACGATAGATTTAGATTAGATATCAGGAAGGTATCTAATCAGATTATTAGATATCTTGACTGTGAGGGTTGTGGGACACTGGAACAGGTTGCCCAGAGAAGCTGTTGGCGCAAAGTTTTAATCTACAACTATGACTTTAAGGTCAAAGAGGTTATTTCTATCTTGTTCTTAAAGCACCACTTCAGAGGACAATAATATATACGATGCTTAAGCCATAATGGCAAATAAGAGTTTCCAACTGCTAGTACCATTACAATCTTCATTCCATTGCACCTTTCATTTAATTTAAGCATTATTCACCAAAAAAGTGCCATAAATAAATAAAGTCATCTAGAGGGATATATGCTGCTTAAGTTAAGGTTCTAATTTAATTTATGTTGTGGATGTCCTAATTTCCCTGCAGGGTGTCTGAATTCAGTTGCCACATCTCTGGGTGCTGCCAGGTCTTTGATACACTGGAGGGCTACGAGCACCACTACAACACGCTGCACAGGAACGTCTGCTCCTTCTGCAAGCGCTCCTTTCCATCGGGGCATCTCTTGGATATTCACATCTTGGAGTGGCACGACTCACTTTTCCAGATAATGGCAGAGAAGCAAAACATGGTGAGTTGCTGTGCCCAGCCTTTCACTTGTGGTTGGTGTGCACGGCGTGGTCTGGCACCCTTCAGGGAGGGCACCATGTCCCCGGCTGACACCACCTGCCTTTTCTAATTGTGTCTTTTTTTTTCTTTCCCCCCCGCTCCCCCACCTACCTTTCAGTACAAGTGTTTGGTGGAGGGCTGTGCAGAGAAGTTCAAGAGCAGCAAGGACAGAAAGGATCACTTGGTCACTGTTCACCTTTATCCTGCTGACTTTCGGTTTGATAGACCGAAGAAAGCCCAAAGGTAACCACAGAACTGCAATAGCACAACTGCTTTTCCCCCGTAGGGTGGATGTTGTGCTTCTCTGCTGTCGTGCTCCCTTTCCAGAGTAAGCAAGCAGAGGCTGGGAAATTATGTTTTCTGCTGCTTGTAAGAACAGGTAAACTTGCAAGTCTTTCTGTGGCAATGATTTACTTTATCTTAGTGTTGAAACACATTGTATTTCTCTCCTTGTATGGCTTCAGGCTTTGCTTCCTTCATGCCATCTCAAGTGTAAACACCAAGTCCGGCATCTCTCTGTGTCACTTGATGCACGTTTCCTGCTTTGCTCTCCAACCCTTTGCAATATTCCCCTTCTCCAAAACTCAATGGAGAGCAGAGAGAAGCTTTGTAAGTCTGGCAAAGGGCTTTCTCAGCTGGCTACTCATTTCAAGCACCAGGGATTAATAGAATGTTGTTTAACAGAAACCTGGGTGATGGAATAAGGAAAAAATTTCTCACCTGGCAGAGTTGGATGGTGCCCACAGGGACAGGGGACTGGGTCTGTGGAGTCTTTCAGAGCTTGCTTGGGTAGCCTGGCCTGAACCCCCTGAGCCTGTTGAGTGAGTTGCGCTTTATGGACTGAAGAAAAGAACTTGGGGACAAAGCTGTGTGCTGTAATACGGAGAGGCACCTGGGAGTCCTGCTGGACAACAAGTTGCCCATGAGCCAGCCATGTGCCCTTGTGGCCAAGAAGACCAATGGTCTCCTGGGGTGCGTTAAAAAGAGCGTGGTCAACAGGTCAAGGGAGGTCATCCTCCCCCTCCCCCTCTGCTCTGCCCTGGGGTGGCCACATCTGGAGCACTGTGTCCAGTTCTGCGCTCCCCAGTTCAAGAGAGACAGGGAGAGAGTCCAGCAAAGGGCTATGAAGATGATCAGGGGACCGAAGCAGCTCTGTGCTGAGGAAACGCTGAGACACCTGGGTCTGTTCAGCCTGGAGAGGAGAAGACTGAGAGGGGACCATATCAATGCTTATAATATCTAAAGGGCGGGTGTCGAGAGGATGGGGCCAGACTCTTTTCAGTGGTGGCCAATGACAGGACAAGGGGCAACAGGCACAAACAGGAACACAGGAAATTCCATCTCAACATGAGGAAAAACTTATATTTTTTTTGAGGGTGGCAGAGCCCCAGAAGAGGCTGCCCAGAGAGCGTGTGGAGTCTCCTTCTCTGGAGATACTCAAAACCAACCTGGACACTTTCCTGTCCAACCTGCTTTGGGTGACTCTGCTGTGGCAGCCCTGGGGGTTGGACTGGATGATCTTGGAAGCTCCCTTCCAACTCCTACTATTGTGCAATTCTATAACCCTGAATATTTAAAGTAGAAACTCATACAAGCCTATCACACAGCTCTCCAGCAGCCTTTTGGCCTCTCCTGGTGGGTTGCACAGCCCATGTAGTGCCTCCATGTAGTAACTCACCCAAGTTGGATTTGACCTTTTTCATCATGAAATACCTTTTAATTTCTTTTCCTCTGGGCATACGTGGCTGCTGCTGAGAAAGGATGTACAATTTTCTCTCTGCAGTGACCCCAAGCACGTGAGCTCTCCCATGAAGCAGGGTGCTGGCGTGCCGATGGATGTGAGCATGGAGACATCGGAGCCATTCCCAGTGGATCCCACAGAAACAGGGCCCAGTGAGAACATGGAGATCCCTCAGCCTGCAGCCAGCCCGGGCCCTGGGGTGCCAGAGAAACGGCACTATAAATCCAGGTCTGTACTGTTGGCCTCCACAGGCAACAATTTCTGGGTCTGGGACTATATCATCTTAATTGCATTTCCATTCCCTAGTGCAGCATGGCTCAGGGGGTTTCTGTGTTGAAGGTAGGAGAGGTGGGATTTCCACATGGAAAGCATAAGGAAGGACAGTGTGCATACACCATGAAAGCTGTGTCAATAAGGTTCTGGTAGCCTGCCCACTTATGATCTCTTCCCAGGGTACTGCAGAATGGTGTGGGTCTGAAGACAAGAATTCTGCCCTAAAATACTCAAAACAAGTTTTGGTCCTGCTTTTTAACACTTTCCCATCCAACCTGACTTGGGGTTGCGCTGGCGCACCTGTCTGTGCTCTCCCACAGAGTCACAGGACAAGACACAAATAAAGCAGGTGAAAGGTGAACGTACTATTCTGAATCCTAGGTTTTGCAGATCAGGCCAGAGGCACATTGATGTTTTTTCTGGGTTGTTTTTTTTTTTACATAAAGTCTTAACAAAAACTTGCAACTGAATTGCCTAATGTTGGCTTGACTTTTGAAATCCCCCTCATGGTGTGCTGTATAACCTGTACAAGATACAAGGTAGCCATCAAAAGGTCACCACCCTCTTCCCAGCACCCAGATGGGTGTAATTTTTTTCATAATTTTAATAATCTTTCAGCATGTGCTTTTGCCTGAGCCGTTCCAGTTAGCAAAGGGATTCTTTTGTTTTGAGTTTCCCACATATGTGACACATCTGGAAGCAGAACAATGAGCCCACGACCACACTGGAAAACCCCCTTCTGTCTTCAGCTCCCTCTTGCTTTCGCTGGCATCAGCATTTCACTCTGCTTCTGTGAAATGCGGTGAGTGTTGCTGTTTCAGGGCTTTCTAAGGATTTGTGGAGTCTGAAAGCACTTTTAGTGCACTACAGCCAGTTGGGTCTACTTTTGTGTGTCATGGTCTGCCTGACAAAATCCTGTCCATGAGCAAGTAACATTTTAAACTCCACTGCTTTGTCCAGCGTAACAGCTTATAAGCCAGAAAGAAACCATCCCTTGAATTCGACGGGATGCTGCAGGCCAAAAGGAAAATGTGATGCTGAAAAGGCCATGCTTTAACTGCTGCTTCTGCTCTCCTCTTCATCACATTCGTGTGCTTCCACAACAAACCACTGCAACTTCCCAGTGGCATTTTGTAACACCTTACACCCTGTTGTAAAGAGAGGAGAGGCCTCCCGAACATAAATTAAATGTGCAGAATAAATGGGAAAGCAGACCAGTATTTCTCCCATTTTGAATTACACTTTGCTCATTTACATGTCCCGCTCCTCTGATGCCTTTTTCTTCCCAGAGTGGGAGCTTGAAATGCTGTACAAGGCATAAAGCATCCTGCTGATCTTGTGAGAGGTGGGGCATTAATGTGTATTAAAGCCAATCTTCTCCCTTTCCAGGATCCCATCCACAATTTGCTTTGGACAAGGTGCCACCCGAGGATTTAAAGGACCGAGGAAGAAAGTGTGAAGGTCAGTGCACTAGATTTGTGCAAGATGAGAAATCACCGGCTGCTCTCACCCGCAAACGTCAGTGGTGGCACTGTGGCCCAGCAGGGGCATTTGCAGCTGGGTGCGAGGGTTGTGCTCCATACAGGGGAGGCAGAAAGGTGAAAACAGGGATTTTGTGGCAGCAGTTTGGGATACATCAGTGCCTTGGGATGTACTTTGCTACAGTCCCTTTGTGTCTCTCTACCACCCTCCTTTTGGCAGCATTTCAGAGTCGACTGGTGCTTATGTTTATCCTTCCTAAGACACAACAGTCTCTTTTCTGATCCCCTCTGAAATTTAACTACAAATACATTTTTCTGCCTCTGTGCTGTGAGTGTTTGTGTCTCATCAGTGCCAGGACCACTCTGGGCAGCAGTGGCATTCTAGAGAGAGGGTCGCACCTCACTTGAGCTTGCAAATGGCAAATGTTGTTCTGAAACTCCAGGCAGCTGTGGTGATTGCATAAGTTTTGTGAAAAACTTGCAAGGAATCGCTGCCAAAGATGCAGCAGGGATAAGACCAAGTAAAACACACCGTGTTCCCTCTTCCTCCAGGAAGCCCCGCATCGCCCCAGCCTCCTCAGCTGGCCTGGGGACAGGGTGTCACACTTCCCTGCCAGCCCTGCTTGCACAGAGGAGAATCAAAATAAAATCCGGAGGAAGAACGGTGTAGATTACAGCAGTTAATTTAATTCTGTTAATTGAATTCTTTCATTTTCTCACAGTGTTTTTAAAAGCTCCCAGCAATGATAGCCCCATGCAGATGTGTGGTGGGTTCAACTCTGCATCAGTTGCTTGCAGAAAGTCTCAGGCTGTAGTGGAGCACTGTGACATGAAAGTGAGATGAAATCAGCTGCTGGAGCTGAGACTAAGCAGGATTGGGTTTTTTTTTTTATTTATTTTTTTGCTTTTTGGGGGAAAAAATAGACTCAAGAAATTCCAAGACAAAATCTATTGACTGTACAGAAGCTGGAACCACTGACAAAAAGAAAAAGCAGAGAAAACACAAAAGCGTAAGTCCTTAATTCTGACCTTTTCCATCTCACTGAAACCTGCTCTGGTCCCTGGTGCTTGCTCTGAAACCCACATGAGAGGTTTGCCTGTTGCCTGAAACAGAAGCTCTGGAAGCCAAAGGTGCTTTAGAGAGGAGATGCTGCTTTATTCGACGGTGGGTGTTAGGTGGAAATCCACAAATCTGGCACACCTTACCAGGTACAGTCACCCACTATTTATACATGAAAGATTCTCATTATTCCACCTACCTAATCCATAACTCCACCTGGGCTGACATACCCATCAGGATGACCCAATAGCCCTTTTACCCATGCACATTACATTTTGCGGTGTCTGCAAAACCCTTCTCTGCAGGTGTGAGCTCCTCGATGGCCGTTGGGGTAGGGACACCCTTCCTCACGTTATCCTTTAAGGGGCTGAGTCATCTCAGGACAGTAAAAGTTCACTGTAAGTTTGCCAACTTCTTGAGGAGGATAAGGATGTCCTCTGAAGTAGCCCCAGCTCTGTCCTAGTTGGTAGAGGAGGACATACTGTGACATGTGAGAGAACCTTGAAGTGACTGACTCCTTGTTATCCCACCCTTAGCACTATCAGCTCCGTAACCCACCGTTTTCTCACACAGTAAGAAGCTCAATAATTAACTCATTTTAGTTAGCATATGGTTATAAACAAAGCAGAGACCTGCCCTTGGTGACATGCCCAGGGCAGGAAAAGCATTCTGGTACCTTGCAGCTCATTTCTGTGGGGAGTTAAAATAAAGTGACTTCCAACTAGGTGAATAAATAAAAGGAATTTTTACAAAATTGCTTCATAGAGAATTTAAATGCTGTTTTGAAGTCCAGGCAGTCAGACGTAAAGAATGAACCTCCCCTTGCTCCAAATACTACAAAAATCAGGTTGAGAATGAGGTTATTTTTCCTGACGTCTTTCCCTTCCTTTTTAATCTTGCTCTGCCAGAAGAAAAGATTCATTGGAAGCACAGGCAGGCTCGTTGTGCTGCTGCCAGGTCTCAGGGTCCTGTTGAACCATGACACTTAGAAAATTGACCATAAGGGGGAAAAAAAAGAGGTCGCTGGAATGGTATTTATCCAAGAAGCTTAGGATCTAGAATTGTTGTTTTTTTTTTCCCTTCCCCCTTTCTGGGAGGAATAAAGGATAAAAAGGGCTTTGAAAAATCCTTGCAAATAGGAGCAAGGAATGATACTTACGGAGATGTAGGCCATTTCCCTGTGAGTTTTAAAATGCTTTGCTGTGTTTGAAACTCAACCGTGTTGTCCAGCCTTAATCCTTTCTCCTGGGCCCCTGGAGAGAAGTGTCTCTGGCAGGCAAACCCTCTGGCCAGGATCGCTGCCGGAGGACACCAGGCAGCCCCATGGTACAGACCAGCCTCTGTCACCACCTTTGTGGCCACCACCCACGGTGCTCCCACTCCAGGTCTGCCCAAGGATGTCTGTGAGCAGGGACCAGCAACGACCAAAATCCCTCTCCAACACTGGAAGCCCCTGATGAGTCTTCCTTTACCTCCACTGGAATAACTGGAAATTTGAAGCAGGCAACACAGTTCTGGAAATGCCTGCAGGCTTTGGCATGTGATGGTACAAAGATCGAGCAGAAGTAGCCCAATCTACCCTCCCTTACATGTTTAGGTCCTAAGTTTCCACCTGGAAATTCCTTCCTTCCTTTTTCCCAGACTCCAGGACTCTGAGTGTCTGCCCTTGCTATTAAAAAATTAATTAAAATTGCAACTACAGCCTCAGGGCTCATGACTGGTTCTCTTCTGGGTTACCAACTTTTTCCGGAGTCCATGGGTGAGTCTTTCCCAGCTGGCCAGTGGCTTTCAAAAATCCGAATTTCAAGCTAAAACTTGAATTTCCCTTTTTTTTTTTTTAAAAAAAATTTTTTTTTATTATTCCTTGCAGGATTTGGCATGAGCCCGGCCCTTCCCTTGCTCGTGCAGGCGGGAGCAGGTGGAGTCACCCAGCAGGGGCCACCAGAAGGACACGTGTTGGGCAGATGTACATGCCTGCAAGCAATCACAAGCACAGAGCAGGGCTTGGGCAGCACGTGTGTACACACACACACACACACGTTTGCAGGCAAGCTCATACATGGTAGGAAAGGGAGTTTTTTTAACACATTCAGAATGTACCCGAGCGTGTCCCTGGCTGTGAGCAAAGCATTGCTCGGTCCCTCCAGCATCTGGATGGCAGAGCTGCTGCTGGGAGCTTGCCTTCACCCAGCCCTATGTGAAACCAGGGTGTGACCCATCCGTGGAGATGGATCCCATCGTGCTGGACATGGTGGAACAGGGTGTAACCCATCCGTGGAGATGGATCCCATCGTGCTGGACATGGTGCAGAACCGAGGGGAAGGGTTGCAACTGACTTGGGGGAGTGCTCATCACCATGGCAGGGGCAAGACATCTGCACCCAAGCCAGCAGAGAAGTCAAGAGGTCTCCCCCCTGCAGCGTCCCCCCCGCCCCGAGCAAGAGCAAGCAGCTCCATGCCAGAGGCCACCACCTTGCTGAGACATTTCCTGGGACTCCCCATCCTCATGGAAGCTGCTAGGGCTTTTGGGGTGTGGGCTCAGGAGCACGTTCCTCCTCCCTCCCCCTGCAGAGATTGTCAGCAGGAGGACACAGACCTGCAGTGACCATTTTGGGGTTGCAAGGCTTTCCTGTGCTTTGCAATACAACCACGTATTTCCAGATATGAGAACATTTGTTAAGAGACAGTAATGGTTTAACATAAATGAGTAAGGCGTAATCAAACCAAATTACTTAGGATTTAATATGGTGTGACTTGCGCTGTTGGCTTAGCTTTACTTAGCACAAGTAGCTACATTTGCTGAAGCCTTGAAGCCACGAGAAAGTTATTCTTTTTGGTAACAGAATCATAGAATGATTTAGCTTGGAAGGGACCTTAAAGATCATCTTGTTCCAAACCCCCTGCCCTGGGCAGGGACACCTCCCACCAGACCAGGTTCCTCCAAGCCCCCTCCAACCTGGCCTTGAACCCCTCCAGGGATGGGGCAGCCACAGCTTCTCTGGGCAACCTGGGCCAGGCTCTCACCACCCTCAGAGTGGAAAATGTCTTCCTGATACCTAATCTAAATTTACCCTCTTCCAGTTTGAAGCCATTACTCCTCATCCTACCACTACAGGCCTTGCTAAAAAGTCCTTCTCCAGCAGTTTTGACATCCCACTGATGTTTTGGTAGTGTTTCTCCCAAGTCTAGGACTCGTTCTCCGTGTTCTGCCCACAAGGGCAGGTGCACAAGGAGTGTAAAGCAGAAGTTAGGGAGGCTCCAACCCTTGGCTGAAACTGCAAATCAACGAGATAAGATCCTGTCTGCCTGGAGACACAGGAAAAGAATCCAATTAGATGTTAGAAGACCCCATATGAAAAAATCACCATTGAACTAGAAGATGCGTAATGGGCGGGTGTAGAGGTCACAAGGGTATATTTGCCAAGGGATTTCCTTGTTCAGGATCCCTGTCTTTGGAGGCCTCCAGCCCAGGCTGTCCTCGCTGTTGTACCTTCTAATTAAATTATTTTTTTTTATGAAATCCAACACCTGAGACTCTGCTGTGGGAAACCAAGGGTCAAGCCTGAAGAAGGAGGAAGCACACCTGGGTGTGTGCACGACACCGTGAATGGTGTGTGAACACCTGGGCAGGGACAACCCATCTCCTTAGGGAGGCCTTCAGCCCAGGTGTGCGATGGCTTCAAACTGCCCCATCGTGGTTTGATTTCGGAGTCTTTGGCTTCCCATGAGGGAGAAAATCTTGTGCATTTTTCCACGTCAAGACGAGGTGGGACAGGGCTTTTCCACCCAGACTAGCGGAAGATGTCTCTGCCCACGGCAGGGAGGGTGGGCTGGACGATTCTGGAAGGTCCCCTCCAACCCAAAGGCTGCCCGGAGTCCATCTTTGGGGGACGTTAGTCCTGTGCCCTGTTCCTACCCGGCAGCACAACCTGGCACCACCCAGTGGCACCACCAGGATGCCCCGGGAGGCAGCCACACCCGACAGCGGGCAAAGTTCAGGAGAAAGGCTGGGTCAGCCCAGGGATGGCAGCCATGGAGCGGTAGGTCTCTGCCCGCCTGCAGCGGGTGGCACGGGCAGGGGTGGGCACAAGGAGCCGTGGGTGCAGGCAGGGGCTGCGGGTGCAGGCAGGCACAGGCAGGGGCTGCGGGTGCAGGCAGGCACCAGCCAACTCCCTGTCCGTCTCTCTGCCAGCCCCGCAGCCATGCCTCTCTGCAGCATCGCCCTCCTGCTGGGAGCTGCCCTCCTCTTGCCTGCAGCTGGGGGCACCCAGGTAAGACCCCCCCATCCTCCACCTCACCCTCCCGTCACCAGTGGGCACAGGGAGACCCACGCGTCACCTCTGCCACCCTCCTCTCTCTCCCCACAGGCTCCCGGCGACACCGGACGGAAGGACCTGGACATGGAAAGGGATTTTGCCAGGGAAATGTAAGAGGTGACTCCCTGGTGGCTCTGGGCTCCCTGCGCCATCGGGTGCCCCCACCACTGACAAAGCAACACCCCAAAATGTAAAGCGTTTTGGGGGGATGGGGGATAAATTTCCCTCATCGCTTCACGCCCCCCCAAAGATTAAAGGGCTCCCAGCTCCATCTTCCCTGCAAAATCACCTAAACTCTCCGAGCATCCCTGGCTGGTGTCCCTCTGCTGGCAGTGGCACCCCTGTCCCACACCCGGCTCGCGGGACAAGCAGCTCAGTTAGTCCCTTCGCTTGCTGAGATCCTAATTGCCTGATTGCAGCCTCCCTAGGGGGATGTCTCACCAGAGTTCCTCCACCCTGATGGGTACCCCCCTGGGGCAGGGCGACGTTGAGCAACCCTGACCTTTCCTCTTGATTCTACTCCTCCAGCTTCCTGGGAATACAAGACGTGGAGCTGCCAGGGGAGGGCGAGATCACTGGTGAGGCAGAACCAGGTCTGAAGGTCTTTTCCAGCAGTGCCTGGGCTCGAGGGGGCCCCCTCCAAGCCCAGGTAGGACCAGAGGAGGACCGTGACCACCTCTACCACCCCCGGGACAATGCTCGGGAGGCTGATGCCCACAGGCCACCCCAGATGCTGTCCCTGGAGGTGCAGAGGGGCCCGGAAGAGGACCGTGACCACCTCTACCACCCCCGGGACAACGCCGAGGAGGCTGATGCCCGCAGGCCACCCCAGATGCTGTCCGTGGAGGTGCAGAGGGGCCCGGAGGAGGATCGCGACCATCTCTACCACAGCTGAGTTGGAGATGTGCCCGGGCTGCAAAGTGAGGGGTGGGAGCCACCTGAGGGAAATCGTCCCCTCCCTTACCCACCTTTGAGCCTCCCCAATAAACCCATTTTTCCTTCCGTGTCCCAGTGGGGCTCCTCATTTTCCTTCCGTGTCCCAGTGGGCTCCTCATTGCTGCCAGAAACCTCTCGCTAAACTCAGGGCTCCCAAATTGGGGGGATGGCCCTCCTTGGTCTGGCCCCAAGACCCCAGGGAGGATGAGGACGATGCCCCAGGGGCAGGGCATGTCTCAGCCCATCACCCTGGCCTCGGTACCGCCCCGGCACCGAGGAAACTCAGCTGCTGTTACTCCCAGGAAGGTCCCTCCCTTCCCCTAGTGCTCCACGAGCCCAGCTCAGCGTCAGAGAGCTGACGGAGGGGGGGGGAAGGTGGGACGTTTCCCAGCTCGGGGTGGGGGGAACGGCACAGAACGGAGACCCCATCTCCCAGGAAAACCTTTTAATGGCGATGGCAAAGGCGGGCCCCGTCGCTTGTGGTCTCCCCCCAAGGCCAGTGTGGCTGTTGACCTGGTGCCAGCCCCCTCTCTGGGGTGAGGCCGGGGGGGGTCAGTGGGACAGCAGGGACCTGCTCCCCCCTCCCTGGGCTTAGCTGTCGGTGAAGTTGGCCTTGCGCTTCTCCACAAATGCCGTCATCCCCTCCTTGCGGTCGCCCTGTGAGGAGTGGAGGGGGTGAGGTTTTCGGGGGG
>JAHREE010000166.1:651344-708962 GCA_033628505.1 Tringa tobata | reverse complement strand
AGCCCCCACCGTGCCAGCCACCGCTCCTGGCCCCCTGCAGCTGGGGTCACCCCACCAGCGTTGATCTCTGTCGGTCTCTGGTACCAGGCACCACCCCACCACCCCCCCCCCCCCGACAATATTTACATGCAAGGAAGAGGCGGGGGGTGTCAGAGCTGCAGCGCGGGGTCCTGGAATCCCCTTTGAGCATTTATTTTGGAGGGGTTTTTCCCCACATCTGGGTAGGAGTGCATGGGGAAAATGGTGCGCGCTACCACGGGGGACACCAGCCTGGCAGCAGCTTCATGGGGGGACAGTGGCCCTGTGACCTGGCCCCGGGGTATCTGCAGCCACCAGCTCCCAGGGATGGAGGATGGGTATTCCCAGAGTGTTGGCGCTGAGCCGTGCAGCCATCCCCAGGGGCCTCCTGGGACTAAATGGTGCAGGCAAGTGCCCGCCTTGGCCCAGCTGAGTCCTGAACCCCCACCAGATGGAGACCCTACACTTTCCTGGGGACCTGTCTGGGGGAAGAAGGTTTCCCCACACCCAACCTGATTCTGCCTGGGCTGCGATCTGAGGCCCCTCATTGCACCACCCGGGGAGGGTTTGACCCTTCATCCCTGTCTATGTGGCAATCAGGGGCTGCTTTCAGACCCCCCTCACCTCCTTATGGCCTCACCCAACAAGCCCAGTTCCCTCCCATCTCCTTGTGGGTTGGATGCCCTAATCCCCAACCCACTCGGCAGCCAACCGTGGGGTCATGGCAGGGTCTCTGCGTCCTTCTCGTGCAGCCCAGGACACGGGTCCACCATCACCTGGGGGTCCTTCCAGCAGGGCTGCTTGGGCAGTGGCTCCTGCCTGCCCTGAGGCCTCAGTTGATCCCAGTACAGTGCTACTGGTCCTTAAGGAGCTCCCAAGCAAAGAGGAAGACAGACCCTGACGACCAAGGAATGTGTGGGAAGCACCATCACCACAAGCATGTCAGGCCAGCAGGAAGGAGGGGACAGCAGGGGATGTCCCACCACCTCCCTGTGCTGTCCCTGCTGAGGGAGAGGAGCCAGGCTGCTGGCATCTCCCTGGGGAGCCGCTGCTCTACTGGGACTCCGCCATCAGCTCCAGGATGCTGCTGTAGAGGCGCCCAGGAGCGTCCAAGCCCCAGATGAAGTCCCAGTGGTTCCAGTCGGGCATATGGCCATAGGTGACAAGGTGGGTGATACGGGGCAGCAGGAGGTGTATATCCCTCCAGTCAGCCGCCCAGTCCTCCCCCCCTGACCACACTGCAGTGGGCACAGGCATCTCCTCCACCCGGTAGAAGGGAGGTGTCTCCTGGAGGGACAGAGAGGGCTCTGAGGAACCATCGCTTTGGCCAACCCCTACAAGCCAGCTCATTCCTGAGTCACCCAGGACAGCCCCCTCACATGTCCAGCAAGCAGCACCGCTGCTGCAGCCTCCTACCTGATGGTACACAGCTAGGTTTTCGCTGCTGTAGTCGAAGGCTTTGAATTCTCCTGATTTCATCACCTGGGAGGAGAGGATAGATCTGCACCAGGAGGCCAGCGAGCACCGCTGCGTGGGTCCGGCATCTCCTGGCCTCCTCGAGGGACCACATCACGAGAGGGTGTTTGCACAGGTTGTTGCAGGAGGAGGTGGCATCCTTACAAAGTCAGGCTTCCCACCTTTTTTGACAGGGTAATGCTTTGACCTCCAGCTCCATGCCTGTCCCAAGCTATGGGCTGACAGACCAAGGTGTTGCATGTGACTCCTTGGCTGCCCCAGTGCAATGCTTGTGCCTCTGAAAACCTGCTCAGCAGCAGCACCGTGTGTGCAGGATGCTGCCAGAGGAGTTCATGTTGGTTAGCTTTCCTTCAACAACTGGATCATCCTTACCTTGTGGTGACACTTGGGCCCCAGTACAGAGACATCAGCGAGCCAACTTATTCTAAGAGTTACTTCTACGCTAGGGGCAGAAGCTCAGATGGCTGCACAATAGTTGTATCGATTTTAAAGACCTTTTTTGCCTTCCCCATTGCCTATAATTTGGCTCTGCCAAGGAGGCACCAGGGTGGCGGTCTCCAGCCTGACCCTGTTTCCAGCAGAGCTAGTGCTGCAGTGGGTTGCTCAGCCTGGCAGAGTCCAGACCTGGTGTCTCCAGGACTCCTTTGGGCAGAGGGACATACCATTGGATCCCCCTTCACCTCCTCATCTCCAGCTGAGCAGGCCCAGCTCCCCCAGCCTCTCCTCATACGTCCTGGCCTCCACCCACCATCACCATGGGCTCACATCACCTGGGCTCACTCTGCCTTGGGGATCCCTGGGGGCCCCAAACTGGTCCCAGCATCCAACCGTGGCCTTCCGATCCCTTCGCTTGCCCTGCCTGGCACAGCCCAGCATGCACACCCCGCTGTATCTTGGTTCCTAAAGGGACTGGAGCAGCTCATCCTGCATCCAGCGCCTTTTCTGTACACCTGAGTTGTTGCTTTTGCTTCTTCACAAGCTGCTAATCTCCAAGATCCCTGACCTCTTACACCTGCCCTGGACATGCCAGACTCTCGGTGAAGGTACCATCCCACAGGTGAAACACCTGCATTTCAGAGAACCTACCTGGGCCCAGTGTATCATGTTTTTGACAGATGTCCCATCTGGATAGTGGGATGTGTACACATCCAGCCGTGTCTGCAAGAGAACATACTCAAGCTATCTATCATTGCTTCCCAATGGACAGGAGCGAGGACAGTAGTTGCCAGATGATGCATTTCCCAAAATGGCCACTAATGAGTCCCACTGTCTAGAGTCAGGTTCAGGAATATAATTTTCATTAAAAATCAATTGCTCCAAGACAGATCCAAGGGGAGAATGAATGATGAAGGATGAGGCACCCCTAGCTCCTGTGGATACCTCATCTGGGCTCGGGGACTCTGCTCAAGGCCTTAGCGACTACTGGTCATCCAGATGCTGCTTTAGCAGACTTGAGGTAGGGTGAGCAGGAGCAGGGGCTGCATCCCAGGGGTGCTGGTGGGAGGTACAACTGGTCACGGTGACAGGCAGCCCTAACTCAGAGATGCTATCAAGTGCCACCTGGCTCTGGATCCCTCTTTCCCACGCGCGATGGTGGCACACCCACCATGTTGAGGTTTTTCTCATTGAAGCCACCCAGCAGAAAGAGAAGATTGGCACAGGGCTTGTGCAGCAGTTGGTGCCTGCAGAGCTCAGGGAGAAACCTCCACAGCTTCTTCATCCGCAGTGAGGCGTCTGTTCTGCCAAGCAGGAGCTGCAGAAGCAAAGGACAAGGTTTTTTCCTTGGGTTTCCCTTGCATCCCCTTGGACTGCCTCCCCCAACCAGCCCCCAGCCAGTGTCCCCGTGAGCTGTCCCACCAGCTGGGCGGTGAGGAGATGTGTGGCACAGGGTGCCCACAGAAGTCAAACCCTCTCCTCCTTCGCTCCTGCCTCGCTGAGGTGTGCACAGCTTATGGCAGGAGGTGGTACTGAGCAAATGCACACCAGGGAAATCAATATTCGGGACTCCTCTCTTTCCCCCCACTTTCCTCGAGTGTTGGATTCATTTTTCGCTGTCATTAAACTCAGTGCAGTAAAGCTGCTCATTTCCAGGTGGTCTGTGCAGGTATTCAACGAGTGCCACCATAGAAATACCAGTCCCAACACCTGAAGATCCTGCAGATGTAAGGGAGGCATACACTCAACAAAGTGACCATGCAGGAGTGCACCTGCACCTCAGTTGTGTCCGTGCTTATACATTAGTGGGAATTAATTCTTTTCTGCTGCATTGAATAGCCCTACGGACTGTGTCTGGGCACGACCCCTTTTCTAGCACCAGTGGGGAGGAGAGCATGGAGTAGTCCCCTACCTGAAGCATCTTGAATTGTCTGTCCGTAAAGAAGGACATTTTCATGATGGGACTTCTGGAGTGCTTGACTGTCAGTGCTGGAGCCAGGGCGAAAAACATTTTGATTTTCTGAGCCAGTTCTGGCATGGATGAAAACGCAATGAACGCTGAGAAAACAGAAAAACAATCTAAGACTCGGTCTATCTTTCTTCAGGTGCTTACTCCAAGGGTTCACACAGATCTGCTTAGCTGGCATTATCTCCAATTAGAAGTCTGGGATCTCTTGCTACCTTTCTGCTTAACGTTAGTGCTAAAGATGTCCAAAAGGAGACAATGGCTTCATTCCTATGGCTAGAAGTGGCGGATGAGGCACTTCAATGAGTACTGATGGGAAGTCCTGCCCTATTTACCAGGTGATGTGAGCAGTACTGTCATCTTCCATCAACCTCTACTAAAGAGTATCATTGTCACAGAGGTTATCTCATACCCATGATGGCTCAGCTGGTCAAAAGAAGCACCATGCATTTAATCAGAAAGCAGAAGTTGTGACCTCCATGTAAAATGCCTTTGGTTTTCATGTGGAACACTGCAATTCGGTTTTCTAGGCTGAATTGTAGTTGCTGTAATTGCAGTGAGGAGCTTACACAGGTCACCAGGAGCTTTCTTACTATCCTAGTAGCATGCTAGTCCTCCCAGATGCCTTGTCTGGAAAGCATGGCTGCTGTGGGACTTCTCACTGTGAGAGACCTTCTACCTATTGTGCCTCCTTGGCTGCCCATAAAGATGGGACCTCTCTGCTTTCTGGTTATGAACACCAAAATTACTGTTTTCAAGGTGGTCCAGGCAATGTGATGTGCAACCACTTCTAACACACCAATTGTGCAGCCCTGGGAGTAGCCAACGTAATATATCTGCTTCTGCCCGGTCTTCTGCAGAACAAAGTCGATCATGGCTGGGAGGTCATACATTGCCATTTCGTGAAAGCTGCAACACAGGAGCAGTACATTGGTTATAAGGTAACAACACGAGAGCAAACTTACCTGGGAATTTTGGTTGCCTTGCATTGCTCGGATGCTGAAGGGCTTAACACCTGGGGCTGATTTTCCAGGAGAAAATGCCTATGAGCTAGGTGAAACTGCAGAGGGTCTGAAGGCATGGCCCTTCTGCCATGGCCCCATCCTTCCCTGAAACAGCTTAGTCCTCCCATAGCCACGGCAACCAGTAAAGAAGCTGTACACAGCCTGGCCAGCTGTGCATTCAAGTGCAATACGCAGCAGCTCTGCAGACCCAGAGCTGGATCTCGTCAGGGTTACACCACTAGCTCTGCTCCTAGAGATGCTCTTTGCTAAAATGGAATGGAGCACCAGTTCCTGCCCGTGTGCCTTTTAGTGCAACACGGTGGAATGCAAACCTACTTTATTAGCTTTTTTTTACTGGAAGCATATTTATGAGCTTGGGAAATCCAGGAGTGCTCCCTGAAGATCAACTCAGAGCAGCAGCAGCAGTAGTAGAAGGGAGAAGGTTTCTGCAGACCATGTCTAGAAGGGGAGGTCGCAATGACACTTTTAGACACCTTGCTGATGGGGGGGGCTTGGCCGGGGAGGTCCCCACAGAGACCACAAGATAGGGCTGATGTCTCTGCAGGATGAGTGTCCGGGCAGCTGCAGGGAGGCGTTGGCACCATGTCAGGAGACACGTCTTCTCAGGTACATCCAACCTCCCTAGGCACGTCACGGGGAGGTCTGGGGGAGGCCATACCTGGGGATTAGGTGCTCTGGCTTGCCTGCTTGGAGGCACCCACCTCTGCCTAGAGGTCAGTGACAGTGCCTAGAGAAGCTTGCCATGCGTTGATAATTCACTGCAGCCCACCTGAAATCCCAGAATTCGGGCTGGTCGGCTGAAAGGTGCTGGTGTCTCCGGGACCAGCTTGTGCCCCTGCTGTTTCCCAGCCAGACGTCATAGCCGGAGTCTGCTAGTATGAAGCCAAGGCTGTTGTTAGCCAGATTTTGCACCCAGTGGCTGCCTTCTCCTAATAACCCGTGCTGGAGAAACACAACTGGCTTGGCCTCTAGACATGAAAGAAACAGCATGTTTCATTGAACTGAATTTGTCTACTCACCCGAAATTCAGGCCAAAAAAAGCCTCCTTCTTGTACCGCCAGAGGACATACAATATGCATTTTAATGACATATCCTGGTGAAGAAATCCTTGCCTGAGTCATCTTGTGGTTGTCACCCTCATTGTCTCAGGCTGGAGGGCTGCAGATGTCCCTCCTGAGCCTTCCAGACTTCCACACACTCAGCACTGTGACCACCGATAACAGTCATGTGAAAGCTCAGATGTACAGGCTCATCCCTGAGATTGTTCAGCCCCCAAAGGCACGAATTTATGAGGAAAAAATTAAACAAGGAGCTCTTTTAAGATATGCCTGCACCCTCTGAGCCTTAAAATCAAGTCTCTGCTTGGTATGAAAGGCAGTGGCTGTGCTGCATGCATGCTTTCCTGTGCTGGCTGTGAAAGCCTTGACTGTAACTTGGGCCATGGTTTTGGTATTTTTGCTTTAACAATAAATACTCCCCTGGCCTGGTGAGGTTTGTCCCTTCACCTGCTCATAATGTAAAGGGGGGGTTGTGTTTTGGGCTTTTTTCTTTTTTTTTTTTTTTTTTTCCTGGCTTCCTTGTGAAATAGAGCTATACCTCCATTCCCAGGATTTTCTCTCCCATGAGGGATCCTGTTCAGGCTGACGTAGTAGCCATCGTGAGTCAGTACTTCATACTCCTCACTGAGGTACCCTCTGTGGCGGATCATTTGGCTCTGGGGAAAGAAAAACCCGGGCAGAAAGCTTTCTGTAGCCAAGGTGCTCATTTGACTCCAAGAGTGCCTCCTTCATCCTCTGGGATGCCTTTGCACAACTGGAATGCTGCGGCAGCCTGGGACATGGCTTTGCCTGGAATGTCTCTGGATTAGCCAAGGACTTTTCTGAGAGAGGATGGTCTGTCTGGATCCCAAACCCGCCCCAGCGAGATGCCCAAGGGAAGAGGAGATGCCCAAGGGAAGAGGAGATGCTCAGCTGTGGGTTCACGCCAGCGGATCCAGGGGGGAGCCGGTGGTACCAGGGCTCCCCTGCAGCATTTGCCTTTGAAATGCTTCCAAAACCAAAGATTGAAATGAAAAGGATTAACTGACAGCTGACAGCAGCGGCAGGACGTGTCACGTCACGCTCTGAGCCGGTGCACGGGGCAGATAGACAGCAAGGCATATTGAACCTGCCAAGCTGGACTGACTGGAAGGGCAATAGGACAAGCCCTGTAGGATTTGTTGCAGGGCTCCTGAGGCTCTGCCTGAGCTTTATTTACACTGAAAACTCCACAGATTGGGAAGTTTTAGTCTGGTAAAATCCTGTGATCCTTGCCTACACGTTGCTGTATAGTTGCTTTGTCACACGTTTGATGGAAGAGATTAATTTCAGCAATTTTATTGCCCACGTCTTGGGATCATCTAAACCCACTTTCAGAGACTTTCAGGACCGGCCTGGACATGACCCCAGGAAGCCTGCTGCAGCTGAAAGAGGGGAGCCACACACAGCTTTCTACCCTCCAGGAAGATGTCTGATCAAATCTAGGCTGGGTTACTCCCTTCTCTAACTGACCTGCTGATAATTGCACTTAATGCTACTGGGAGGAAGAAAACTCCTTCAGGAAGCAGTGCTCGTTAACGATGGTATGGAGGTAACGTCATATCACACTGCTCAACAAAACCTGCACATGTGGGGACCTGAGCCCTCTCCACATCCATACCCTCCGTCCCTCTCTCCCACAGCTAAACATCCATAAACTTTCAGACAGAGTGGAAATTCAAACTTTTGACTTACAACGTTCATGAAAGTCTCAGGATTTATAACCTTTTTCTGCTGGATGGCATCTGCTGAGTTCGTAGGTGCTTGTATCAAAAGCAGGATTGCAATGAACAGCCACATCTTGTGTCTGTGTGAAATAATGAATATTATTATTACTATTATAATTATAGTTATTATAATAAACAATATTGTTATGAATATCTGTTTCTACTTGGCTGTGCTGGGTTAAGTTTCTTACATATCTGAAGAGCATATGTCACGGTCTGGGCTAGGGAAGCAGAGGAGACTCCCAATTCCACCTTCCATTACAGCCTACACATGGGTCTTCATACTCCTCCATACAGACCGGATCTGGTACTAGGCAAGACCCATTTTTGTTTTTTTTAACGGTAAAAAGATGAAAAACAGCTTTCTAGTGCAAGAACTAAAGTGACAGAAAATGCCATCAGGCCAATTGTCACATAGAGGAAATTAATCTGAAACAAGAGTTTACGCCGCACGAGGAACACATTCGGGTTGGCTGGGCTACCACTACATCTGCACTTTTGCTGTTTCTCTATTGCTTGGCTTTTGCACCAAGAAAAACAGAAGGATTGCACCTATTAACAGAAGGATCCTATGAACTGGAACTGGTAGAGCCTCACACAAAGACTATTTATTAAATCAGTGTAGCCTGAAAAAAACAGAAACAATTTTGATCACCTTGGAGACTCCTGCCCAGAGCAGAGATCTACTCTTAGTATACACAGTTAATATTGTATATGATGTCTAATGCTTCGCCAGGCTCTTGAAAATTAGAGCTTAACTTCAGCACAGTAGCATGAGTTGAAAATCTTCACACCAGCTGTCTGGTTACTCTCTACCTCCCTTCTTCCTCCTCCCAATACATCTCCCACACCGTGAGACATATCTGTCCTCTGAAATATTCCAGTAACCCTCTCTATGGTATTACCAAGAAGCAAGTTACCAAGAAAAAAAAAGCAATCGATGCATTTTCACCCTCAGGGTAACTCCAATGCAAATCTGAATTATGCGGAGGAAAATACATTACCAGGCAGAGCCCACTGTTGTATCTCATCAGGATGGTGGTGTGAGTGGTGGTGGCTCTATCATGACCGGTGTTAAAAAGAGCACGTTGTGTCAGAGCCCTGCTACGTTGGCACCGTGCTGGACCACATCACGTGTCCTCCAATTAAGCGATGTGTGTGCTGGTCATATCTTTGATAACTTCCTCTGCTTGGCCATGTGGTCATGACTTTCGTGCTTGCAAAGGATTACGTTTCTGAAAGCATCTGGAGTGGTGCAGCGAGGCATCTGAGCTATGGAGTTGCACCTTAAGCTTGTGGCAGCCTCAGTAAAAAAAATGTCAAATGGTTTTCTTTGTAAAGGGTCATTTCCAAACTCCCAGGGCACCCCTGGGAATGCCTCTTAGAAGAGCTCCTGGTGGGCTCCACCAGCTTCACAAGGCCTCAGGAGCGTACTGACCACTCGGCAGACGCTCCGAGGAGAGGTCAGGCTTCACACGCTGCCTGGGTGGGAGACACTCAGTGATTATGGGTGGGAGACACTCAGTGATTATACCACTCTTCAAAAGTGACAGTGGCCAAGGCAACCTCCACACAGCCCTTACGCCCAAGGGGTATTGTATTTGTAACTGGCGATTTGCAAAACCTCTGCAATGTTTTCTGGAAAGGCATCAAGCTTAGTGTCTTGCTGATGGATGGCAGAGTGGAAGAGAACTTGGGCAACTTGTTTGGCTGAAGTGACAGGTATTACACAGAGTAAAGGTCTTTGTTTTCTACTTCCAGCCCGTGACCTTACAACTCACACCTTTCTGTAACTGCTTGGTAGCCACCTAAAAGACCAAGCCTTCAGCTGGCTACTAGGTGCTCTGCTTGAGTACACGTTTCCTGGTCACGGATTAGGGTGACTTCTAATGTTCATACCCGTCATAGTCTATGAACGGTATGCAAGTTGTGAAACACAGCCCAGAACATGCATGTATTACTCCATCCCACGGAGTGTAATTTTCTATCAGTGCCACAACCACTGGCACAAAGGGACTGCATGTGTGGGCACTGTCTTCCTGACAGCAGGTGTGGCCAGAGCCCTTACTGTTTCATTACCTTACTTCATGGAATCAAAGAATTACAGAATCACAGCATGGTTTGGGTTGGAAGGCACCTTAAATATCATCGAGCTCCAACCCCCTGCCCTGGGCAGGGATGCCTCCCACCAGACCAGGTTGCTCAAAGCCCCATCCAACCTGGTCTTGAACCCCTCCAGGGATGGGGCAGCCACAGCTTCTCTGGGCAACCCGGGCCAGGCTCTCACCACCCTCACAGTAAAGGATTTCTTCCTAATATCTAATCTAAATCTCCCCTCTTTCAGTTCAAAACTGTTACCCCTCATCCTATTGCTACACCTCCTGATAAAGAGTTCCTCCACATCTCTCCTGTAGCCCCCTTTAGGTATTGGAAGGGGCTCCCTGGAGCCTTCTCCAAGCTGAACAGCCCCAACTCTCTCATAGCAGCTTGTCTTCATAGCAGAGGTGCTTCAGCCCTTGGATCATTTTTGTGGTCTTCTCTGGACTTGCTCCAACAGGTCCATGTCCTTCTTATGTTGGAGGACCTGCACTCCAACAGTGGGGTACTGCAGTGGGTACTCCAGTACAACCAGTACTCCAGGTGGGGTCTAACAAGAGCAGCATGGAGGGGGAGAATCACGTCCCTTCACCCATTGACCACGTTGCTTTTGATGCAGTCTAGGAGGTAGCTGGCTTTCTGGGGTGCAAGTGCACATTGCTGGCTCATGTTGAGCTTCTCATCAACCAACACCCCCAAGTCCTTCTCCTCAGGGCTGCTCTCAATCCATTCTCTGCCCAGCCTGTATTTGTGCCTGGGATTGCCATGACCCAGGTGAAGGACCTTGCACTTCATGAGGTTCACACAGGTTCACACCTCTCAAGCCTGTCCAGATCCCTCTGGATGGCATCCCTTCTCTCCAGCATGTTGACGTCGCCACGCAGCTTGGTGTCCTCGGCAAACTTGCTGAGTGTGAACTTGATCCCACTGTCCATGTCTCCCACAACGATGTTGAAAAGCACTGGTCCCAGTACTGACCCCTGAGGAACGTCACTGGCCGCCACTTTGACATTGAGCCACTGACCGCAAATCTTTGAGTGCGGCCATCCAGCCAGTTCCTTGTCCACTGAGTGGTCCATCCATCAAATCCACATCTCTCTAATTCAGAGGCAAGGATGTCATGCAGGACATTGTCAAATGCTTGCATAAGTCCAGGTAGATGGCGTTTGTTGCTTTCCGTTATCCACCAATGCTGTCAGCCCATTGTAAAAGGCCACCCAATTCGTCATGCACAATTTACCTTTAGTGATGCTATGTTGGCTGCCACAAATAATCTCCTTATTTTCCATGTGCCTTCGCAGAGTTTCCAGGAGGATCTGCTCCATGATCTTGCCAGGCACAGAGGTGAGACTGGATGGTTTGTAGTCCCCTGGTTCTTCCATTTTTCCATTTCTAAAACTGGCAGTTATGTTTCCCCTCTTTCAGTCAGTGGGAACTTCACTGGGCTGCCACAACTTCTCAAATATGATGGATACTGGCTTGGCAACTTCATCCAGCAGTTCCCTCAGGACCTGCAGATGCACCTCATCAGGTCCCATGGATTTGTTCCTTATGCACCTTCATGTTCCTTAGATGGTCTTGAACATGGTCTTCTCCTACAGTGGGCAATTCTTCACTGTCCCAGTCCCTGCCTTTGCCTTCTGCAACTTGAGCAGTGTGGCTAGAGCATTTGCTGGTGAAGACTGAGACCAAAAAATTGTTCAGTACCTCAACCTTCTCCATATCTCGGGTAACCCAGTTTCCCATTTCCTTCTGGAGAGGGCCTATATCTTCCCTCATTTTTCTTTTATCACTGACATACCTATAGAAGCTTTTCTTGTTGGCCTTGATGTGCCTGGCTAGATTTAACTCTATCTGGGCTTTAGCTTTCCTAACTTGATCCCTGGCTGTTTGAACGGTTTCTCTGTATTTCTCGCAGGCTTCCTGTCTTTGCTTCCACCCTCTGTAGGTGTCCTTTTTCTGTTGAGTTCCTCCAGAAGCTCCTTGTTCACCCATGCAGGCCTCCTGGTGTTTTTGCCTGACTTCCACTTAGTTGGGGTGCATCGCTCCTGAGCTTGGAGGAGGTGACCCACCAGCTTTCTTGGGCCCCTCTCCCCTCCAGTGCTTTATCCTGTGTAACTCTCCAAAGAAAATCCCTCAAGAGGCCAAAGTCTCCACCTGAAGTCCAGAGTGGCAAGCTTGCTGTGTGCCCCCCTCACTGCCCTAAGGGTTTTGAACTCCACCATCTCATGGTCACTGCAGCCAAGGCTGTCCTTGAACTTCGCATTCCCCACCAGCCACTCCTTCTTGGTGAGAATAAGGTCCAGCGTAGCTCGTCTCCTCATTAGTTCCTCTATCACTTGGAGAAGAAAGTTATCATCAACACATCCCAGCATCCTCCTGGATTGCTTATGCCCTGCTGTGTTGTCCCTGCAACAGATACTGGGGTGGTTGAAGTTCCCCATGAGGACCAGGGCTTGTGAACCTGAGGCTGCTCCTATCTGTCCATAGAGGCCCTCATCCACTCGGTCTTCCTGGTTGTGTGGCCTGTAGCAGATCCACACTGTAATGTCACCAATCCCTGCCCTCCCTTTAATCCTGACCCATAAACTCTCAGTCGGCTCCTCATCCATTCCCAGGTGAAGCTCCATGCACTCCAGCTGGTCATTGACATAGGGGGTGATACCTCTTCCTCATCTCCCCTGGCTGTCCTTCCTAAAGAGACTTCTGTCCCTGTGTCTTCTTTGGGCTTTTGAAAACTTCTTTCCACTGCCGTGTGTGCAAAAATCCCACTACATAAAATGGACTTCACAGTTTATGTAGAGGGCAATTCCAGTGTGCGTCCTGAGAGGAGTTAAAAAACAACCTATGAATGGAGAAACCCCTACCCAGCTTTTTCTACCATCAGGTTTCCTTCAACAGCTTCAAGACAGGTCTCACCTTTTGCTTGTATGGTCTAGTACTTCTTCTACTGCCAAGTCTGCTGCCTTCTACCTCCCGTGAGTACTAGTTATCTAGCAGAGGTACTAAGTACCAGCACTAGGTACTAATAGAGGTTGGAAAGGCAGTAGAGACTTCTCCAGCACCCTCAGGCCCTTGGACGAGGCTACCAGAGTAGTACTGAGTACTATCAGTACTGAGGCTGATGTTCGATTTAGCACCAGTACCCATCATAACTGTGGTAGGAAGGAGAGAGGTTGCCAAGAAAGACCAGCTAGCTTTTTACCAAGAAACCCTTGTATAGCTTAGTCAAAGGAAGAAATTAAGACCTTTGAGTTACTTGAAGTTTGGAGACCACAACTGGGCATTTTGACACATAGGTGTGAGTTTAGGTGGAAAGAGCAATGCCATCAGGGTACAGCTGTCATTGTATACCTAAGAGAATTGTAAATAGTCACTAGTATTAACCTACTATGTCAGGACCCCATAATACGTGGTAGGGTGCACAAACAAATATTAGATAGACTATTATGGGCATCTTGAAATGAAGCTGTATATCCACACTCACAGGATGTTTTTACACTGTTGTTGTGGGAACTAATGGAAGAAAACTCAAGCGCATTTAGAAACACAAGGGTATTTTTTTTAACTTTCTAACAAAGTAGATTGTACCAACCAGCACTCTCACACACACATTCTCAGAGGGGCCAAAATGTGGGTCTCCAAGTGGTCTGGCTGAGGTCACCTGAGTGTGACACAGAAGGCAAGGATTGCCAGCTATTGATGCCTCCATATGGGTTCTGCTTGAGGCCCATGGGCCAGCTCTTTCTTGACCTCTAAGGTCCTTTAAGAGGCAAAAGTTACCATGGCATAGTGTTTTGCTTCTGCATCTTGTTAGCCTCATGCTCTATAAATATTAGGCAACATTGCTCTAGGGTGTCTTTCATGTTCTTGTTTGAGGAATCATAGGACTGTAACCCGTCCTGCTGTTGGGATAACAGGAAGAGAAACAGCCCATGAAATGTCCTGTATTCCCGCTGCTGTCCTTTTGTTAACAGGTGCAGGTCTTCTGCTGATGAGTCACCTCTATGGTGCATCACAGCCCAAGCAACACATTCCTCATTGTTTACCAGTTTGATTGGCGTTAATTATGCCCTTGCCTAACATTCCTCTACGTCCTGCTCTGGTCTTTCCCCTGGTGCTTTCATGGACATACAAGCCGCCAGACCGTGTGCCCAAGATGCTGGTAGTTACTGTCTATCTGATACCTCTTGCCAAGCACAAAAGTCGGGAGATGCTTAATAACTAGCTGTCATCTGCTCTTGACATCCTGAACTGGGAAAGAGAGTAACATTCTGATTTTAGCAATAAAAGAACATCAACTCTTGTGTAATTCCTGCCAGATAAGCATGATTCCCTTGCAGTAAACTTGGAAAAGAACCTTACCCAAGTAAAGAACGTGATAAGCAAAGCAGTGCTTATCTGGTTTTACCTCTCCTAGTTTAAAGCCCCTCAGCATGGCTGAGATATCTCCAGCATCTCTAATTAAGTAGGAGTTAAGTAGGAGTTCTACGCATGCTAGAGTTACATGAAGCTTGACGAAACAACTAATTCCTTTCACAACACCTTGCTGGAATTGTTCATGCAATCATTTCATACACAGCAATGAAACTGAATCAACAAAAGCATAAATGTTCCTAAAACGTTGATTGTGAAATAACTGAGATGTGGTCACCAATGGTGAGTCTCAGCCAATTCTTCCCCCATTTCTTTGTTGAGAGAACCCCAGAACAACCCTGAACTTGTACTTCTGTGATCTCTCTTCATTGTACAATTAGCTTTAAAGAGTATTTTAAAGCTAAAATATTTTGGTCTGTTCATGAACAGACCTGGGACAACTTTATCAAACTTTCTCAATAAAGAAATACTAATATTTTTCAAATTTGGTATCACAGTGCTCTTTGTATTAAAGAAAAGCTGGTCAGCTGGTCAGCTTAGCCAATGCCCTGGTCAGGGCTATCAGAGACCTTCAGGGAGCAGTAACATGTCCCACATGACACGGTCTAGGGTCAGGAACGGACACCACCAAAGGCTTGTGAAGAGTGTTGAATGAAGTTATATCTTATCACGTTTTTGGCTAACCATAACTTTCCATGACCTTATCCCATTCCCATCTGCCTGAAGTACCAATATACGAAAATGCAAGTCTCAGAGAACAGTTACTGGTTCTCTCTTCTGACCATTCATCCAGCAAGCTCAAAAGAAAATCTGGAAATAACATAGGAAATAACACAGACATCGCTCACGGTTTGTGAAATAAGAAAGTGACATGTTCTTGTGTGAGCTGATGCAGGCAGGACACAGGAACAACCACAAAACCATGGATTAAAGGCAAAGAACAAATTTAATCTCAATACCTCATGGATCGGGGAACCTCTGAAGCAGCGCCCGGGCAGAGGCAGGCAAGCAGGGGATGCAGGCACCATGGAGTGAAAGAGAGTCCTTATTAGCAGGATAGTCCTTGTTAGCGAGGGAGCAAGGGAGCTCCCACCTGCTGTTTGGACCTGTATTTCAAGGATTCTGGCAGGCAGGGTTTTCTGCTGGGCTGTGATTTCTTCAGCAACAGGGCAGGAATCTCAGGCGTGTTTGATAAGGTGCCCCTGAGTCCATCCCAGGACTATGTTATCTAAGTGCAGGTGTTCCACTTGTTGAGCACACAAAACTAAACAACAATTAGTGTGATAGATGTGTTTTCCAGCACCCCACGTGCCAGTCACTTGAGCGTGTTTACAGCCCTCCTCCCCAACCTTCCGTTACTTTCCCGCAGTCCTCAACGGAATAAAACTCTGAATCTACTCAGCAAAGCTGGTGACTGCTGGAAAGTGTTATCAGGCTTGCTGTTAAGGATCAAAAAACCATGAAAAGGCAGTATGCCATCTGACATAACTTGAAACCTCGTCCTAGATTGACCCTGGTACAAATCAGTTTCTAAATAAGAGCGCAGGCTGGTGCATTGCTTAAAGCAGGCACCAAAGCCATCCTAGGGTTCCTTACAAAATGCAACTTCACTTTAAGCATGTGCCTGTCCCTAACCCTCAAGTGGGAAGAGCTCACCACCTCTCCAGCGTGGACACAGCCTGGAGCTGGCCGTATGCTCCACAGTTCATGGAGCTGATTGTATGTTCCACAGCTCATGTGTGTGCTCCCCTTTTTGGCATTGACCCTGATGATCATAGAAAATTATAGGTCAGCAAACGTGGTGCAACTGCTGTATTTTGAAGACGGTGTGACACAATTTTAATCCCTTCTAGCCTTGTGTGCTCTACGCAAGCAGATCAAGAATGGCTTTGCATAACCACATCTGGAAGAAAATTAAGTGGCTGAATGACCACCATCCTCTGCATGTTTAGGCGTATGACTGAGGTTGGTTTGCTCATGCGTGGAGAACAGGAAGGGAGCACTGCTGTGTCATGAATGCATTCACTCACCGAGGTGGTGAAGGCCTGGTGCTGCATTGTGAAGTCTAAGAGATTAGTGAAATCTAGAGATTGAGTTGATCTGGACCACAACATCATGGGCTGATATCCCAGCATGACCTTGGGCCTGTGCCATCACCATGGACCTGCCTGATGGCTTTTGACTTGCCTGATAGGCTTGAGACATGCAAGGACTCCAGTCCCGGCAAGATCAACACAGCTTGCCTTGTAACTCAGTCCATTTATTGATCAAGGTAATCCCAGAAGACAGAACACCACAATATTTATGTTGCAAGCACCTTGATTATTTACCATTCTGTCTGCTTCCAAAATGCACTGCTTCAACTGCTGTTGATCCTGTAACAGGAGATGGGAAGCGAGTACCAGTGCCACAGGGAGCAGAGCGCTTCCAGAACCCGATTCGGAGAGAACTTCACCGAAACGTTCTGTCATGGGAGATAGCCAATGGATGAAGGCAATGCCATACCAACTTTGCATCAGATAATTACAGAAGTGGCAGAGACATTACAACCTGAACAGAAAGAGAAGAGACTAAACCCTGCAATTCTTATACATTTTCAGAAGTAAAACATTAGTACTTTTTACCTAAACATAACTAAGTTCTTGCAAGCTTTTGAGAAGTCTTTTGGGGAAACGTCTTGCCAAGCTTTGGGTGTTTATTTGCAAAGACAGAACAGTCTTCTTGTGTTTGCATTGACATCCATGGCACAAACACAGTTCAGTCCTGTAAGAATGCTGCTCCAGGGCAGAGCCCTGCAGTAAATAACTAATTACACAGAAAAAGATGTCATTACAAATATATTAAGTAGGGTAGCTAATCACTGTCACTCCAGATAGATCGTATCTAACGTATAGCCTAATTCTGACACCCTGAGATTACCTTACCCCGTCCTGTTTTTATCTGTGGTCAACTCTAGCTGTAAGGATGGAAAGTGAAACACCTTTATAGCCAGTCCCCTTTGAGGACAACTGAAACATGGCCTACAAGGACATGCACCAACACCCCCATCCCACCATCTCTAGACACTTGGATGAGAGCGTTCTGCTAAGACCCACAGTTTGCCTCTGGAGAGCAGCTGTCCTGGTCTCTATACCCCTCCTCACCCCATACCCTGCCCTCTGCAACCCACCTCTTCTTTGCAGGGCACAGAATGGGGGATGTGAGTCGCATCACGGGTCATGGGCATCTGCCAGTGTTACAAGCTGCTGAAAGTTATCCCTGAGCAGGGGGAGCGTTGGACAAGCATCTGTCCCTTGCCTGTGCGTGGCAAGATGTCTGTGCTGAAACCCCCCCATACTCCCCCAGAGGTTTAAGGCAGTACAACCACACAGAGGTCAGTGGACCCTATCTTACTTTATTATTACATTTATTATTGTATTTATTATTATTCTTATTATGTTTATTTGTACATCTTTGTGGAAAGAGGTCGTTATCCTTTGCCTTGCTTGCTCCTAGGCATATTTTAAGAATATAGTAACACAAACAGGCAAATTCACAATTCCTCCCTCAATCAATATATTACTAAGAAGTGTAATCCAGAAACTGAAAATGGAGTTAGACTTATTACTGGCTTTGACCAGACTCTTTCTCTCTTTCTCACAGAAGCAAAACAAAGCATTTTCTGAGAGCTGGCAAAAGGCAACCTTTCCAGCTGCATTTATGTCTTGGGCATATCGCTTAAAATGGTAGAACTTATTGAAAACCCTTTTGTGTACAAGCAAGGCTGTTGTTATCCAGATCAACATGAATTTGAGAAAGATATTTCCTACATTAGCAAAATGGACAATTCTCATGGAAATTCAACATGAGGTCTTTTCATTATCACCAGGCAGAAAGTGTCAAGCTCCTTCCAACTGTATGTAGAGCAATGAACGTCACGATGTTGGGATTCTTGGTGTGGAAGAGTCACCAGAAGGTGGATAAAGCTACGCCAGCAGGATTTATCACTCAACCCACCATGTGGTCCCATCCAAGTATATCTACACTTGTGAAACACTAGCATCCAGGAGGGACGTGAGCTGCTGTCCAGGTATTTGCAGTTGGGAACTCAAGCGTAGAGGGGCCAGAGCCCACAGGAGCGACGAGGAGCTAAATTCCACTGAAATTCCTTGTTGTAGGAGACCACGTGAGTGAGGCACCTGGGAGATTCAGGGTCTGACTCCTGCAAGGACTTCAACCTATTTAACCTAAATCCTATGTGCTTTTCCAAACATTGGATTGGCTTGTTTTCCTCACTTGCAAGGGTAATATCGATCCAAATCAAGCGTAGTAGTTTAATGAGTCTTTTTTCCCTGTCTTTTTTTCTTCACTTTTTTTTTTTTTTCCCTCCCCAAATAAAAGAAGCCCTGGTAGTTAAACAAGAAGCTAACAATTACTGCCACTGATATGACTCTAGGTGCTCCTCTCCATCAGTTCAAGCATTTCTTTGTACACTTGTTCATATGCTTGCATACCCCAAAGGAAATCGAAGTGGACAAATTCAGGAATGTACTTTTTGTACATCAGATTGGTTATACGAGGCAGTGTGATGTTTACATCTTCAGGGGCTGAAATCCAGTCCTTGCCACCATACCATGCAGCAAGTGGGGCTTTCATATTTTCCAGCTCATAGAAGGGAGGTGTGGTCTGGAAGACAAATAGTGTTGTTTGAGGAAGGAAAGCCTGGGAGGTCACGGGCAATCCAAAACTTCAAAGTATTCCTGATTGCTGCTTGGAATTTCTCCCCTATACTAAGAGATGGTACAGAAACTATCACCAGACATCCTGACTATCACCACTATGACCTGGCATCACCAGACTCCTTCAGCCTGGAGAAGAGAAGGCTCTGGGGAGACCTTATAGCAGCCTTCCAGTACCTAAAGTGGGCTACAGGAGAGATGGGGAGGGACTCTTTATCAGGGCGTGTATCAATAGGACAAGGGCTAACAGTTTTAGACTGAAAGACGAATTTAGATTAGCTATTAGGAAGAAATTCTTTGCTCTGAGGGTGGTGAGACACTGGAACAGGTTGCCCAGACAAGTTGTGGATGCCCCTTCCCTCGAGGTGTCCAAGACAAAGCTGGATGGGGCTTTGAGCAACCTGGTCTAGTGGGAGGTGGGTTAGAAACAGGTGATCTTTATGGTCCCTTCCAACTCAAACCATTCTATGATTCTATGATTCTATGAGTCTATGACTATGCTTTGGGCTCCTGTGCTTTTCACCAAGGGTCAAAAAGTCATCACTAAAAGACATCATGGACCTCTTTTTTGCAAGAAAGGTACAAACCTGTTTGACCGTAACATGTAAATTCCATAAATCGCATAAAATTCCATCTCAGTCACTGCAGTTTTTTCATTGTCATTTTTTTTTCTCTTTTAAAACTGTCAAATGAGAATTAATTTCTCTTACCTGGTTGTAATGAAGCATGTTGTCACTACCATAATCATAATATTTGAATTCCCCCGTTTGATAGATCTGGAAAAGGAGGAGAGTTGTGTTTATTATACATGCATTAAAGGGGACCATATGGAAAATAAAAGAGGTGACCAGGGAACCACACTGCTCCCTCCTGCCACTAAAGCTCGAGGATGCTATTTTTTATGTGTGACATTGTCTTTAGAGAGGAGAGCTCAAACCCCAGAAAGATCTCAGCATGGTATGCAAGATTGCCTGGCATTCCTCATGTCTTTCTTCCCTCCTCTCTCAGGTGGCTGGCAAGCTGTGGAAGTAAATGTCTGGAGGCTGAGGCCCCAGGAACCCACAGTATGCCTAGCACAGAACCGAGAGCAAGCCTCAGAGAAGACACAGATCAGACCTTTATCAAGTTTCCTTTGTCTATCATCGTCAATGTCTACAACAGAAGGATACGAGTCTGTGCGTGTTTTCAATGATTAGTTGTTGTATGCTTAGTTGTCTCTACTGACCCTCAGCTCTCAGCCTTTACTCTAGCATCTCCCGTGCTGGTTTATTACCAGTTTTTCCTTCCATCTCCATCTCTTACCAGCTCCAAAGACTCTTGGTCATCTTTTGTTTATAGTCATGGCCAAAAGAACTGTAGCTGCCCCGGTGGTTCATGTGATTTTACCCCTTTCTCTCTAATGTAGCTTTGCAGGGAGAGCAATGGAGCATTATACCCAAGCACTGAGGAGAGGTCCTTGGCAGCTGAGAAAAGACAACATGGGCGCTGGTTGCATGTGGTCTTATTCTGCAGCAGGAAAATATTACCTGGCGCCAATGTAACATGTTTTTTAGTGAAGTTGAATCAGGGTAGCGGGACAGGTAGACGTCTATGCGGCTCTGCAAGAAACCATTGGAGACATTTATTCTCTGCGTGGAGGGAAATTCCATTAGAAATAAAAATGATCCTGTCCAGTAGCCACCTAAGTCCTTCACTCACACAGGCTGGCTGGAGCTTGCATTTCTACAAACTGCTTGTTCTTAGCTCTGTGAAGGCACAGCTCGGCCATGCGTCGTGCAAACACACACCACAGACAGCATGAAGGGTGCTGCAGACCTCCCTTCAGTAAGCCAAGGAGTTCCCATGGGAGGCTAGGTCATGTTATAAGTCTATCTGGTTTTCAATCCAAAGTAAAACTCTGTACCTTGTGCTCAGGATACTTTTGCAACGACAACGTGCAACTCATCACAGTAGCTTTATGTGATGTTTCTAATGCATTTCCTCCTTGGAATACTATGAAAATACACCAACACTTTCTCTGAGAAACAGTGACCCAGGTCTGACTCCATCCATGATCAAGCTATTACTGCTTGGCACTCTGTGTGGACTTGTCTCCAATTTTACTCACATAGGCCACTTGTGGCAGGATCTGGACCTTGAAATCTGGGCTAGCCCCAAGGAAATAGACCTTCCCCATGTGAGTGGGACATCATTGGGACCACCCAGCTCTCCTGGACACGTTTCCAAGGAACATACTGTAGCTGCAGTGTTGGCCATGGTGTGAGTGAGGGCAGGACAGAGGCCCCCCACCCTGTTACCTCCAGCCTGAATTTTTCTATGACTCTGTGTTCAGTGCAGCGGAGCAAAGGCAAAGACTCTGATTTGAGGATAAACATGTTCTAAGGGATAGCAGACCGAAGAGTCTGAGGGTCCACCTCTCCTAGCAGCAGATTGAAGGGGAGTTTGTTCCGTAAGAGCCCATTTTGATATTAAAACATTTGTGAAATTACAAGTCACTTCGTGAAAGAGAAACCTTGGGACACACCTGGACCACTGAATAAATTTCTGCACTCTCCCCTTTGGCATCCTCCCACTGGGGAGACAATGTGCCCTGTCAACTCATGACCTTGTGTGCACTCTGGGCTTCCCTCTGGTGCCAATGCAAGAGCATTGCAATGGCCAGATGGCAAAATGCTGACACAATGGCCAGATTTTTGGACAAATCAAAGATGCGAATGCCAGGTGAAGGCATCTAGTTGACAACTCGAGCTCAAACAACGAGAAACTGGATCACTTAAAAGGTAAGCTGGAGTGTACATACCACATTTAAGCTGCTGGTAAACCCACCAGGCAAATAAAGGACCAAGGAGCAAAAGCTTTTAAAGATGGGGTAGCTGCACAGACCGGATATCACTTGCTTCAAGACCTCGCCATTATCGAAGACCACCGTGTGTCCTAAAACGAGCTGTGAAAGTCAAAGGTGTTGATCAGTGTTGTTCATGTTCCTCTTTTTCCTCCAGATGCTCTTCAGCTCTTTGCTATCTTCCTTGCCACGGCTTTGCTGTGCTTCATAATTTTGGCTTTTCAGAAACGGTCATGGCCTTGGAAGAGCCTTGATCTTCCTAGAAGAGGTTTCTCCTAGGAGTATGGACCCAAACACAATATCTAGAAATAGCTCTTCTCTGATTAGGGCTGGACAGGAGAATACTTTCCACTGTTTAATGCCCCACAGGCTCAAGAGTGTAGGCACAAATGTACCTGCTCAATGCAAAGGGCACACGGAGTGCAGGGAAATGGAAGTGATGTACAAGCACTGCATGTCTCAGGTGATAAGACCTTCCCGGTCCCTCCTTCACTTTCACACCAGATGAGGATGTGGTGAGGACATACCTTAACCAGCTTCTCGGGAAGGTCAAACACCCTTACCAAGGGTGACTTCATATTTGAGTTCGTCGTAATGGGAGCCAAGGCAAGAAACATTTTGATTTTGCGATCCAACTCGGGCATGGATGAAAATGCAATGAAACCTGCAGGAGGGAGAAGAAAGCAGACCCTGCCCTGTTATTTCTGAAGGAGTTATTGACTCCCAAGAGTGTGTGCCCATTGGAAAGACCCTCAGAGCTGGCTCTAGCAGGGTGGTGACTTGACCTGAAGCCTTTGCTGCTGATATATTTCACCTCCCAGCTTGACTGCTCAACCCAGCTGCAGCTCCTGCAAGCTCTTCTTGAGGCTCTGGCAGCAGTGGGATGCACCAAAACCTGTCACTGCAACTTGTTTTGGGCTGTTATTGCTCAGAACTGTTCTGTTAAAGAAAACGGGGATTTTTATCTGCTCTTCTTCTTCATGGTTTGGACATGACTGAACATTACCCTCCCGTCCAGGCTCTCAGGAGAACACTCCCAAACCAGGGGGGCACAGCGAACATAACTCTGACAGTGATCTGATCACTGCCCAAGTACCTGTGGTGGTGCCTTGAGAGTAAGCCACGTAGTATAACTGCTCCTGTCCAGTTTTCTGCAGAATATAGTTGATCGTTGCTGGAAGGTCATACATGGCCATCTCATGAAAGCTGCAACGGAGATGGGCACATGACAAAATTGCTGTTGCCGACCTTGGGAACGACGGGAAGAACACAGCAAGTAGTGTCATGACTACTGGGGAGTGGCTGAGGGCTCTGGAAGATATAGGCACCCCTATGGTGTCTTGGTGGTGTTGGCTTATGCCCACTGGTAGATGGTGCAACTGTCAGTGGTGCTGCTCCTCCAGCCTATGGACACTGCTGAGGCTAACAGGTACATTCTCACCCTTCAATTTTGCAGAAAATACCTGTAAGCTGAGTATTCCTGGTGGTGAAACTCAAAATCTCTGTGCTTTCGTGACCAGCTATTACCCCGACTGTTTCCGATCCAGACGTCATAGCCGGCATCAGCAAGGATGAAGCCCAGGCTGCTGTTGGGCAAGTTGGTAACCCAGTTGCTTCCCTCCAACACCAGGCCATGCTGCAGGAGTACTGCGGGCTTTGGAGCTGAAGAAAGAAGAGGAGGATCATTTTCTCTGACCGCTCTCAAATTTGACCATTCACACCAGGTATCACTTTTGCCAGTAACCCCCTGGGGAAGTGACTCCAGCGCAAGGAGATGGCCACCTATGTCATCAGACCCTTTGGAGAGCTGTTTTTGAAGTGGGCTCTTTGGTCATCCCAGGGCAGAGAAAATTGATATAGTGAAGCTGAAAAATAAAGTTGGACTCCACAGCGAATGGAGCCCAGGAAGAAAGAAACCAAGCCCCAAGTCTGTCTGGACACTCCCTTTACATGGAGACTGCCCTTCTCTCGGCACCATTTGTTTGGCTCACTTACTCTGGCTCTGACCAAGAGACACTGAAAACCCAGCAGAGTTATCTCTCATGACGTGGTGACACCATGCTGCCCCCTTGCAAGAGACACGGATCAAGAGGAGTCAGGACCATCTCCTCAACCCACTTCTGCCCACTTCAGCCATATAGGTGAATCTCACCACCCCACAACAAACTTAAGATCTTTTTTATAAAGGACCAGGAAGCCTGAAATGCTGTAGGAAGACAGTGGAAGAGAGATTATGGGAAGGTTTAGTTTGGAAAGGACCTCTGGAGATCTCTGCTCCAACCCCCTGCTCAAAGCAGGTCCAACTTCACAGCCACAACAGCGCAATCATAAGGATATCTGAATTCATATGGTAGGGCAACCACAGGTTGTAGCATGAAAAAGTTCAAATAAAAGTGACTTTCCTTTCTTTTTTTCCCCCTTTTTTCTTCCTTTGTCTCCTCTTTTTTTTTTTTTTTCTGTTGGATTTTAAACCTTCAATATAAGACTCACATTTCCACCCTGGACAGCTGAGGACAAAGTGTCCTGAATAGAAATCTGGCTTTTTACATTTATTTGCTGTGTTCATACACCAGTCCTCCTGCTTCCCAGGAAAGGGACACCCTGCCAAGAATGGGACATCACCCCCTCCATTTTGAAGCAGTGGTTCAAGTGAAGAACAAAAGGAGCCAAAATGGTGCGATGGCATTGGATTGGACACATGGGGGATTTTTTTCTGACAAATGCTTTTTGCTACTCCCCTGGCTGGCTTTGAGCTGGGGTAAAACCCGTGGCAAGGTTTCTCTGTCCCATTCATTCTTCTTATCTTTTCTTTCCTCTTTGGAGCAGATCCTCTCAGAACAAGAAGTCTGGCATGGTGGGCACTTGCATTTCTTCTGCTCCTGAGGCTAATCCTACAGGGAAAGTTATCTTCTTGAGGACCCAGCCCACGATGAGGCAGCCATGACCATGGCCCACTCCAGCCCAGCAAAGCTCTCAGGGTCCCTGGAGCAGACAGACCTTCTTGTGGCACTTACGGGGGCAGAACAGGCTGGAGCCCTGTGCCTCTGCTTTGTGGGAGGTGCTCATGCTTCCTGGGTTGTCTCTGCCATGAGGAATCCTCTGAATGGTCAGGTAATAGCCATCATCTGTCACCACTTCATGCTCCTCGTAGGGGTACCCGTGGTAGCGGACAATTTCACCCTGTGGGAAGGGAAGGAGAACATGGGACGGGTCCCCAGAGAGGTGGGGGTCGCTGTCCTGAAGGATATCAGGGAGACCAGCTGGGTGAAACCAACAGTGGCTGCCCTGAGCCGGTGGTGGAGACTCCTGCTGTCAGCGGGAGGGTGGAGTACGGTCCTCCCAATGTCCCTTCCACCAACGCTGCAGTGATGTCATGACTTCAGCTAAAATTTTTGGCAGGTGTGAGTTTCCCTCACTCTCTGAGCAGGTCTGGTAATGAAAGGCCCATTGTTGCTTTTCATGTTGCAATCAACATTTGTGAAGAGCAGGGCAGCAATGGAAGTAAAGCTCTAAGCCAGAGACAGCTGCACTGACCAAATCTGTTGACTTGGCTGAACTCCTCCATAAAATGCCTGCCATAAATTTCCATGTACGTAAACATAGGAGACAAGAGTTCTAATAAAACCCTGGTACCAAACCCTGCTGAAGACACATGCATCAATGGCTCCTGTCCAGACTATGGCAGCATGGGTAGCTTGCATGCCCAAGCAGGAAAAGAAGGGAGAGAAGTCAGGACTTACAACATCCATGGACACCTCGGGGCTCGCATCTGACTTTTCACTGATGCACATTAAATAAGCAACGGTGATGAACAGCCACATCGCGGCGTTCTGCAAAGCAGTCAACATGGTGAGCATGAGAGACATTGATGGAACCAACACAGAAGCCAAGCATTCCACACATTTCACTTGGCATGCACTACGCTTCTGTTAGTATATCAATCTGACCACTCAGCAGGTGAAACAGGTTAGAAATCCTCTAACTGGTTCTAGAAATTGCTCATTTTCCTTATCTTGAAAAATGCCAGAGTTCAAATTCCATCAGATTTTAATCATACATTCTCTATTAGATCCCCATGTTCAGGAAAACGCATGTGTATGTGTACAGATATTCTGTCCCAGGCAAATCTGGTCTTTGAGGGGATTCATTTAAAATGATGGCTCAGATGGTCGGAAGAATAGATTATTTAGTTGAACTGATAACTGAACCAATCAGGAGGTTACCCCATTTTAAGTTGCAGGCCCATGGAGGTTTTGTTCTTAATATGAAACCAAATAATGTGATTTGGTTGGGCTCTTCTTATGGCTGAAAGAGACCCTGGGACATACTTGAGCTGCTTTTGCAAACCCGAGTGAAACACTGTCCCAGGAGACCCAGTGTTTTTCCTGGGAAGGACTTTGAAGTATCTGTTTTGGCATATTCCATCTTACCATCATTTTATTTGTTGGAGACAACAAATTTGCAACAGAAATACTGTCTCAGCTGTCGTGTGACATGCTTAAATAGTCCACAGCGAGGAGCCCCACCAAATCCCTGCTGGACGCCTGTGCCAGTGCTGGGCTGCGTGGGAAGCAGAGGCCACAGCTGGATGCCAGCACCACGTATTTTGCATCCACCTGATTTCTTTCCTGGAAAATATCTTCCTGGCTAAAGAGAGGAGAACTGCAAGCAGGTTTCTGCTGTTTTCCAGCTAATCCTTACAGCCTCCTCTCTCTTCTGCTGGAGGAACCGGCTTCCCATGCTGCAGGAGGTGGTTGTGCAGCTAGGGAGAAGGCCACCTGCTCCCTCTGCTGTCCCTAGAGCAGATACGTGGAGGATCACACAGGCACTGCTTCTCTGCTGGAGGGGACCTCAGGACATCCCTTGTCCACCCACCAGCTCACAACAGGCTGTTGCCAGCACGAGGAGTGGCAGTGGCTTGGCCCTGCAGAGCCCTGACACCCCCCCCCCCCCATCCAGAATGGTGACACCTCACCTCCCGTGGCTGCTCCCCACTTCGGGGGATGCAGGATTGATTCCTCATCTCCACTCTGAACCCTCCGGGCTGTGCTTTGGGGCTGGAACCCCCTTATTGTATCTCCAGGTGCTGCTGACATCCCTGCTGTGCAGCAGGGTCCTCCTTCCCCAGGGGGTTGTTCCTGGGGCACTCCTGAGAAGCATGTGGGTCTCTGGGACACACAGACGGAGGTGGGAGCACAGCAAGGAGAGCAGCCACACACCTTCAGCACAGCCCTCCTGCAGCTTCCTGGCCCCAGACACCTCTGGTCTTGTTACTTCCAAGACTGAGACTTTCAGCAAAAGCAGAGAGACAGAAAGCATTTTTGTGGCATAAAGTCAGAAGAACAGCATGCAAATTCAGGGGAAGAGCCTTGCCTGGGGAGGTCCTTTCCTCCTAACAGCCGACCTGCAAAAATACTGTTTTTGTGAAGAGTCCCTCGGCTCAGCAGACCTTGAGAGCTCCCGATGACGTCCGAAAGGTGCACCAGGGTTAAACCTCTTCCACCAGCAGGACCGTCCTGGTTCCTGAGCGTTCCCACTGCAGCTCCTGCAAGCAGAAACAACTTCCCTCAGACCCAGGACTCCCGGGGAAGCCCCACCGTTCCTTCAACTACCTACAGCTCTCTCCTGATGGATGTCCACCTGGGATGTCCACCTGGGATGGCCCCTGGCTAGCAGCCCGTGCAAAGGCAGAGGCACCCAAGGAGGAAGGATTACCCGCTGTGGTCCGGGGGTTGCAGCAGAAGAGGCTGCCTTCCCAACGTACGCCACGCAGGAGGTCCCTGCCGCCCCGGAGCGCTGCGCTCCCCCACCACTCGGGCTATTATTGCCTCGGCTCCACGCATCTGGGAGCGTCACAGGTCGCCACTCCCTCTAATCCTTTCTACTGAGAAGGTGTAATTTACCTGAGGGCTGGAGTCTGCTCCGAAAGGAGACACCCTTTCTACCCAGGCTTGCTTGGCAATATTTTCACAGCACCGTGGAAGAGTTGAGAACTGTAACAAATTAATTTTTTTTCACTTGATACAGCACATCATCGTCTGACGTCACCCATGACCCCTGTGGACTGGAGGACATGCAGCCTCTGGACCATTCTCCACCTGCACTGGGGCTGGCGTGGGTGCAATGGGCTGGTGTTGGTGCAAGGGGCTGGTGTTGGTGCAAGGGACTGGTGTTGGTGCATGAGACTGGTGTTGGTGCAAGGGACTGGTGTTGGTGCAAGGGACTGGTTTTGGTGTTAAGGGCTGGTGTTGGTGCAATGGGCTGGTGTTGGTGCAAGGGACTGGTGTTGGTGCAAGGGGCTGGTGTTGGTGTTAAGGGCTGGTGTTGGTGCACAGGCCCGGTGTTGGTGCGGGGGTGTAGCAGGGTGTGTGGGGCTGGCAGTGTTGCGTGGCACTGGTGTTGGTGCTCGGGGTGTTGTGGGGCTCGTGGGGCACCACAGGGTGGACGGGGCACTGCAGAGCACGTGGGGCCAGCCTCGCTCATCCTGGTGAGCTCTGGTGGGGAACTCATCCAGCTCTGCTTGCCTTTGCCTTTCCTTTTTGCCTCCTGGTGTGTAACAAGCCACCGCCTGGAAATGCAAAACCTCCCAGTCCCCGTAATGACTGCTGGAAATGCTCTTTACAACACAAAAAAGAAATCCATCCCCAGGGAGGGAAGAAGCTGAGGATGAAGCTGCCTTTTTCTTCCACCAGCCATGGGGTGCAGCTTTGGTGAGAGGCTATGTCTTCTCTTACCAAGCACAAATGATGCCCATCAGGATCACAGCGAGAGGGGACTTTCTCCGCTGGCTGTCTGTGCCCACCCAATTCTCAGTTACCTCCATCTGGTCAATTATCTCTCTGTCTGCTTGTCACAGCCCTCACTGTGTGCTTTTGCCCACCCTGCCCTTCTCCCGCAGACTGCCCCTCCTCCCAGCCTTTGGCCATCCCTGCAGGGACGACAAGGGGTGGCATGGGCTGTGGGTGTCATTTTTGGCAGTGCTGCCTTCCAGGACGCCTCTCGGCTCCTTGAGACTGTGCCCACGCGCCGGCACTCTGCAGCAACCCTGCTCTGACTTTGCATGCTGTGGGCTCTAGTCTCCTCTCCCGGTGTTGAGACCTGCCAGGTCTGGCCAAGCCGCGCTTGCTGAAATGCAAACACACCTTCTTTGGAAAGCCTAAATAATTCCACTTAGATTTGAAGCTGTAATGACCGGTCTTTACTAAAGACTAGCTGTAGGCAGTGCCAGAAGCCCTCCCAGCCTGGCTCACATGAGCAGTGACTCAGACCTTTCCCCTGCAAGGAAAGGTGGAAAAACAGGATCGAGTATGCCGAGACAAGAAATGGCTCCTCCTTCCTTGCAGCAGATATTAACACCAAAATAGCTTGCCTTCCTTTTGGAGACAGGGTGTCAGAGAGACTCGTGGTGGAACAATGGCCACCCCTGGTCCCTGCATCAAGTCTGGTGCCACGTTACTTTGCTTATGACTCGAGTCCTGTGGAGAGAAGGTAAAGCAGGAGCTGAGCCTTCAGCAAGGTGCACCCAAAGATTTCCAGCATGCAGACCATGACACAGCTCTTGCTGGGGGGTGGAGACTCTCCAGAGAGGATTCGGCACATCTGCGGAGGCTTTGTGCACCCCTGGGGTGCAGACTTGCCCCCCTCCCCTGTCCCCTCGCCCCTCTTTGCCCCACTTGCAGGCGGTATCTCCCTATTGTGGCACTTTGTGCAGCAGGGATACCACCCACCTCCCCCACAGCACTGACCAAATGGGGCTGGGAGGCCCTTAGGACGACCTGAATTTGGGATGAATTTACTACACAGACTATTAAGGCATGAGCGAGGCAGGAAAAACAGCCACATTCAGATCTCGGAGCATCAGCATTTTCTTGCTGGCAGGGCTTATCTGCCATCTGCTGAAAGAAGACCTGTGCGTGCTGCAGCCTGCAGCTGGTGGGACGTCTGGGCTCTGCTGGCATCCCCAGGCAGGCAGAGGGTTGCAGAAGGAAGATGCTCAGGCCAGCATCTGACCCTGAATAGGGAAGAGATGCAACACGCAGTGCGTACCAGGTCTAGGGGGGCTTGTTACGCGCAGCACCGCAGCACAGTCCAGACTTCCAGGCTTGAAAGTGAAGGTCACCGCTGGAGAAAGAATATATTTCTCCCATCTGTCTAAAAGCAATTAAAAATCCATTTAAAAAATAGGGATAAAAATTAAGAATTCCAAGCTTAAGAGCCAAGAGGCTTTTACAGAGCTTACAGAGTCCTTTTATAGAGGAGAGTATGAGGGTTGGTAGTTCTTTGGTGACATGGCTGACATGAGCCCCTGGCAAGCAGCACACCTCCACGGAGAGTGGGTCGGGCTGGGAAGTGGGTGCCTCTGTCCTTCTCAGAAGAGAGATGCTACAGCTCTCAACCATCACCTTTTCTTAGTTGTGCTGCTTGTTACACGAGCAGATTGGGCTGCCGTGTCCAGCTCCAGCATCTCTTCTGGCGCAGTGGGTCTTTCCTCTCTCGGTCTGCAGAGCTGTGAAGAGGTTCTGCACGGGCTCCTCAGTCTCTGGGGGAAGAGCCTCTTCCTCCTGCTGGTCCATGCCGTCACAAACTTCCATTCTTCTGTGCTACCGGCCCCTTTTCCCTTCAGTGTGTGCTGGCGGGGGAGTTTTTGGTTGTTTGTGGGCTGTGGGTCCACTGCAAACATCTCTCTATCTCCTTCTCAGCCTCCCTGTCATTCAGCCAGCCTCGGCCAAGGAGACCAGCCTCCAGTGTAGGCAAGTCCACACTGGGGAAGGGAATCGTGGCAAAAAAAGAGTCAGCGAGGAGCTCCTTTTGAGGGCTTTTTGAAGCCGAGCAGAGGCTTTCTCAACAACCAGCTGTGAAGTTGGCACTGACGGGGGCTGAGGCTGGACCACAGACCCTCAGAGGCTGCTGCCAGCCAGCATCATCACCAGGATGCCCTGCCTGGCTCTGCATTTCTTTGCTCTGCGGCTGTGGAGCAGCAGGAGGGGGGAGAAATTAGCTCCTCTGCAAGCTGTCTGTGTTTTTCAGCTGGTTATAAAGCTTTTTCGTGTTCCTTCTCATGCAGAGCAGGTGAGATGTTTCTCCTTGTGTGTGCATCTGTGCTGTTGAGTTTAATTTAGCAAAAAAACTTGAACTCAGGTTCTTCTGGTTTGTCAGCAGCAGAGTGCAAAGACCACAACCCAACCCCAAAGCCTTAGGGCATCTCTGTCTACGGTTTGCTTTCCTCCTCTGTCACCAGAGGGAGAAGCAAGGTGTTGTGCAGTCTGCACTGAGCTCCACTGCTACCTTATCATTTTACTGTTTGCATGACCTCTCTCCCCTCCCTCTGAAGCTATTTTTCAAACCACTGAAGGTTGGCAGCAGTATGGAAAGATGGTGTTGGCTTCATGGAGAACCAGTTGTCCCCTGGATGCTGGAGCAGTTTCCTCCCAGGCTCCTGCCTGGGCAGTGGGATGTGTGGCCGTGGCATGCTGCGTTGGCCAAGGGGCAGGTCCAGCCCTGGAGATGCATCTTCCCAGGCTCCATCCATTCCCACAGAAGTGTTCTCTGAGCTTCTGTTTGCTCTCTTGCTTGAGCACATCCCGACTCCAGCTATGATATTGCTGACTATTGGCCATGCACGTGCTGGTTGTGCTGAAGGCACTGGGCACCATTAAAATGTGCCAGCAGGGACACAGTGGTGGCTCCACAGATCATGCCAAAGCAAACTCCTCAGATGCTCTGCGAGTCTCTTGGTGAGGGGCACACGTTTGGGAGCCCACCCTTACATGGACAGACAAAGCTACTGGGAGGTGACACCCATCACACATGTGCTGGGTGCTCTCAGGGAGTACACAGTAGCTTTTCACCCCCAAATAACAAAGCAAAGGTTGTGAGGTGCTCAAAAGTAGAACATGCCAAGAGGGACTTGTGCTGACATGTGGCTGCCCTGGCTGAGAGGAAAAGGAAAGGGTGAGCAGTCTTCTGGATCTGCCAGGCAACTCATTGAAACGCATCTGAGCCTGTTCAGACAGTGGATACCTGCCTTTGAACTGGGGGATTCCCCACTGCTTGGGGCCCTGTCCCAGGGATGCCCCACTTTTTTTCAGGCTGTTTCCTTGGGTCTGGCCAAGGTATCCCCTGCTGCACCTTGTTCCGGTGCCTCTGGGGCTCTTGCTGTGCCCTTCCTAGCAGAGACTGGCCCCAGAGCCTCTGGGACCCCTTTGGGCAAGAGGAGATGCCATTGGGTCCCCTCTCACCTTCTCATCTCCAGCTCCGTCAGCCTCTCCTTGCATACCCTGGTCTCCACCCACTGCTGCCAGGGTGTCTCCAGGCTCAGTCCAATTTGAGGATGTCTCACCAGTCCCTGGGAACCCAAAACTGAATACACCATAATTATTTGGCCTCCCCAGTGCCACGCAGAGGAAATAACCCCCTGCCAGGGCTTACATCCATACATGTATCTCCTCTGGCTTGAGGAGGGCAAGAGGGCTGGGCGAGGAGTCATCCTTCCCATGGAGCATCCAAGCCTGTCCGGGAGGAGAGGTTAAAGAGATGGGGCTGGAGAAATAGAGGAGGTAGGTGTTGAGAGGATCATGGGCTCACAGCTTGTGCAGAGAAGCACAGAGGGGAGCAAGCGTTTCTGGAGAGGGTGTGAAAGGAAGGACCTCTTGAAGGACCAAGGAAGATTCATTGGGCTTTTCTGCAAGTCACTGAGGTAGATGAAGGTGAGCCTGGAGGCCAGAAGCTGCCTGTGAGGACACAGGGAGCAATGACAGAGCCGTGTCTAACTCTACCTGCTGCCCTCGGTGGGGAGTGTCCCTGCCCACGTCCTGGTGGGAGCTGGTTTTGGTGCACCTGGGGGCTTTCTGGAGAGCTCCTGCAAGGAGGTCTGTGCAGATCTGCCTGTGGAGCTCTGTGCATCTCAGGAGTCTCCTCTGTCTGAGCCTGCTCTGGGGCCAAGGGAGAAGGCTCTTATGTCATATCTGCTGATGCTGGAAGTGGTGGAAAGTCAGCTTTGGGCTGGGACAAGGGCGGGATCCAGGTTTTGCAAAGTGCCTTGGTCTTGAGCAATGACCCAATACAAGGTCTCTTTCCAGCCCATTTTATGCAGTGGGGAAGGCAATTCCCAAGCCTGGTCTCTTCTCCTCTTGTTGCTTCTACTTTCTGCCTTGGAGGGAGACATGCACTAGTTGGCTCCACTGATGGTCCTGAGATGTAGTCTTACCTCATACCCCGGCCACGTCCCCATGTCTCTGAGTGATGCACAGTGGTCTAGAGTCCAGCTCAAGTGTGCTGGGGATGAGCTGGTGTCAGCCCAGCTCTGGATCTTGCCTACCCTGTACCATCTTTCCTCCTTTTTCAGCTGAAAACAGCACGTGGTCCCACCCATGACTACCTTCTCACAATCCGTTGAGTGGCGTGCAGGTGGCCGCCAGTGTTAACAAGTATGTCCCTAAATAAAAGGACACAGAATGCACTTCTGATGCGGGGCTCGTGGGCTCCTGGAAGAACAAGTCATGACCTCGTGGCCTGACAGCAGCAGAGGGCTGTGAAGGACTCTGAGGGCAGGGGAGAGAGCCACAGGTGTCATGAGACGGTGAGTCTCAGCATGTTACCATCTGTGCCATGACCATGGGCTGAGCTGCCCAGAGCAGCCCAGGAGCTGGGGAGAGATTTCCACTGCCTGGAGGTGGACAGCCAATTCGGGTACTCCAGGATTTGGGGTGCTGGGGAAGCTGGCACTGCCACCCCAGACTGAGTTGGCCCTGCTGTCGTTCCTGGGCTCTGTCTTTCCCTTGCCCACTTCCCCCCAAGGTGAATTTTCTTGCTTTGGCTCTGCCCACCAGAAAAGCAAAAGCTTTCCACCATGTCTGCACGCAGGGACTAGGACAGTGGAAGAAACAGCTCCTTCAGGAAGGACAGAGGCATCACCTGCTATTTGATGACAACTTTTGCTCTATGGGGAACAGGCCCGGGGTTCCACAAAGCTTTTTCTGATGGTCAAGGAGCACCTGGTCCCTGCAGGTGGGAGTTGCCAGTTATGTCTCACCAGCATTGCACCCAAAGACTTAACTGTTGTTGTCAACTGTAAGTGTCAAGCCAACATGATCTGCTCTTTCTTGGGTGCCACTTTTTGTTCCTGGAACAAAAGAAGAAGCAGCCTTTAGACCTGGTGGTCAGCATCTTACTCAGACAGATGGCTTGTAATGGTCCCTCGCTGGACCAGTGGGTTACTGAAAGAGACATCTCTGCCCTGCACAGGCTCCTGGGGTTACCTGAAGGTTGAGCTTTGGACCAAAGCATGGCCAGCATTGTTGGCTCTAGCTGTGGGAAGGCTGTGGTATGGGTGTTGTGCTGGAGGAGAACATGTCAAAGAGGTCTTAGTGTTGCTGCTGGGACTGTGCCGAGACGAGCTCTTGCAAAACTTCCTCGTGAATCAGCATGAGAGCTAGCTCATGGGCAGAAGGCATGGGATTCAGGAGTGATGCTATCAGTGGCGACAAACGTAGGTCTCAGCAGGCACAGACACCTGAATGCAGCTACTAGACTCCCCTGTAGATGCGGTTCCCCTGTAGGTTTTGGGGAGCTGTAAGGAACAGTCACCACTCTTCTTCCACCTGAGGCACCACCAGACACCTACCCCACATCAGAGTTTGCAGACCCCCATGCAGGCACAGCATGAGTCGTGTTGCATATTTGATGGGACAAATGCTTGCAACTTATAGAGCAAGGGAGAGGCAAAACTTAATATTTTCTCTGCGCTAAGTAGGTTACACTACAAAAGCACAATTAGGGCCTTAAATGAGGCCTTTTAACCTCAGAAGACCTCCAGAAAAGAGGCTGCCGCACGTGAGGATGATGTCTGGATAGGGAATGACTGGTCTAGAGGAGAGCTGGACATTTCTGCTGAGCGGGAGGAGCTTGGGGAGCTCAGGCACACTGATGCTTGCTTAACTCCTGGGGTGAGTTCAGACACGTACCCACGTGCCCTCTTCCATAGTTTCATTAGCCTCTGTTGCACCTGAGCTGCCACAGGACTCTGTGGAGCTGGGTGGCTCAGCAGAGCAGTCCTGGCTATCTCCACCTTGCAAATCTCCTGATCAACTCCTCTGTGGCTGTTAGTCCCACTGAAGCCTCTGCTCAGGAGGCTTCCTCAGCTGTCTAGCAGTCCTCTGGTCCAACAGTGTGTGTATGTGTCAATCAACAGCTGGAGCATCTCTCCTGCTGAACTACTGCTCTTTAGTCTTCCTCAGACAGGCACATAGTTTAGGTTGGACAGACGCTTGGAGGTCTCTAGATTCTAGCAAGTCTCAAAGTAGGGGGATTTTCCAACTAGATAGGCTTCTTAGGGCTTTCTCCTCTTCAGCTTTGAGCATCTCCAGGGATGAACACCCCAACAACACTCTGTGCATCTGTTCCAGTGCTTAAATATATCTGCTGAGAATTTTTTCCCCCTAAAATCTGACTGCATTGCCAGGCCTTCCACCAGCTGCTGACCTTACTCTGCAGGGCACTGGACAAGAGATAATTTATTATGTTGACCTTTCCTGGGACAACACTTTAGGAATGTTAATATAGGAAACGCCACTCCTGTAATGTTTTAGGGACAGGTAGAAGTCATTAGAGTACAAAAGCATCTTGCTCCAAATGGGAAACTGTTGCAAAATCTTCCCCTTCTTGGCAGCCAGTAACACCTTGCATGTCTTCTACTCTAGTTCTTGCCGGCTGGTAGCTTTCCTTGCCACTTCTTAACCATTTACTTGTGTTTCCATTCTTCATGGGTACCTACGTTTGAGGCTTTCAGTGCAAGGTCCACCATCTTGCATAAAAGGAGCCTTGGATCTTTTCCTTGCTCAAGTTGATGGTTAAATGCCTACTTTGTTCTATGGCAGGGTTTTCACTCTCTTTTCTTGGAGGAGTGCCCACCTTTGCCTTGTAAGGTACATGCCTGATGCTGCCTAAAAGGTCACTTAGGGCAGGTCATTCCTATTCCGGTATCTTGCCATCTCTATGTAAGCTGTTTTCAAGACAGGAAAGGCTGCAAAATTACCCATCCAATCCAAGCAGGAGTGCAGTGAGCAGCAAGGTCATTGACAGAGATGTTTGTAGGTGTTTGATGTAGTGGAAGTGTTCCTGCAAGCCTTTTACACTTCTTATGCTTCCTTTGGGTTTCATTGCATTTTCTTCAATAGTCCAGATGACTCCAAAAACACGCCAAACTAGTTTTGCACTGTGTCCTCTCCACATTTTTAAAAACACTAAACCTTCTCTGCTGAATATGCTATATCCACCAGAAGCACTAGAGATACACGCTCTGGTTTGCACAAGCCACTGTAAAAGAGTTTAGGAAAAGGCTACAGGACAAATCTTCGGGTAAATAAATGCTGCTTTTTGGATTGCTTGGAGTGTGCTATCAGCATTGTGAGCCCTGAATTTGTCATGACATTTGTGCTCAAAGAAACATGGTGTGAGTGGTTACAGCCTTGCACTGAATTACAAAACCAGCCCACTTCCTCCAGGACCTTGCCTGGGTGTGGGGAATGGTGCCCAAAGGCCCTGTAATTAAATGAAGCTCTTGCAAGGTGCCACATCCTGCTCTTTCATGTGAGCAATTTAATTTAGGGAAACAATCAAACATCAGTTCTGTTAGTGAAAACCACAGTAAGCATGGGTCCGTCCAAGCCAGAGGTATTTTGCACTGAAGAGGAAATATTCTGCTAAACAACGATACCACCCCAACAGCCACAAGCACTTTGTGACCCATCCTGTCTTCTACTGGGTTGATTCTGCACCTGGACGCTCATTCCTTGAGCTCCTTCAACCAAGGTGACACTGTCCTTCCAGGGCTGTGGATAAGCTTGGTCCATGGCAAACAGGGCAGAACATCTCCATGGCCTGCAGTTACTGGCTCAGAGCAATCTGGTGCAAGAGATCCTACCCCTGCATGGGAAGGGGCTGCTCCATCACTCAGGGAGGATGGTGGCGTTTGTGCTGTTGGCCTAATTCAAGAAGAACTCAGCATCCATGGACTAGATGCTGCCAGTGTGTGTGAAAAGTGTCTTCTCCAGTCAGTCTGGTTTGGGCCTGGAAATGATGCAGCCTGACTTGAGTATCAAATGGTTGTATTGTGAAACGAGCGGGTTCCCCTTCGGTCCTGGTCTGGGCTTTCTTCTAACCCAGGTGACCTGTTGTATCACAAGCTTTGGACTTGAAGCTGCCTGCAAAGAGCCTGACTTGCTGGTTGTCCTGCAGAGACCTGCTGCTGGCAAAACACAATTGTTGCTTGTTCAGATTAAGGCACCGACTGGGAGTCTCCTGTCAGAGTTGTGGTTCCTGGGACTTGCATAACCCACAGACAGGAGGAAACTTTCTTACTTAATGTCTTTGCTGCCATGAAAGTCACAGCCAAAAGCGTCTCAAAATCAAGGGCACAACAGTATGGCCAGGGCAGACATGTCTCCAGAGGTGGTTGGTAGTAAATGCCCAGGGAAGGTATGACCAGGGCTGTGGCATGGGGAGAGGACTTTGAAAACAATGTTTGTGGCCAATACTTCAGATTTATCTTACGTGCAGGGCCCATAGTCAAAGACGTGTGAACTGTGAGCCTGCAGTCCCAGGGCCCCACAAGCCCTGGCTTGGCAACAAGTGCTACTGTGCTTTGGTCTTTGATCCACAAACCCACATCCCACCAGGAGAAGAGGGGGGAGTCCCAGGTTCTCAGTACCCTCTTTGAGGGTCCATGGGGTAGTTCAAAGAAGGGAGGATCTGGGCTGTGACCTTTCACAGCTCCCGTGCTGACTGTCCTGCTTTCCCCATTGGGCAGAAAGTGGAGAAGTTCAGTATCTCACCCGTGAGAGATATGGGAGAAGTACACCCAGGTGTGACCCCAGTCTCTTCTTCTCAGTAAGTACCACACTGGGGCTGGGACCAGAAACCGTTAATACAATAATTGCTGGCTCAGGGATGATTGTCCCACATGCCAGGCTGGTTATGCTTGTTTTCCTCCGCCTGGCTTTTCCCTGGCTGCTGTTTTGCAGTGACATGTGTCTACCTTGGCTAGACAGAGCCACAGCTGCTGGCAGCAGTCCCGTTGTGAGCAGGAGGCTGGGATACAGATATGGGGACCCTTCCCTTCCCACCACCATTGCTCTCCTGGCAGGAGACGTGATGGGGTTGTAAAACACGTGGTTGAAAGGGCCTGTGGACAAAGAGCCATCATGGAGAGTAGATTGTCATGCCTGCCTGTGTTAGGTTTGCTTTGCACCCTTTGGATTTCAACTTCTGGTATCTCCACACTGATAAAAGTCAGACCATCAATGTCACATGAACCTGGTATTTCTTTTCTGGGTGAGCTCTGCCTATACCCTTTCAACCCCAGGCATGGTTGTGCCACCTCTCCCAGGCCACGTGGTCATCTCTGTGCCTGCTGCTGCCACGCAGAGCTGACGTGCATTGCCAATGGGTACCTACACCAGGAAAGCCAAGTGTGAGCAGACAGTGACCTGTCTGGCAACCCCAGAGCATGTTGCCCTTCATGTTACAGAGGAGGCAGCTGGAATCCCTCTGCAGAGGTATGCCAAAAATGCAACTCTAATTGCAGGACGCCACAAAGCCTGCATGTTCCCAGTGATGGGGACGTTGCCCAACAGCTCATTATCTGCCTTCAAGATATGGTGCTTTGCTGCTGCGCTCCCCGGGGTTCGGGATGCTGTGTCTGAATCATCAGGCTGGAGAAGAAGAGTGGGCGGTGTGATTGGAGAGGGACTGGGCTTTTATATGTTGAGGGATGATTCCCAACCTCTCCATGTGTCTTCACAGTGAGCTGGGCAGTGAGCTGACACTCACTGCTGAGTCCTCCCCTGCTGGGGCAGGAGCAGGGGAGGCTCCACCACAGTCTGCCTCCAGACCAGGCTGGATAGCTGGGGATGGACACAACTCTGATGATTTGCGTGACCCCAAGACTTGGGTGCAGGAGGTGAGGACTGTCATTTTGGCTGGTCTTCATTTATTCGTACCATGTTTTTACATCAAAACCCGAGTCTATTAGTGCTTGCTGTATGCCATAGGTATGTGCAGTGACTTCCTCCTTTGTCACGAAGGCTTTAATCTCTTGGGATGCCAGAAGGAGTTGCTTCTGGAGGTGGCTGAATGCTTGTCAGTCCTCTCACTGACATCTGTGGGCTTTGTGGCACAGCTTGTCACAGGTCATGGCCACCATGGTGTGCCACCATGACACTGGTGTGGGTAGCAGAGCCTTCAGCTATGGTGGTGAGCTCCATGACATTTGGGAAACCTTAGTGCCACCGCTCAGGAACTGGGTGAGGGGGTGTGTTAGGTAGAGGAAATCCTCATCACAAAATGTGGAGGGTGGTGAGCCAGGCATGAGTCACAGAAACCATAGGCCTGTTGCTGATCATGGGGCAGTGGAAGGTTCTCCTACATATGATGATGTGTAGGGCTGGCTGCAGATGTAGAGGAGATGGACTGTGGGGACAGAGCTCAGCAGGAATGGAGACCTCTCTGCCCAGGAAGTGGAGAAACGCCACTCCATTTGGGTCCAGGCCAGCCATGGCTTTTTGAAGAGGACTTCTACAGACCTCTGGTCCAAATTTCTACTCAGAGCAGGATCATCCCCAGTGCTAGCTCAAGACAGCCTTGGTTTTGCCCAGCCAAGCATTGAAAGCCAAGATGTAGACCCAAGGGAAAGAAGCTGTTTCCTAGGTGACATGCTCATCAAGAAAATACAACTGGTATGAAAACTCAGGGTTGGTTTTGCAACAGGACAATGACGCTGGGAAGCATATTGTCATATCTGGCGTGGGGAGGGCCCATCTGGCACCTCCTAATTCCTGACTAGGCTTGGCGTCTTGGTCCCTTGTAATCCACACTGCTTGCTGAAGTGGCTATTTCAGTGATTTGATGTGTGTCTGGTGTCCCTAGGCATGTCCTGCAACGTCTTGCCTGTGTCTGTGTGCAATTGAGCCTGGTGAGAAGGTGGCCACTGTACCTCCTTCCTTCCTGCTGACCTTCCTACCATCCTTCCATGTGCAGTTTGAAGGGGCTACAGCCTAAAAGCACCTTAAAATGGATCCAGCCAGCAGCTGTGGCCACTGGTGTGGCAGCTGGACAGGACAACTGCCAGTAGGGGAGATCAGGTTTAGCAATGCTGTTTGTCTACAAGATCACAGGATAATCCGACCTCTCCTTCACTCAACCATCACAGTAATTTAATCCCACCTGTGGGATTAAATCCCACCCCCAGTGTCACCTGCACGGCAAGACATAGGCACCAAGATGTTGGTGGTGGAATTGAACACAGAGCAAGACTTGAGTTGACACTTTTTTTAATGCGTGATTTCTCTGTTGCCCTCATGGTGGTGTACAGTGGGTAGGTGTTTCCCTTTTCCTGAGCAGCCCAGGAAGACTTTCCCATGCTGGAAGGATGCTGGGAAAATGCACCCAGACACCTCCTCTGGGAGGCAGAGTCCTTTCTAGCTCCTGCAACAGCGTCACCAGGGAAATGGACTTTGATGGACCTGTCCTGAAGTCTGGATCCCTTTGGTCTTAGGTGCTGGGGATAACAGGGCACACCAGGAGCACATGGTGATGAGCTTGAAACCATCCAAGCAGAGGAGCTCCTGCAGAACATAACTCTGACACAACCCCTCCTACCTGGGGAAGGACGCTTTTAGGGAAGTGATGCTTTTCCCAGGCAGGGAGTGGCTGGAGGCAGCTTGTCCAATGCTGCAGCTGCAGCTGGACCAGGGCCAGGTGGGAAGGGTCTGCAAGGTGTGCTTGGGGTGGTTTCCTAACTGCACAGGGGATTGGGAAGTGTTAGGAGGTGGATTTTGGTGGGACTTAATACTGACATATTAAGACACCTCTACAAATACAAAACTTAAGCCCGTGGCCCTGCACGGTGTGGATGTGGCTCTCAGGTGGACAATAGGCTCTCAGAGGCTGGTCACATCCCTGCAGAGCAGCCACCCTCACCTGGAGAAGGGACTCACTTGTACCAGGTGATGAATGGCAGCACCAATGGGCTTTAACACTCAAAATGGGGACCATAAAAGCAGCTCTGTGGGATCAACCCAGAGATCTGGGTAGCCTCTGGTAATGTCTGGAGGTGTTCTGGGGAAGGGAAAAAGGGCAAGACAGCAGCTTCAGATGTGGCTTTCCCTGAGCCCCTACCAGCCTCAGCTTTTCCCAACTCAGGCCAAATGTGGTCTCTTTCCATTTCAACCCCTGCATTCCCTGGGGACACCCACTGGGTGCTCTTGCTCAGCTGGCTTCAGCCAGAGCTGCAGGATGCTGCTGAGTGTCCAGCACCAGACAGAGTCCCACGTGGTGCTGCAGCTGGCATAGTTTGGGTTCAACACACCCAAAATATGTTGCAGCATCAGACATTGACAGCCCTGCGAGAAATGCTGGAGTTTCACAGCCTTTGCTCATGCCTCAGTGCATCCACCATCTCACTCATGCCAACCCTGTTACCTCCCAGCTCCTCCAGAGAGGTGAGATGTGGCTGCTGCTGGTGGCCCTGTGCCTGGCCCAGGCTAATGCCATCCCACGCACTGGAGCAAGCTGTGACAACCCTGAGCAGTTCATGAACATCGCAAGTGCCAGGGTGTAAAACCCACCCCTCGTGCGGCCTGAGCTTCCCCAGATGGTGTGCCCAAAGTCCTCCCTGAGGAACCAGCTGGGTCTCCACATCCCTGGCATCTGCACCTGGGGTCAGCCAAGAGACTTGGGGCACCAAGATTTTTTGCATGGGTGTCACTCATTTCATGCCCTCAGCTCGAGGTTGGCCTATCTTCATTTAATGTAGATGGACCTTCAGGTCTCGTCTATGCAGGCAGAGATGACACCAGAGACAGTGGGTGGCAGGAGTGGGTCAGGTGTGGAGTGATGGACACCAGTGGGTCACTCTCTCACTTGGACTGTTGTCCCTGCAGAGCCAGAAGATCCGTTTCTACAGGTATCCCAGTGAAGAGTACAATGTGCTGATGGAGCACGGGTACTTCCTCAGCCTCCACCAGATTCCCCAAGGTGAGGGGGACACTGGACCCTCAGGTGTGCTTGGTTTCACCTAGGGTGAAGCAGCCATGACCCTGGTTAGAGATGAGACAGCATGCAAGGAGAAACCTGTGCCTTCAGACACAGTTTTGGCAGCTGGAAGAGGATGAGAAGATTTGCCCACCTGCTTTAAGGTTTCCCTTGGGATGCAGGAGCTCAGCACGGTTTTTCACTGCATCCGGGATGGAGCACTGTGACCCAGCAAACCCCAACTCCTTCCCTGGAGCAAACCCCTTGCCCTGGTCCAAGGTTTCCTGATAGCTCAGGGCCAGGGGTGGCAAAAGTCCTTCAAACAAAAAAGCATCAGCAGAGCCAGGGAAATCATGGGAGAAGGGAATATTTAGTATACAGCCTGCGGAAAATAATACTGAGATGCACAGGGCTGTTTTATTTCTATACAAGAAGGGTTTTCTTGCGTGAAGTACCCGATTTTTCCTCTTTCAGGATTCAGGACACCTGTGTTGATAGTGTACGGGTTCGGTTTAGATGGTGGTGACTGGGTGGACAATGTCTTCAACAGCAGCTTGGGCTTCATCCTCACAGATGTGGGGTACGATGTCTGGATCGGAAACAGCCAGGGCAATTCGGGATTTCAGGTGAGAAGGCCACCAAGGATGGGGCTGGTATGCTGTGCTGCCAGCACCCACCACCTGATGTCTATGGGAGATTGGGAAATGAGCCTCTTCTCCAGCTTCTCCCCTTGCTCCCCTGCTCCCACAAGATGGCTGTATGCGACCTCCCCACCATGGTGGGCTTCATCCTAAGGCAAACTCAGAGGAAACTGTTCTACATCAGCCACACTCAAGAAAACTCTCTGGGTGAGTGAGGAGAAGGAATGGGGTGCTGGGATGCTACAGAAGACAGGCAGCAACATCTGTCCCAAACTGGAGTCTGCTGGGGATGTGACTGTGTTGGCTCATGCAGCCACTTTTCCTACTTGCCTTCTTAGTCCTTCTACATGGGAGAGGATTGCCACGTCTTGCCCAGTGATCTGGGGCTGTGCTAACACCCAGGAGCATTTAATTTTATTCAGATCCTGTGTCTCAAACAGGAGGTCTGACGTGAGCGTTGTTGTTTTTGGGGTTACCATTGTGATCTCTTGCTGCTTTTCAGGCTTCACGGTGTTTTCAAGCATGCCACACCTGGCTGAGAAAATCAACTCTTCTTTGTGCTGGCTCCTCTCTACACTGTTCATCACGTCAAAGGTCCTGTGTTAAAGATAGCATTTTTACCAGATGTGGTGCTGAAGGTACATGAGATGTCTGTATGTTATTATTACCGAAATCCATGAGCTTTTGGCAACTTAATTTTTCTGCATTGCCGCTGCGCGCTCAGCCCATGCCTGCAGCAGGCACTGGGGACACGTGTGGGGAGATCTCAAACAGCAGGGACGTCCCTCTCCACCCAGTTGAGCACAAACAGATTTCATTGTTTAAAATATAAATACCTCTCTATCATTCCTATTTTTGTTTTTGCTTATTGACCTCACCACACCCCAGTTCTGTAGCCCAGGAGGTGCTCAGAGCAGCCCCACACCACCTCCCTTCCACTCTTTGCTCCAGCGGCTGGAGAAGGTCTGGAACTCTCCTTGGATGTGCTTCTCCTGAGGAGCATCTGCCAATGGAGGTGGCAGATGAGCGGTATGAGCCTGGCCATCCTGGGCTGAGCTTTAGAAGCTGATACCTTAGAGATGATGCAGCAGGTTGATGAGGGCAACAGCATAGTCTGGAAAGGATGGTAATGGTTTCATGCTGCTCTGAGAGCTGGGTGTGACCATGGGTCAATCTCCTCAAAAGGCTGGCTAGCCCAAATGTGTCAACAACCGTATCGAGGAGTTGCCTGCCAGCACTGGCTGGAGACAAGCAGTTCTCATGGAGAGGGGACGTGTATTGCAGGACCTGCCATGACCTGTTTCCTGGAGCTCTTGCAGGCAATATTTGGAACAAAACCAGCTCCCTCTGGTAGGGAGGGAGGAAGGAGAGAACCACCCTGGACAAGGCATGCAGCAACCTGCTAACAGCTGAAGTCTGTGAAAATGAGATCTTCCTTATTGGTGGGTACAATAAGAACTTGAACATGGTACATGCATCAGCCTCTCTAGGTCACAGCCACCTCCAGCTTTTCTTGCACCTGAAGATAGCTAATGAGATACAAAAATTAGTATAGAAAAATGAAAATAAAGTGTGAAAAGCACTGTTCAAGGCAGTGGTTATTTGGAGATTTCTTTCAGTTGTTGTAAAACCTAATGGAGGCTTTGGTAGGAAAGAATCACTTGTGGTCTTGTCTGCAAAGGAAAGGTAACTCCTGCCTCATTTTCTGCTGGCATGCAACAAGTTTGCAGAAAAAAAAATAAAAATTGACTGGACTGGTTGCATTTCCATTTTGAAGCAACTCGTTTTGGGGCAAACGAGTCCTGTAAGATCCCCATGGGACTTGTTCTACCAGGGGTAGACAACACCCCAAAAGGTTGCACATGGCTGCATGATGCACAGAGTGCCTTTGTCCCGGTCTCAGCCGACCTCATCCTCTTCTCCTCTCAGCATGATCAAGTCATCCCTTCATCCTTGCAAGCAAAAGGCACCTGTTGCCTACCTGGTTGTACTTCTCCTGGTTCGTCTCCCGGTTCTTCTCCCCATAGTCAAACTGCTGGAGCTCCCCAGTTTTGGCAGTCTGAAAGGTGGAGACAAAGAGTTAACCCCATGCATGTAATCCCTTAGGTCAGCCCCAACATGGGGAAAGGGCAGTCACAGGGTCTCTGCCCCAGGACAACCCTGATGCTGGTGTTTGCAGCTGCCCATCCCTCAGGACCCACAGCGGGGCAGCAAAGCAGTGGGGCAGCTGGCCCAGTTAGGGGTTCAGGCAAAGCAGATGGAGGGTGCTCAGTGTGTTCTCAGTCGGGCTGTCTTTGAGCATATCTTGGTTCGACCATGGTGTGACAAAGGAGGACTCCTCCACTGCCCTGCAGTACTCTGTGGACAACTTCAACTGCTTAGGATGGACTGACAGAGTACAAGTCACGTTGCTGGGTGGGGAGTTTCTCCTGGGCATTGTTTGGAAAATTAGCCCGTTAGGACTTCTGAGAGCCGCCAGCACTGTGCCACCCATCAGCCATCCCTGGGGCAGCATGCCCATGTCCACCAGTTGAGGAAGTGATAAACCATGGTTGAACAAACAGCAAGAAATGCAAGGTACATCCACTCTCCTAGTCTCAAGATACCCACCACGAGCATTCAGACTATGCTTGAATTACAATTAAATTAAATATTAAATAATATTACTCTCTGAAGGAAAGGACAATCCAATGAAGATTTATCCATGTGGACCTGCTGTCACTTCTGTCAGTCTAGGACCACCCTCCTAGTTTCCCCCCTTATTAGTCACCTGTACTTTCAAATTAGAATCTTGCTGGCTTGCTCTTTCCCCCACCATTTATGCTGAAATATCATCATCTTGGAGGAAGAAGCATATGGATGTTGGACAAATTCAGCTGAAAATATTGGCTTTTTGCATCACTCTTGGTTGACTTTGTGATTGGCAACGGACTGTCATGTGCTCTTGCAATAGTCATCTCAGCTTTTTCCATGACCATTTCCTTAGGCCGTTACTGGGGATGACATGTAGGTATCTACAGAGCTGGGGGCTGGCTTGGCAGGGTGGGGGTTGCACCAGCATGGCTCATACATCCTCCGAGGCTGGGATTTTGGTGCTCAGGGAGTCCCTTTCAAGGGTGGGTTGTTTACAACAGGCAGCAGTGTCAACCAGTTGAGCAAGCCCACGCACGGAATGGAAGATGAGGCTGACGGTAGGGACCTGTGTGGCCTCCAGGGAAACGCAGGGAGAGGAGACGCTTCACCAGATCCTGCCACCGTGGAACGGTGCAATGGAGCCATGTGGCAGACCAACAGTCCAGCCAACCCAGGAGTGACCACTGGTTATCAGGCGCGATGAACAGGAGAATCTGTAACTGGCCCAATGGAGGAGAATTTTGGTGGATGTGTAGTCCAGGAAGTGTGGTAGGTACACATCTGTTCGGCTCTGCCAGCAAAGGAAAGTCCTACTGCACACAATAGTCAGTCAGAAATTAATACTGGTTTGAGGCTGAAGTGAACAGCACTTGACTGTCACCCAGCCTGCCATTTTTCACTTTGCCTAGGCTGCCCGAAAGCGGAACATGGAGAACCTTACCCTAGGAAAACCACTGAGGAACAGCTTCAAGATGATCTCTGTACCTTGAGTGCCCACCTGATTTCTCATTCACAGACTAACACCTTAGGGCACCTCAGTGTAATCGGCAGCAGAAATCCCACTTGCATCTTAAGGTCATGCTGATTTCAAGGGCAATACAAGGACCTTGTCACATCAGCGCTTTGCTGTTGGTACCTGGCCTGACTTTCCACTAATGTCCATGTCAAGAAAATGCAGGTGTACAACCCAGCATGCTCTCATGGCTATACAGACCTGCGTTGTATGTCCAGACAAGTTGTACAAAGATAAAACACCACCTTGAGCTGTCAGGAAACCTTGACCCAGGGGAGGGGGTTTGCTCTGGGGAAGGAGCCACCCTTCCTCTCCTTCCTCACGCACTGGGGTTCACTGGGTCATGTTGCCCCATCCTGGATACAGCAAAATACAGTGCAGAGCTCCTGTGTCCCCAGTGCCAGCTCAAGGCTGCTCCCACCAGTGCCCAGAAAAAAGTGTATGTTTGCCTTCTAGGAGTATCCACATCTCTTCCCACCCTGCCTCCTCGTGGCGCAGACTTCAGTCAAGCCCCTCTTCTGAAAAGATCTTAATTTTACCTAGATGATTTTTGTTTGCCTAGATCCTCATTTTGACTTCCCTGAGCAGTAGAAGGGGACCTGCCCAGCCTTGCCATGAGTGGCCACCTTTGCTTCCAGCCTCCTCTCTGCCACTGGTACACGGCAAGGAAGTAGCCATTGTCCATCAGAGCTTCCATCATTGTCCATTGGAGCTTCTCACTACAATATCCATGGAAACAGATTATCTGCCTCTGCAAGGAGAGAAACCAGTAGGAAAAAGGTGAGTGGGTTTGACTTTGCTTCCAGCAGACCTTGTCACAGGCACGAACATACATCAGAGGGTAAGTTGGTCCTGGAGATGGCAGAGCTCAGCTGGCACTGTTGTGTTTTTTGGCTGTGCCCAATAAGGCAGTCCTCAAAAATTCAATCTATTATTAGAACTCACCTGGGTAGGAAGTTCCCCGATGTGGGGTACTGCCCCTTTGCTTGATGCAGCAAGAGGAGGCCAGGGTGAGAAAGACACAACCTCCTGGGGAAGGTACTGCTAGGGTCTGGAGGGACGGTGAGGAGCAAGCAATGAGCTGAGATGCTGCATGCAAGGAAGATGCTCAGACTCTTCCCCTGCCCCCTCAAAAGTGCCTTCCACCTGTGGGGTGGCGAGACATGGAACATGCCATCTGACCATCTCCAGAAGACCTGAAAAGGTTGTCATTGTGGAAGAGCCACTCTGAAAGGCACAGAGGGTGCCTGGAGCCCTGGGGACATCCCAGAGGTCAAACTGGCCCTCCCTGTCGGGGGGGGGAAAGGTGGTAACACAAGTCACAAAGGAGCAATGAAAAGACCAGCTGACCAACAGCCAGGCAGAGCCCGGGGACCATGCCCCCGGGTGCAGATGCCAGGGTAAGGAATGGAGAGAGTCCCTTGGGGTGGACTTTGGCACACCACCTGCTGAAGCCTGAGTCCCGTGAGTCCCGGTGCCTGATAAAGTTAACAGCTTTGTGATTTTCTGCCGATAAAACGTGCAAGGGGAGGTTGGAGGGGTTGAGCTCTTCCTCACCTCACAAATCCACCTATCTGTCCCTCTCCAATCACATCATTTCTCGCCAAGCTTTTCTTGGTCATCCTGTTCAGCTTCTTTGCTTTTAAATGAAAAAAAAAAAAAAAACCAACCCAAAACTATCAAGACAGGAAGAATAAATTGCAGTAACACTGTTTACCCTGGAGGGGTTACTCGTTAATGGCTCTTTGAACCAACGATATCACCTTTTTTTTTTTTAACCTACATTTTTGCAGCATTATACAGGGCAGGAATGTGTAGTGTCACGGCTTAGTTTCAGAATTTGGGAACAGCTGGCAAGGCGGGTTGCCTGAAAGCAGCCTGTACTCGTCCAGCGTGGCTAACGTGGAGCAGAGCTACCCGGCTGCGGAGTCTCACAGCGTCTGCAGAGGAGTACCTGCTGGAGGTGTTTCTCCTTCTTTGAGTATGCGTGTGGGCACACGCACAGAAACAGCTGCAAGAGCACACGCCAATTTGCCACAGATTCTGTAATGAAAAAAAAAGGAGAAAGAAACTTCAGAAACAGAAGAACCAACTAGATGATGTTTAATAATTAGGTGGAAACAAGGGAACTTGAACAACGAACAGAAGCAGTGCTGAGACATCTTTCCAGAGCCCACAAAAAACAGTAGAAAAGCATATGGTTTTCTTGATCCTACCTTACCAATGGGACTATAAGTCCTGCAACTTGCCAAAGCCATCAATCTGTCGGCTCGTAGCAGCAGAGCAGCCCAGCACCTAGTAGGGCTGTGTCCTCTGTACATGCCTCTCACCTTGCAGAGTGAAACAAGCAAAGGTGTGAGAGCTCTGCCTTCTATTCCTAGGCTGGAAATGGCGGAGTATTGCAATTTGAATTGATAAAGCTGACAGCAAGAAGAAGATGACCTTGGCCAACAGGAAGTCCTTCTTGGTGTTGCCCCAGAACTGAGCTATTTCTATCCTGTGAGCAACTCCAGGATTCAGGGCAAAAGCCTTGTCTTGAAAACCAGACTAAAGAGGTGGACAATCAGAAACAGCAACTCAGGGCAATCAAAGGTTTTCAAGGAATGGACATCAGCACCTCCCCACCTCATTGAAAATTGCCCAGCCAGCAGAGCCACTCATCAGTGCCTCCATTGATGTGATGAGCATTTTCATGCTCAGCCTAACAGCATGCTAGCCCCATCTGTTTATTACATGTGCTCACCAGAAGGTAAAATAGTTTGCCTGTAGAGTCGTGCATGATTCTGCCTGCAAGTCTCTGCACACAGTAAAAGATGCCCACAGTGATCCAAGGTTTTAGGCCCTCCAATCCAAAGAAAATAAAAACGCCAGCAATCTGAGTGGATTAAGACTCAGTGAAATTAATTTGCAACCTCTGCATCCCTCGCCTTTCAACAGAGAGAAAAATGTGTCTGAAGGATAAAGCGTTGCTCTCTAATCCAAACTGACGTCAGCCAGGCAGCTTGTGGGACCAGACGGCCAGCCTCAAAGCATCTGGTGGTACTGCCACTACCACCACCACCAACCCCAGCATCGGGGAACTCTGCAAGACACAGGGCTTAATTCAGAGCGTGCAGCTTGGTGTTTGCAACCCCTGACCTGTCTCTGAATAATAAAAGGGGAAGAAGTCACTTCAGGGAGCATCAGTCAAAGTCAATCCGTCATTAATGAAAAGGTTGATAAGAGTGAGAAATTTATATGCAGGATTGGAGGCTGTTGCTGTTGGTTTGCAACATAATACTGAGGCTAATGAGGACAAATCACGTATATACACCTAAGACTGCACCTTCAAACAACACAATTCAGGTTCCTCTTTCAAGTGAAACTAAATCAGTCTCATGTTATTTCATGCACAAAATGATGAGAACTCAGAGAAAGTGCTCACCACCATTTCATATTGCTTCCCAAACCAGGATCTTTCACAATAATGAATTTGCTGCACCAAACTAGAGAAGTTTAGGAGACAGGGACCAGCAGGTCTGGCTGTCACTGGTGCCATATCAAACCCAGCCATAAACTTGGCTGAGTTCCACCCAAAAAAACCACAGCCTGGAGATTTTTGCCCCCCTGCTCCTATAGAGCCTGCAGCAGAACCTGCCTCTTCAGATGGGAGTTGGGATTTCCAGCCCAAACCTGAAAATAGCCAATTTCTACTCACGTGCTCATGGGCCCATTTGGGACTTTCACCTGTATTGTGGTTTGACCTCTTTGGTTGTTCAGAATTAAAAAGAAATAGGACAAGAGTGTATTTCTTCCAAAGTGGATCCTAATCACAGAATGTATGGACAGCTGTCAAAAACAGTGGGCAGCTCATGATCCAGATGAGCAGGCAAAAATACCAGGGAATATATTTGCTTTACAAGAGATTAATATAGATTTATGTTGGAAATTGCTAGTTAGGAGGCAGAGGGGGAAACGAGGGGATTGAAGAGCTCTTAACCTGTGCAGACCTGCTCAATAGACCCTCCAGGCTCATTAATTTACTGCTGAAATGAGCAAAACCCAATTCACCATTAATACATAGGAGACCGAAAATGATCTACAATCAATATTGATTGCAATTTGCCTCTAATCCTCACCGTGCTTGATGACAAAAACATTTTTGCTTTGGGAAAATATCTCCACAGCAGTTGTGGGTTTGCAGGGTGTGCAGGTGAGGATATATCCCTCGGGTCCTACTAAAGCTACCTCCATCTCAAGAGGAAGATCTTCACCATCACTTGACATGTATTGTGAAGGACATCTCATCTGCCTGAACAAAAATTTCACTCACCTCTTTCACACACCTCTGGTGTGATTTTAAAGGGATTTACATTCAGGGTCTTTTCTTCAGACGGATCTGTCTTCAGACCATCACCTGTTTCATCTAGTTTCACCCAGGCCCAGCTCTTCTTTTTGGGAGAACAATTCCGTGGCACAAGACACATCTGATTATTTCAGCGTGCTGAATGTTCCTGAAACGAGCTGTATCTTCCTCAGTTTCTCCAGAAAAAGTCTGCTTTGACCAAGTACAAATACTGAAGCTTCTGAGGGCTCCTTGGATGACCGCTCCAAAGCTTGGTTCATTTCTTTTTCTTGCCCAAAATATTTCCAGGGAAAGTTTATTGCATCTATATACAACAAAATACATCAAGGAAAGGCTACCTCAATTGGCAATCCTCTGGCTACCTTTGGCAATCAGGACTTTCCTTGGTGGCTATACCTGAGATGACGTGATTTGCCTGTGCACCCATATCTTTAAAGTATTTGCTGTTATGGGAAGCAAGGGAAAAAACACCAACATTGTCCATAAAGTTAGAGATTTCCAGGCCAACCCAAAATGGCTGCTTTTCCAAGCCATGAGAAATTTGGGGATATACAGAAAACACAACAGCAATGGGATGAAATACCAGTTTTCCTTCTCATTTCTCTCCTGCCTCTAGCTGTTGTCTGCTTCTTTCCAACACATCTTTTCAATACTGGGACACTATTTTCCAGACACAATTTTGTTTCCCCAGCTTCTTTGGTGTTTCTGAACAAAAAAGTGGAAATACAAATGTGTTTAACACTTGAAAATACCTGCTTTCTCAAGTGCATGTTCTGTCTATGGTAAAAATATGAATAAATAAAAAACCAGCCAGCCATCACTTCTGTTCATAACTTAATAGCATGTCCAGAGGAGAGCCACCAAGCTGGTGAGGGGTCTGGAGAACAAGTCATACGAGGAGAGGCTGAGGGAACTGGGCATGATTAGTTTGGAGAAGAGGAGGCTGAGGGGAGACCTCATTGCCCTCTGCAACTCCCTGAAAGGAGGGTGGAGAGAGGTGGGGGTTGGCCTCTTCTCCCAAGGGAATCATGACAGGAGCAGAGGAAATGGTCTGAAGTTGGGGCAGGGGAGGTTTAGATTAGAGGGTGGTCAGGCACTGGAACAGCCTGCCCAGGGAGGTGGTGGAGTCACCATCCCTGGAGGTATCTAAGAAACGTGTAGACGTGGCACTTCAGGGCATGCTCTAGTGCCCGAGATTGTTGGGTTGTGTCTGCTTGTGGGTGGGTGTGTGGGGTTTGGGGTTTTTGTTTTTTGGAGTTTTGTTGTTGTTGTTGTTTTGTTTTGGGGTTTTTTTTTTTTGTGGTTGGACTCAATGATCTCAAAGGTCCCTTCCAACCATGAAGATTCTGTGATTCTAAAAAAATTGAAAATTAAATCCTAGAGTGTGGAAAAATCCCTGGTGAAGGTGCATAAAGCTGGGAACTGGTGAGAAGACATAAGGGAAGACACGAGTAGAGGAGAAGTAAGAGGAAAAATTAACTGGGAAATTAGTGTTGTGCCTGGCATCATCCCCTTGTCTGGACCTTTGTCGTTCTCCAGTGGTAGAAAGGAACCCAAAGGGCTGAGGTTTGACCTCTTGAAACATTCACAGTTTTCTCTCTTCCCTGGCAGTCTACAGACTTCAACCCTGCCTTTTGTCTTCTGGCTGCTTCATTCCTGATACTGATGTAATTTCAGTGCATAAAGGGTGGAGCGGGCACAAGAAGATCTTTGTTCCTCTTTAATTTCTGGTTTGGGTATGCTGTGACCTTTGGCTAAAATCATGTTTAGTGTGAGGAATTTTGCTTATGAAAATACGTGCCTCTGTGTTGTCTTCTGCATGAAACTACTTAGTTACCTGCTGTAGGCCCTCAAAGAGGGTGTCCTGGTCCTGGGGCTCCTTCTCCATCAGTCACGGTGTCCTTGTCCTAGGGATGCGAGCACCCTGTCCTGCAGCCCATGACTGCACCCCCAGAGGCACCGCGTGTCCAGGTGCCAATCGTTACAGAAACAGTTTAACGAAGAGGATGTTGGCTGGTAAACCCACCGGTGCTTGAACAAGATCAACAGGCTTGTGGAAGATTTCACAGCCTGTTTTAACCCTTAGCATGTGTTTCAGGTTGGAGCTGGTGGCTCCTAGGAGGACGACAGGAAAAGGTGGTATTGCTTCTGCTGCCCAAGGAGATGTCAAGAGGACAACCCAGGCAGGCTCTGGGGGCATGACACAGTGTCTGACATGGAAACAGACCACTGATTTCCCAAACTTTTGCTGAAGGTATCCCAGCATGGAACAAGTGGCAGCCCTTCTGGGTTAAGACCACGATGGGTGTCCTTCAGTCATTGGCATCACCTGTCCTCCATGACGAATGATGGGGAAGCAGGCGACAAAGAGAAACACAAGGACCTAACCAGGTATCGGGGACCTCCAGGCGCTGGAAAGCTGCCCCTGGCATCCATCCAGCTTCTCTGTGCTGGGAGAGACAAAGGAAGAGCTGTGGGTTCAGCAGGGTCAGGCCAGGACCACACCAACTACATCACCAGCTAGTGTTGACAAGAGACTGGTGCTGAGACTGTCCCTCCTGTGACACCTGTGGCTCCCTCCCCTTGCCTTGAGAGCTCTTCATAACCCTCTGCTGCTCCCCTGGGGACCTCAGGATTTCGGCTGGTGCAGCAGCAGCTTGGGTCCTCCCCAGGCCAGCCATCTGGGTCTTGCTCTTCCAAGAGCCAGCAAGCCCTGTGGCAAAAGCCTGTTTGGCATGCTTTCACTTAGGGACATGCTCACCTGCCAGCTGAGAGACAATCTGCTGACTCAGCAGGTGATGGAGTCTGGCACGCAGCCTTGTCAGCTTCAATTACCCTTTCCCACCAAAACAGCATGCGATAGAAGAGGTCTTCTCCTCCCACGGAGCGGTGGTGGCCTCATGAGCGTGCTGATGTGTACTGAGGACCTAGGTGCCATCCCAGTGGTTCCAGAAAGGGACACTGTGTGTCTGAGTTCCCTGGATGTCCCCAAGGCTCTCCACACTGGAGGAGATGAGGGAGGGAGGTCACTGGTGCTGTGTCCGGGTGCAATGGGGCATCCCCGACTCCTGGCTGAGTCCCCTCTGTAGAGCTGCTGCCCCTGAAGAAGGAATTGGGGTTTGTTTACTTATTTATTTATAACTAAAACTCCATGGCTTATTTATTTATAAATAAACCCCCCACAGCCATGTGCCACATGTCTCATCTGCAAAAAGTCACTTGCTGCTGGGAGCTGATTTATTTTCATTTCAGCACGAATTTGGGTCACGGCTCGGTTTCAGGGTTTTAAAAGAAAAGAAAATGTTGAGGCACAGCAAAGGAGACAAAGCAATCAGGGAAAAGCCCTTTTGGACCTGGGGCAAAGTACCAAGTCAAAGTTCCATTTTTTTTTTTGTATTTGGGCAAATTGTTTCTGCAGAAGTGAAAGAAAAAAGATGTGTTCAAACAGGATTAACAAGCAAAAATTTGTACTACAGAAAGACACTTACATAATTTCTTAAAGATAGAAAAGTAAACAATTGTCTAATCCAGTAATCTGATCATCCGATAAAATTTACAAGTCATTTTTTTAGAAGAAACAAAAGTATTTACTGGAAACAGACTGTCTTGAACAAACTGAAAAACCTGATTAGGTAAAGAGCATTACCTCAAAAGACAATTTTACAGAAATCTTCTTAGAATGAGGCAGAAGCAGAAGCAACACATTTATGGAGAAAGAGGGGGGGGGACACAGAATTAAGCCATGAATTATTTACTGCAACCAACCGCAACCAACTCTGTGATATACCAGGAAACTGTAATGAATGCAAGCTTCTCTTCATAAATAACTTTAATTGAATTTTTATTTTTGCTTGCTGACTTTGTTCTTCAGAGAAGAAAGGCCTAGGACAGGACCTATAAAGAAGCAGCAGCGTATAAAATGCAGAGCATCACCACTGTTTATCAAACTGTTATCAAAAATAACCCACAACAGCATTTGAAAAGACTGTTCTCCACCCATTTTCTGTGTTGTTCCCTCCACCCCACTCATCAATTTACTTTGCCTTTCATGGCTACTTCTAGATGATGCAGATCTTCCAGGAACTTTCAAAAGAATCACGACAGACTGAAAATTTGGCAATACCCCAGTGCAAACCTTCGAAAAATTTCTCCTTGAAATGTTGCTTCTTCTTACAACTCGATTCTTCCTCCCTGAAACAAGCTGATTCTTCTGATGGTCACATCATTCACATGTTTATCAAGTTTTTCTGATGAGTCTCGGAACTTTGGCTGGCAGAAACAAGGATGTTCTTACAAAATAACTGGTCTTCCCTCACACTGAAAAAAATAATAAGTCGTCAACACATCATGGCATCTCTGAGATTACCAGTTTCTCTTCAAATGCCCTAGTGCAAGAGATATATGGTGTAGGGGAGGACTTTGTAGAGTAGGGTAGATGGTTGGACTCCATGATCCCAAGGGTCTCTTCCAACCTAGACGATTCTATGATTCTATGATGCAGCACGTGGAGCTTCCTACTTGGATTCCCACCCATTTGGTTGATCTACAGACGCGTGTTAAATTGAAGAAAGAAGTGAGACCTCCCAACCACTCGGGTAAATGAAACACCCGGATCTGCAAGTTGCAACCAAAAATAATACAGCTCACACCCGTTCCAAAAGAGACTGGCTGGAACAAAAGTCAGAGAGGAATTTTCAAGCCCCCCTAAACTACAAGTTTCCTCGAGGAGATTTCCACACCATGACAGATCCTCTTCTCTCTCTGATATAAGGGAAATTCATGCCAAGACTTGCAATCCACCACAAGAGGTCCTATGCTGGGGGTGACCTGCTGGGTTGAAGGATGGTGTCTTTCTGCACTGAATGTTTAGAAACATTTCCTGTACTACAGCACAGGAAAAATAGCTATTTTTAACAACAGCTAGTCAACGTGACACCGGCAGCTAGAGAGCGTCCTGGTGCTGCATGGGATGAGCAAGCTTCTTCCTCACGGCAGAAAGGATATGGGCCTGTTTAAGACAAGGAATAACTCCTTGACCTGTTTTCTTCTGATCCACATGCCTGGTTAAGTCTAAAAATGCTGTTAAATTAGGAAAAATGGTCATCACCACATTTAACATTGAAATTCAAGACAACTCTTCTTCAATCTCTAACTGAAGCTCAATGTCCTGAGTTGGGTTTTGGAGGAGATCTGTAGATCTTGTTTCATGTGAACCCAGGTATAGGAGCTCAGCCTCTATTTTCCAGGTGTGCAGGGCGTCTGGGATGAAGAAACATCTTCTCACGTGCTTGCCCGTGCAAAGAGATGCTGCTGCAGTTTTGTTCAGAGAAAATGCTCAGAACCTGGCAGTGTTTGACACGCTTTGCTCCTAACCTGTAAAGACAGGAATATAGAAGTCTCATTTCTTAGAGTAGCCAGACCTCATCTTACCTCTTTGCGAGGCACTGAGATGGGTAATATTCTGCCAAACGTCGACGGAACCCTCTGTGGTTGGCAGCTCCCTGCATGTGGTGCTCTACCAGGGATGGTTTTTGCAGCTCTCCTTGGTCATGTCTCTACATACGGGGTTTGAAGAAAGCACTTCAGTCAGAAAATACGCCACACGAAACAAACGACTCGATCTCATCACCAAAACATCTCGGATAAACCCTAAGATGTAGGCACTTCCCACACTCCCTAAAGCCTCTTTTTTATCTGGATTTTGCACATTGCGTATCAGAATCACATGCTGGATTCTCTCTCTTGTAATTACTTTTCGGGATTTACTTCTTTCTCGATTCTTCTTTTTTGGCCTCTCAGTTGTTGAAAGAAAAAAAAAGCCCACCCCCATTAAAAATGTGATTAATTACAATTTTTATTGAATTTTAAAAGCACTGGCACTGTGTTGCCTCTATGGAGATGTATTTCTGCCGCGTTTTTTCACCGCAGACCTGCTAGATCTCTTTCTGAGATCCACACGGGTAGTTTTTAACGCTCCAGGGGTAAGAGTGACAGCTCAGAGAGAGCAACAGGGAATTTTGTGTCAGTCGTAGGAGCGTCCAGGTTGGAAGGGACCTTTAAGATCATCTGGCCCAACCACCAACCCAACTCTGGTAAGACCCATCACTAACCCATGTCTCTAAGCACTATGACAACCCGTCTTTCAAACACCTCCAGGGATGGTCCCTCACCCCCTTCCCTGGGCAGCCCTGGGGGGGCGCAGAGTCCGGGCTCCCAGGGGACCTGCAGGACCTCTAGAGCCAAGGGCGTGGGAAAGGTCACACAGGATCCACCGTGTCTCCACAGATCACTGTGACATCAGGCTTCACGAGACCTCTGAAAACCCAGCGTCCTCATCTCTCTTGCCTGCGCTTTGTGAATAGACATGGGTACTGCCGGGGAAAAAAAAAGTTTAAAAAAAAAAAAGTAAAAAAAAAAGAAAAAATAGGGGGAAAAAGGAAGAGGAAAGGAAAGCAAGTGATATTCAGGAGCACAGCTCTGCATGGAGGGTATATGTGTGTGTGAGCACAGCTGTGCACACGTGGGGGGGTGTGTGAGCACTGCTGTGCACCCAGGGGGTGTGTGTGTGCGAGCACAGCTGTGCACACAAGCGGGGTGTGTGTGAGTGCAGCTGTGCATGCAGGGGGTGTGTGTGTCTGAGCGCAGCTGTGCACACGCGGGGTGTGTGTGTGTGAGCACAGCTGTGCACGCAGGGTGTGTGTGTGTGAGCACAGCTACGCACGCAGGGTTGTGTGTGTGTGCACAGCTGTGCATACATGCGGGGTGTGTGTGTGAGCACTGCTGTCCACACACGGGGGTTGCGTGTGTGTGAGCACAGCTGTGCATGCAGGGTGTGTGTGTGTGAGCGCAGCTATGCACACCCGCAGGTGGTGTGTGTGAGCACAGCTGTGCACACGTGGGGGGGTGCGTGAGCACAGCTGTGAACACACGCTGGGTGTGTGTGAGCACAGCTATACACGCAGGGGGTGTGTGTGTGAGCGCATCTGTGCACACACGGGGGCTGTGTGTGTGAGCACAGCTGTGCTCGCAGCAGGGGTGTGTGTGTGTGTGTGTGCCTGTGCACGTCTGTGTGTGTGTGCGCGCGTGCGTGTGTGTGGGGGGGTGCGTGTGTGTGCGTGTGTGTGTGTCCACGCCCAGCTGTGCACGCAGCAGGTGTCCCCGCCCCCCTGGGCCTGTCTGGGCGTGGCTTCCTCTGCTCCCG
>JAHREE010000166.1:639536-651197 GCA_033628505.1 Tringa tobata | reverse complement strand
GGTCTGGAGATCGAGCTCTCGGCTCGGCCGTCTCAGGGCTTTACGTTTTTCACCCGTGGTGCAAGTCTGCCCACCGCAGGAAGCTTTAGGCGGGTGCTTAAACCCAGAGAGGTCTTTGGTTTCCAGAGCTGAGTCACTTCAGAGTCGCCAAAATGCCGGGCAGGGAAGGCAGGTGTGAAAGGGAGAGTGTCTGGTGTGCGTGGGGAGCCCGTGTCCCAGCCCCTGACTGTCTGTGAGGATGGCTGTGGTGGGCTTGCTTGGTACACAAGGTGCTTCACTGTATGCTGGGAATGGTGAGGTAACAGTGATGCAAAAATGTGAAATTTGTGTGGAAATGGGGGGAAAAAGCATGTGTTTTGCAGGCCCTCATGTCCAGCTGCTGGAATATTCCTGCGCTTCACGGTGGTGATGTAGTTTGTATTGATCTTCAGAGCTTTTAAGTATCTGTCACGTATGCCCCTGCCACAGTTAGTTCTGAAACCTTGAGGTCAAACCGCCAACAGTTTATCTTACAGGGACAGTAGGTAGCTTTAGTCCTGCATAAAAGGCCAGCTGTCAATGAAACAGCAAGGTAATTTGTCGTTCTGTAGCTATGGTTCCTGTTCATGCATAGCCTGGCTGGAAACATAGGTTGAATCTCATACAGTGGTTAAAAACTGTTCTCTAAATTCAAAAGTTAGGTCGGTCTTAACTTTAATTGTGAAAAAGAAAACAGCTGTTGTTGGTTTTCATGGAGTATATTTTCACCTCTGTGTCATTTGCTCCCTTTAAGCTTCTATGAGGAACTTCTATCTCATGGCATCTTGAAACCACTGATGGCACCCATTGAAGGAATGGTAGTGAAAGAAGGCTCGTGCAATTACGTGGCACCCCAGGGCATCTCCTCGGTTGTCAAGTATTATTTAAACAAGTCAGGTAATTTTTTAGATACCTTTGTATGAAATGAAAGGTTTTAATGATTGTGGTTTTGATTGTGTTCTTAAACTGCCTTTCAGTTTTAAATCTCCAGTGAGAACGTTCAGGTTCCTTGTTTGTTTATATATGTCTTCAAGTTGCTTAGATGGATAAACGTGTTTGGGTGCTAATTTCCAAGTCCTGCAAGCGCTTCACTGACCTCAGCTGCACTGCTTGGCCTATGAAAATCTCTATACAAATATAACACCTTTACTATCAGAGGCTAAGCTTATATTTACACTCTTGACTTTAGCATATGAAAGTCAGACATAGCACAGTTAGGACAGAGATAATTTGGTGGCAGCAAGATCATCGTTGAGAAGAGATTTGAGCTGCAGCTTGAATGAAGTGAGTGTTTAGGTGTTTTTTCACACGTGTGTACTTAAGTTCACTGTGCTGCTTGACTGAGCAAATGGGAACGTAGTGGTGAGCTATATCCTGTATTTTGTAGAAATGAGTGCTTATGCAGTATGTGAGCCTACTGTGTTGAAAGTCAAAGAGATCATCTGCTAGTTTAAACTGTGTAACTGCTGCATGAGGTGTAATGTGGCAGAACTTGTACAGTTTAGTGACTAATTTAACTTTGCTTTGAAAAATATTAGCTTTATAAGCAGTCAAGCTTTGTTCCTTTCATGTAATTGTTTTTATCTCTTTTTCTAATTAGCTGGGGTTTTTTAGAGCCTAATCTTGCAAATAATAAATTACCTTCCTGTCTTCTGATATATGAGAGATGCTAACAGGGTCAGTCCTCTATTTTTCAGCTCTTGGGGCTGTGCTTCGATTGCTTACCCTGTGTCACCTCCTGCTCTTGTCAGATTTCCCTCTGAATTGGTTCAGCCCACTAAAGCCATGGTAAACTAACCTGACAAAGAGAGCAGCTGGTATTTTTACATCCGTTTACTGAGCTGAGTCATGTTGGAGAGGAGTCAGATGTATACTAGCCCTAGCAAAAGGGAGTGATGGGATCATGGGATCTTGTCAGCTGATGAGTATTCCCTCTTTTAATGTCATATGCTGTTTAGTTTGTGAAACTTGGCCCAAAGACAGTCTGCGTGCTTTGCTGTTTGCAAGTCATCTAGTTACTAAGGGAAACTTTTCCGTGTTTTCTCTATGGAATTCACTGTTACATGTATGCTGTTATATGTTACATCACTGTTATATGATGCTATAACTGGTTGGTTGGATGAGGGGAGGGCAGCAGATGTCATCTACCTTGACTTCAGCAAGGCTTTTGACACTGTCTCCCATAATATCCTCATTGGGAAACTAAAGAAGTGTGGGCTGGATGAGGGGACAGTGAGGTGGACTGAGAACTGACTGTGTGACAGGACCCAAAGGGTAATGATTAATGGAGCAGGTTCAAGCTGGAGGCCTGTAACTAGTGATGTCCCCCAGGAGTCAATACTTGGTCCAGTCCTGTTCAACATATTCATCAGTGACTTGGACGAGGGGACAGAGTGTATCCTCAGCAAGTTTGCTGATGATACCAAACTGGGAGGGGTGGCTGACACCCCAGAGGGCCGTGCTGCCATCCAGAGAGACCTGGACAGGCTGGAGAGCTGGGCAAGGAAGAACCTCATGAGGTTCAACAGGGAGAAGTGTAGGGTCCTGCACCTGGGGAAGAAGAATGTCAGGCACCAATACAGGTTAGGTGTGGACCTCTTGGAGACAAGTTCCGAAGAGAAAGATCTGGGGGTCCTGGTAGACGGCAAAATGACAATGAGCAAGCAGTGTGCTCCTGTAGCCAGGAGGGCCAACGGGATCCTGGGCTGCATAGGGAAGAGTGTGGCCAGTAGGTGGAGGGGAAGTCATTTTTCCCCTCTACTCTGCGCTGGTGAGACCACAACTGGAATATACTGCATCCAGTTCTGGGCTCCCCAGTTCAAGAGGGACAGGGAACTACTGGAGAGAGTCCAGTGAAGGGCAACAAAAATGATTAAGGGATTGGAGCATCTCCCTGATGAAGAAAGGCTGAGAGAGCTGGGGCTCTTTAGCCTGGAGAAGAGAAGGCTGAGGGGAGACCTTATCAATGCTGACAAGGATCTAAAGGGTGGGTTGAAGGAGGATGGAGCCGGACGCTTTTCGGTGGTTCCCAGTGAGAGGATGAGGGGCAACAGGCACAAGTTGGAACATGGGAAGTTCCACTGAAGTCTGAGGAAGAACTTCTTTGGGGTGAGGGTGGCAGAGCCCTGGAAGAGGCTGCCCAGGGAGGTCGTGGAGTCCCCTTCTCTGGAGATTTTCGAAACCCGCCTGGATGCCGTCCTGAGTAACATGCTCTAACATGCTCTGGGCAATCCTGCTTCAGCAGGGGAGTTGGACTAGATGATCTCTATGGTCCCTTCCAACTCTAAAAATTCAGTGAAATTCAGTGAAATGTATTTAACTTTTTTTTCCAAGCAGGTGCAGATGTCTTCTATGAGCACCACGTAACTTGCATCTCTCTCCGAGATGGGAAATGGGAAGTCTCCAGGAAAATGGCACCGCCAGAACAGTTTGATATAGTTATTCTCACGATGCCTGTTCCACAAATTCTTCAGCTGCAAGGTGACATTGTAAACAGTAAGTTCATGCCTCAAAATCACAGATATCTAGCCTAAAATGGCGATTGAGCATCTTGTATAGCAACGAAACACTCAACAGTCTGAGCTGTCTGTTAATTTCAGCCAGAATAGGGTGAATTTGAAAATGATAAGCGGTGCGTAATTTCAAGGCTGTATGTGTGGCACATGAACGGTAATACCTTGATAGCAAAAATATCTAAGTAGATGAGTCATTTTTAAATCTGATCTTTAACTTTTTGCCAACTTCTAAAACAGGACATGTCCTTCTGTAACTTGAAAACAGTTATTGAATTGGACAAAAGCCTCATCTGGTCCCCACATGGTGGTTTCCTTGTTGCTCTCTCTTTGTTGATATGTCATACTGGTTTTTCAGTGCTGCCCTTGGTATCTCTGCAGCAGGGATGACCCAGTCTTGAATAACAGCTGTGCTGTGGGGAAAATCCCTAGGGCATTTCTGTGAGCCTGAAATCAGATGAAATGCAGTGGAGGAAAAAGTCTGGATCAGAACTCTTTGGTCTCTAGTTCATAAACTAGATGAAGGCCTCTCAGACCCTCCAGCTTGTTTGCTGTTTCTGGCTGCCTCCTAGGGCAGATAGCCAGATAACTGAGTAAATCTCAGTTATCCTTTGGTGATATATTGGGGTGAATGTGCTAACGGTGCCATGCAGGCTTAGAAAAAGCAGCTCGTTGCTGAGAAAGAAGTTCAGGTCTGGGCAAATTTAGTAGCTTAGGTGCATTGCCTCGGGGATGAGGCTTCCAGGGCCAGCTTTTCTCAGGCTGGTGAATCCTGCTCACTCATGCTATCTGTGCAGTCTGTCTGCATGCTGTCTGTCTGCAGCGGGCTCCCAGCAGCATGGTTTCTGGGAGGGTTGGTCAGCTGAGGTGCTGCTGAGCCCTTGAGCAGATTTGGTGTATTTGCCGTGAGCCTTGATCCTTGTGGAACAGCCACTTTGAGGATTTACAGGGCAGAGATCTTGATGCAGCTCTGCAGGAGATGGCTCTGAGGGCTGATGCTGAGCAGAAGCCAGGAGGCCCAGCCAGGCCTGTGCTGACCCTGGCAGAGCCATTTGAAGTGCACTGGGCCATGGATTTATCACTCCAACTGCAGTGTTGTACCAAAGACACTGGCAAATAACCTCTCCTTCAACCTGCCATGGTGGCAGCAATGCAGGGGCATCCACGTGGCTGGAGTCAGTTCTGCTCAGACAGGGCTTGTTGCCTCTCTGCTGCCAGCTCCTGCAGTAGGTGCTTTAAAACTTGGGGGGGGTTTGCTCACTGGCTTGTAGAAAAAACCAGTGCTTGAAAGATGAAGAGCTGACTTTAACACTTGGCTCCTTGTGCTCTGCTGTATCTTGGATTTTAACGTGTTTAAATATGTGAGGGTGATTTGGAAGCTGTTAAAAGATAGCACAACAATAGATGGTGGTTGTTAGAGTGAGCTGCCAGGGTCTAACTGAAGTTGCTTCATGGTAACCAGGACCTATATGAGGGAAAAGAAGAGGACAGGAGGGGGGAACAGGGAGAAGAGAAGGATAGATGGCAGCAGGATGTTGAAATGCAGCTCAGTGCAAAGGGAAAATCAATATCTGATCACAGTAAAGAGTAGAATTATTTTCATCACAGGCTCTTACTTTAAGCTTTGTGTCTACAGAGATAAACATTCTGTGAGAACGGGGCATCTCTGCTATTCCTTGCTTTATGAGCTTCCCCTGTCTCTTTACCATGGAAAGTGATGGTGTCCCCACTGAATTGGCTTGGTTAGTGAATGTGCTCTTCACTTCATACTCTGAATCGTGTGAGCAGGGTAAATGTATAGACATTCTTTGGAGAATTATATATTTTCCTTTTAATAGCCACATGTATACTGTTCTGCTCTATAAAGATACGGTAAACTAATGTTAAAAACATTGACTGGTCACTAACTGAAGCATGATTCTGCAAGAGGAGAGTAAGAGGAGAGTGATGTAACAACAACAACTAATGGGATGGGCTGTTCCCCTGTCTGCAAGGAGAGACATCATCTCGATTATTTTTTGTTTGTTTCTTTCTTTTTTTGTTAGGCTTATTATGACATCGTAACACAGAATATTACTCAGAGATGTTTGTAGTCATGGCTGACTCTCAAGCTACTTCAGTTCTGTTAGCTCAGCTCACAGCAGACGGGAAAACTCAGCAACCCAAACTGTAAAAGCATGTGTGGACAGGTGTAGCGAGGTGGCTTTTTGATTGTTCAGTGGTGTCATTACTGGGGTAAATGACTGCAGATGTGGGTTTGGCCCATCCTGTCCTTTCTAACGGTCATCAATAGTGAGTGTCCTGGGAACAGAAGAAAAGTAGAGGTAGTGTGTAGTACTATAGCTGAGGTTCCTCTAGTCTGCATCTCAAGGCCTTCCTCAATCCCAGTTGATGTCTTTACAAATGGTTTTTCTTGGGGTAATTAAATTCTTTCATGTCTGAAAAGTGGGCAGGTCCATTTCAGAAGATGTAGTTAAGGTGAACAGATTACTTCACCTGCTCTTGGAGTGCTGGAACTGTCAAATGCTTTCCACAACATTCTTTACTTAATCTTCTGTCTAACTTCAGGGTTAACTTTTGTCTGAGGGAATCTAGCAGGTTTTGTCATCTTCTCCCTTTATCCCCATTTCTCTTCCTGTCTCTGCCTGTACCCTGGCTTCTGCGTTTCCAACTGATTGTTAATTTTTCATCTCATGCAGCAGGACTGACTCCCCATACCTTGGAGTTCCGTAGCATTGCAGCTATTGGCTGCTTTAATACTGTTTCTTTAGGCTAAGAAGTGAGGGGAAAATAGGTGAGAGGAATGTAAGTAAAGTGTTTCAGAGCCCTGAACAGAGTATAGATTTCAGATCCTTTCTGAGTTACAGAGGGTCAAGGTACATCACTGTACCTGTAAATCTCAGCCTTATATTGATTACATGGCAAAGAGCTGAGTTTTGCTAACAGAGAACGGGGGTTTCCTGGATCCACCTCTCTTGGGATTTTAAGGTGCAATTTCGTGTTAAGCTTAAGGTAGTTAACCATGGACAGTTGCTGAAAGGAATAACCATCCTCTGCCCTCTGTGCTGATGCTGTCCTGCTTTTGCTTCCTCTGTCAGCACTAATGAGTGGGCACCATGCTGGGAGTCAGATCTGCTCCCCGTTTTGACCCAAAACTGACTCTGATGGTGCAAATGAATATGTGAGTTTTCACTTGGCTGTGCAAGCTGATTGTACTTTGTTGAGTGGCTGCCTGGTCACTAGTGTTAGCTTGCACGTGTGCCAAGGCTGCTTCCTTACCTAAAGCAGTTCAGTCAGCTGTACGCTCCCATCTTCCAAATTCAGAGACAAAATCTGGTTATTCTAATGGAAAATATATTTGTGTAGTCCTGGTGTACAAATTAGCAGTTCCAACTGCTCCTGGAAGGGGAGGTTCCTGCTCCTTGTTGCAAACTTCCCCCTTGCTGTCGTTTTGCTGCTGTGCTCAGGCTGCAGCCACAACGAGGGATGTGCAGGGTTGGAGGAAGGGGAGGACTTTTCTCCTGCTGGCGACAGCAGCCTGTGTGGCCAGCTCGAAGGTCACGTGTGACTAGTCCCAGACTGCAGGCCTAAAGCAAAGGAGGGCAGAATTTAGGAGTGCGGCTACCTTAATTGCTGGTCTTGAAGTCCTTTCTTATATAGAAAATAAACACTGAAGTTAAATGATGAAGACGTGGCTTGTGGTAATATTAATCTCCGTCACTGTTGTGATTTGTGATAAATAGTGTCAATGGAGCAAGCTTTGCCCATTTCCCCAGGAGCCGTGTTTTTGACTGTAACCAGGCTTTACTGCACACCCTCCTTTGCTGCAGTGTATCATCTCTACTTTGACAGCTTGTTAATTAGAGGCAGCTAGTTTAATGATCTTCCATATCCTCCATAATCTTTCTCCACTTTTCCTATCCGAGGTTGCTCTCTGACATGCCTTTTCACGTCAGTTTTACTGCATGATGCCTTTTGAACTGCTGACTGTGGACCTCTGCCAGGTTCCATTTTAGCCTTTTGGACTATCAGTTTGGGTCTATTTGGGTCTATTGGGTCTATCAGTTCAAAGCCAAATGAAGTTTTAATTGTTTTTTTGATGAGGGATCGTTAGCATGAATGTATAGGTAAAGGCTGTAAAATAAGTGAAGGTGTAAAGGAACAGCTGTGTGGAGTAGGTGACGCTGATCCATGAGTAAGCATTGGAAATAGCCTTTGATATTTGTGTCTAGAAGAACCGGAGTTGGAGAGTTCAAATGACTAGCCAGAACTGATAATTCACCCCTTGTAGGAGTTCACCATTTCCCTATTTGAGCCTCGAAGCTGACTCTGTCACAGTGCTTGAGAATACTTAACTGTCTGAATATTTTTTTTTAAGCAGTAGTCCCATAGATGATTGCTATAAGCATTCAGTATGCTTCTTTAATAACAAAACAGTTTGGATACCTATGCCCACGTTTTCAGAGAAGTGTCCTGAAATTTAGGCTCCTGTATTTGTAGTTAGCATCCTGTGTGCCTGTGTTGTGTGTTCCTCTTCATTGCAGAACTGGTGTTTGCCTACACTGGAGTGCACAAATGGCCAGCACCTGGCAGTCAAGTTACCTTATTAGGACATCTTTATTTAGACACCTTTTGCAGAAGGTAAATGAGATGAGGCTTATCAATTTGAAACAGACCAAAATTTCACCTTCAGTGAGATGACTTGCTAGTTCTTGGGTTTATGTTACGGCTTTCAGTACGAAGACTACTCATGGGAAATCACAGCCTGCATGACAGAGGTCTTCTTTCACCTCCCAGATTTTTTGAAAATTTCACAGCATTCAGAGAATTAAGATTTTTGAGATAATGACCCTTTCGAATTTTATGTTCAGTGGCAAAGTTTCTGTTTTAATACTTAAAGCTCTGCAGATTAAAGCTTTTGTTGGGCTCTTTTATTAGTTTGTGTCTTTTTCCTGTTCTTTAACCTCTTAGATGAGCCTGAACATGAAGTCATTGTGCAGGTGTATACATTTAGGAAGAGACAGAATTAAGTGGCCTTTGGCAACCGAGAATTACCGTTTTAAATGGACTGTGTGAGAAATGACTATTACAGAATTATTTCTGAGTGTAAAGGCAAAACTTAGATTAATGGAGAATTTAGTGTGTATACACACCATTTTTATTTATATATGTTTAAAAAATGTGTATACACATATATGTAGGTATATAATGGTATTTATAAAGTATTTTGTTCTGTTTACTTGTATTTTATTTTTTTTATTTGTTTGTATTACCAGGATTTATGAATTCTTAACTGAAAGGGGGTAGAGAAGGAAGTGACTTGCCTATGGCCAACCTTGTTTAGATTTATTTGTCTTTGTTTTCAACCTTTATTCGTTCCTTCTACAGCTGTCACGCTCGAATATATTTATCAGTTGCACGTTTAGCAATAGCAGAGACAGAAGCAGTAATAATGCTGCTGGAACGCATAAGCTTTGAAATCTTTTAAACTAGTAAAGTTGTTGAATTGGTAGTCTGAGCAACAGGCATTGCTCAGGCTCTCTGATACTGGTATCTGATTCTTCACTGATTTGATTTGGTTGTTTTCTATTCAGAAATTGTGTGTGTCCTGTGTTTACTTGCAGTTACAGTAGAATTGCCAAACAAAATAAATCAAAAGAAAAAAAATCTTTGCAGTGTCTTCATTTTCCCCTTGGTTTCCTTTTGTTACATAGCATGTGTTATGGGAGGAGTTAGTAACTTTCTAAGCTTTTAAAATAGCTGTGTACTAGTATTGGGTTGAGGCAGAAGGGGAAAAGGGTTTTATAGCTCCTTGCAACATGTTTGGAACAACAATAGGTGGCAGCAATCAAATGATGTTTAGGACATTCAGCTTGATAACTAAATTAAGTTTATTGCACTTATTTGTATTTGGGCTTCACATATTTTGGTAGTCAATATTGTGGTTATGTAGAAGGTAAAAGGAAAATGAATAAACGTTTCTGAGTTCTGTACTGTAAATTCAGTATCAGAAAAGGAATAAATTTGCTTAAAAGCAGGATCTTTGCAAGTGACAGGATGAGATTTTGCAAATGTTCATCATCTAATAGTATTTCAGACATGCTGGAGTGTTATATTGGCTGCTGATGTTGGAAATATCCTAGATTTATATAGCAGATTTCATAGGATCACCAAGCAATATAGTCCTTTTCTGTGCATTTTCAAATCAGATGAACAGACTTTTTCATCGGTTCTGTTTTAATAAGACATTTGGCAACATGGCAGTTAAAGATTGCAACTATTTGCAGTAGTTTTTATCTGTGTGTTCAGAATGTTTTCATTAAGTTGCTTTACTTGGAATTTCAAATTACAGTTCTGCATGTTTAATCTGCTAATAAAATGGAGTGGCTTGGCTTCTGTTTAAAGCCTGACCTATTTTTTTCCCATCTGTGTGAATGTCCCACATGTTTTAAATAATACAAGCTGATGAGAAGACACAAGTAGAATAGGATTGTATTTACATAGGGAGGGTTTATAATGTGAATTAGGAAAGCACAACTGATAATTTTTCATGAGTCTCAAGTTGTTGCTGAGTGAATGTGTTTATTTTTGGATAGCACGACGATAAGTTCCAGTTCCAAGCAATCTTAGCAGGGCTTATCCAGGCTTTGAGTTTGCTCTCATTACCTAACCTATCTAAAATGTCTAGTGTAAACATGTACGCTGATTTGTTAGTTACTTATCAGACCTTAGGAGCTGAGGTCATACCGTGCAAATATTTGTCCTTTCTGGAAATACAAGTAGTTATTAGTTCTGCATGAGAGTAGCTGTTGATATTAACGTGGTCCTTTAAAAACCAGTCGCCCATTTGAGGTGGGAGCTGCTGGGGGCTGTCGGTGCCGCAGCAGAAACGTGGGGCGTCTGGCTCTGTAGTGAAACCCTCTCTCTGTGCCCGTGGGAGAGCTGTCTGCGGGATGCAGCCGGACAGAATGCCTCTCTCCATAGCTGTCACCTCACCGTTAGGATTAGAGCCGCTTGGCTTCTGGCTGTGAATCTCACCCGTGACTCGGTGTAGGGCATCCTCTTCCTGCCTCCCGCTGCTGGCACCCGCTCCACCTCTCGCCTCCACCGCGGCGGTTGGTACTCTCCTGGGAGCTCATCTGACTGCCCAATCCAGCAAGGGAGGTATATACATATACGTACGTAAGCACGGGGTTGTCTTTGCTCCGTCAGGGAGTTGGATTAGCTCATGGAATGCTGTGACAAGCATGAGGAAGCAGAGGGAGGGACTACACATCTGGGAGCAGAGGAGGGTCTAAGGAGGAGCTGCACATGCTTGGCTGGGCGGCTGCCACTGAAACAGCCACATCAGCCTTTGAGGCAGGTGAAGCTGTTAGGTGTTCTCTGCCTTCTGCAGCTCAGGTGTAGCCTCTCTTCTTAGGAAGTACTTTTTAAAAAAAAGGCTGCTGCAGCTGGAGTTGCACATGAGGGGGGAGAGGGTGAAAATCAAAGTAGGCCATGTGTGTTCTTAAGTGTTCGTTCGACTTAGCCTATTTTTAGGTGTGTCTTTATATCTAGAGTGCTCATAATGGACTCGTTCTGCAGTTACTAGTTGAACACATTGAAAGCCTATCAAAAGTCAAATAAGCTCGCACATGGATTCCATGGACCCTCTTTGGCAAGTGTGAGGATTAAACCCTGTGGTGTGTGAGCATGGGAAGTTTGAAAAGGAAAATTAAATAGAAAACATATTAGATAAAGGGTTACTTTGCATTTTATTGTTGTCAGTCAGCTTTGCCTGCCTTCGGTAGAAAGCTGAATCTTTGATTTGGCTGATTTCAGAGTAAAATAGAAGAAAAGAAGCAAGACAGAATGCTGGAAGAGGAAAGTATGCTGCCTGTTGTCTTCATACTTGGAGGTAGTGGGGCAGCTGCTTCCCATTCCAGGGGAACCAAAGGTCCTTTGGCCAGACCAGGATGGCAGCTCTTAAGCAGAAAGGCTGCAGAGGGGATCTCACTCTGTTGCAGCATCTCTTTTTAGTGCCTGGTAACGTTGCAGAAACACTTCTCCCAGCAGTCCCTATTACTTGTTGTACCCTCCCTCCAGCCAGTCAGCTCTACCTGCGCTCCTGTCCGTGGGACCACAATAACAC
>JAHREE010000166.1:441717-634572 GCA_033628505.1 Tringa tobata | reverse complement strand
GATGGGACAAGAGGAAATGGCCTCAAGTTGCCCCAGGGGAGGTTCAGATTGGAGAGTAGGAACAATGTTTACACTGCAAGGGTTCTGAAGCCTTGGAATGGGCTGCCCAGGGAAGTGGTTGAGGCCCCATCCCTGGAGGTTTTCAAAAGACAGGTTGACATAGTGCTTAGAGACATGGTTTAGTGATGTGGGGTGGGTTTTTTTGGGTTTGCTTTTTTTTTTTTTTTTTAGTCAGAGTTAGGTTGACGGTTGGACTAGATGATCTGAAAGGTCCCTTCCAACATAGACAATTCTATGATTTTATGTGCATATGCACACAGTAGGTTTTTTTCCTGAATAATAAAGGGGATGGTATTTGAACACAGGACGTACTTGGAACAGAACAAATAAATGCTCTAAAATTTGTTTATCTCAACAATAAACACAGATACCTCTCAGTTTTTCCCAGCAGCAGGCAGTCTTTGGGTACTCTCCAGGGGTTATGTTTAGACAGAGAAATCTTTCCAAAGCTGCTCTTTGCCATGAGTCTAATGGGGGTGGGGGAGGGAGTTCCCTGGTAAAAAATGTGACCAAACTGAGCAATTCTGAATTTTCTTTATTTGTGTGTTGTGGGATATGTGATTAATGAGCTGATGGTTTCTGTGTTGTAAGAAGCTTGAATGTGTCGCTAAGAACTTCATTAAGTCTAGTTAAGACATTTGTATCAGACTTTAATTTTTACACCCTGGATCTAAAATGGTTTGATTTTGGGAAACAGTGATAATGTTCATCTTGCCTCTTCTGTTGACTAAAATCTTTTTTTTGTTTGAAGTTTTGCTCTTGTTTTATTTTGGGGAGTGATGGGGGAAACCCATTTAGAAAAGCTCTACCTCCTTCCCAGTGACTGCAGCTGCTCAGAATACTTGGGAGAAAAATGTGTGAAGGTGACCATAGGCTGACTTTGACTTTATAGCGTTTGTTTTGTTATGACATCTACAAGTCAAACTATTGCTTTTATAGAGTTGAAAACCTTTGAGAAGTCTGGTGCAGGTTTGCAAGCAGTCTTCACGTTTAATTGCTTGCTTTGGGATTATGTTTCTTTAATTAGTGCTGCACACAAATAGGCAGATAGAAGTCTTCACTGGAACTTTTTTTTTTTTAATGCTATGTGCATTTTAATATATTCTCAGTTTAGGCCGTGCCTCTAGTCTGGATGGGTTTTTGTGGATTTCTAGGGGTTTTTTAATAGTTGCTGGCTGCTCAAACCACTGTAATTGAGACTGTTCTTTATAAAGGTTATCTTTACCTCCCATGGATGTGTCTGCAAACTTTTAAGTTATTTTTGCAGTCCACATCTGGATTAGAGCAGGAAAAAAATAATACTAATTTTAAACCTAATGAGAATTTGGCTCCATTAAGTCAAACATAACATTTGCTTTGAGCTTGCAGTCAGCTTTTCACATTTGGCATCATAATGCAAGAGCATACCGTACATTTTTGGAACTTAAAAAACCCTCAGGGATAACCTACCCTCAGATGCTTTTTCTCAAAACTGAGTTCTGTTCCTTTTCCTGTACCATCAGTTGAAATGATGTCATTGGTGAAGGTTTTTTTCTTTTGCAGGAGCATTGCAGTGCACATTCTCAGCCTTAAAGGTGTCAGGTGGGTCAGCTCACTGATGTGGCTGAAAACTAACACAAGGGGAAGAAATCCCACAACTGAAAAGGTTTGTGTTTGTGTGAGCAGGTTGTTCTGGTTTAGTCTGTGGCTGTATGGGTTCTAGAGCTAAGAAAACCTGAAAGAGATGTGAACCTCCCAGATTAAAACCTGGGTCAGTTCCTAATCCCTCTTCCCTTAATCCCCAGCAGGCAGCCGCGTCGACCCGATTGAAATGAGGTTGGGGAGGGAGCAGCAGGAAGGACCAGACAGCACTGGCAGTGGCTTATGTTGTCAGAGAAGCTAAGAACAGTGGCCTTTTCATCTATAATTTCCATGCAGAATATTACCATATCCTGTTAGTATTTCAGCTGTACTGTGTTTTGGATTTACCTGCGTTGCCTTAGAAGCCTGCATTTACTGTTGGCTGCCTTGCTTTTCCTTGGGATTTGAATTCCGTGGTAAATACACCTTCCCAGAGATCCTTAGCGTGGTGTTATGGGTCTCCTGTGACTCTCTTCTTTTTCTCTTTTTTTTTTTTTTATTAAAAAAATTAAAAAAAAAAGGAAAAAAAAAAAAAAGCCCCGATAAACTTTGCTCAGTGACTGTTGTAGTTCTTACCCCATTTCTAGACAGAACCTGGCTTTGTAACCCAGTACTTCAGAAGTTACTGATGATACTGCTTTCTTCAGGTCTACTGTTATTTCCAGTATTTTGTAACATGAGTTGTCTTTAAGAGTTGGTTTGCATTGGTGGTTTGACAGAGGTGACTCCTTTTGTAGACTTGCTCTGTCAAATAGCATGCCTGGAGGTAAGGTCTTGCATTTGTCATGTACCTTAATTGTTTGAAAACTGTAAATATTGCCTGAGCTTTATAATAAAACTCAGATGTGAGGCTTTCCCAAAGCTCTTTGGGTCTTGAGTTCATTTATCCGAGTTTCTGTTTTCTTGGCCATTAGTTCTTCATCTAATAATGTTTTGAGGGGTTGAGGCTTTTTCACATGTGGTTTGCAGAACAACTTTAGGTACTGCTTCACTATTTTTTTACTTTTTTATTTTTTATTTTATTTCTTTTATCATTAAATTAGTCCAGTCATTACAAATGAGGCAATCTAATAACAGTGGAACGAAATAAACTTCAAACATCTGTTTGTCCCAAAGGTGTTTTGGGCTTTGCTCTTGCACCTTATTTTATTGATTGAGTACTGAAATTTTGATCTTTGAAATGACAAGTTATGTCACTCCAGATGAGAAGCTCTCACATACATAAGTAAAACTTGATGGAAAGAAGATTTAAAGTTGTAGTAGCTAATTAGCAGTTGTAGCTTATTAGCAGTTGTCAGGTGGGTGATTGTCAGTGTTTGGGTCTTACGGATCAGGATTTGCTGTTAGGGTGACCGGGGTGGGCTCGAATGTTGGTTATGTTTCAGGAAGCACCATGTGCGTAGTTGTTTTCCCATCCCACTGCTGTCCAACAGGGTAAGCAGTCAGTCTCACATTCCTAAAACTTACTTAATTTAGGAAATGGAATAGGCTACTGAGAAATGAAGGTGTCATTGGTTGACTTTATTCATTTAGTTGATGAAGCACCCTTTGTTATAGCAAAGGACTTGGTTGCTACAAATTATTAAAAATGTAAAGAACATACTGCCTTATTTAAAGGACTTAAATCAAGTGAAAGTATAGCTTTACTCAAAAGAAAAAGGGACATGCAACTAAGGCTTTCCAGAGTCAGTCATGTTGGACCAGTAGCATCCAAGTCTATTCCCAAAAGGAATACTTTAAAAATACAACAGAGAGATGTGCTCTTCTGTAAAGACAGGTATGAGAGGGTTCGTGTGTACCTGTATGTAAAGAAAGATTTATTAGTTCCTTCTCATTGGGTTTATACTTCAAGGAGAACAGGATAGCTGCCTATGGAAATTTTGGAAAATGAACTATGTGCAGACAACAAGTGGTTTAAGTGTCTTGCAGACTGTTAAGTGACTGCAGAACAAGAAAGTGGTATATGACTTTGTAAAGCATAAAAGAAATAGATTTGCTGGGTGTTTGCATATCCTTTTGCTCACTGGCACAGTAGGAAGTGTATTTTGGAACATTGATCAAAACACCTTTCGTCTATTCTGAATTAAGGAATGTTTGTTGCAAAAGTAAGCTCAAAACCACCATTCTCATTTTACAATGTGTATTATGCTCAAAGACAGCTTAGAAGCAGGCAAAAAAATTAACTTTGAAGTGATCCCTTGTTTTCAAAAAACTGAACTGCTTTTAGAATTTATGCCCAACTTGACTGAAAAGGTTGGTTATTTCCATAAGATAGAATTGTCTAAGCAAGATCTTAATTTTCTACTCTAAAGAAAATGCTGTGCAGTTCTTACTGAAACAAGGAAAGTTGCCTCAAATTTGGGGTTTGAATATTTTTAATTTATCTGCAAATGATCATTGGAAAAATGAAAAACTGACTGAATTGAAATTGCTAGGGCCTCAGTGTCCTTTCCTATATTTGCATTTCAGCTAGCGTGATTTACCAAGTAAATCCTTCCTTAAATTTCAAAAATACAAATTTCTCATAACTTAGAACATTTTGTATGTCAATATTCCTTTGCCTTTACAGGAGCTTATCATCTCTATGTTACAGTATGGATACTTTTAAAAGTATTTGGTCTTTGAGAAAGAGTTAGGGTTTGTCTCCTGGGTATAAAAGTGACATTTCATCATGTCTATATTGTTAGCACTTCATTTTTTAGAAGGACATGTGGTTTTCCTAGTTCTCTCCATTCTGGTGATAAGCCACAATGCCACGTTTTCCACGTCAGATACTGTGGAAGAAGTAAAAACAGCATCAGATATTTGGAAAATAAATTTAACACATCAGTTTGTTTTGGTTTTTCTTTTTTTTTTTTTTCTTTTTTTTTTTAAAACCTTTAGGAGGTGGTAAAATGCTGTTGTAATGCCATGGGGAAGAAGTCTGATGGTTCCGTGTGAACAGCTTCAGTTCGAGACTCGTTGGGGAGAATGGTTAGCTTTCAGGTCTTGTAGGTGCTCAAAAATGTTGTGGTAGCCTGGGGCTTTGGAAACAATCTAAGCAGGTTTTTTGGGTGGCTTGCTGGACTGAGCTGGGGTTTGTATCAATACCAGTTTTAAGGGGTTTGACTTTTGTATTTTTTAAGTGCTCCTAAATCTTCAGCAGTGAAAACTGTGCTGCTAATGTGTGTATGTTTATATACAATGGGATATATACTTACTTTGTTTCTTTTCAATTAGTGTTTGTCCTTTTCTCTCATGCTGCCTTTAGCCATAAATGCTGTCTCCCTACTTTTTTGGGTTTTTTTGGTGTCACCCTGGCAGTACTTGCATTTTGATGTAAAGTCAAATGTCAAGATACTAGGTATTGTAAGAGTTTGTGGGGTTTAAGGTTCAATTTTTAGTGAGTTACCTGCATTTTCTTTTTTGATGGGATTTGCAAGGCAGGTGAGTCTGGCAGCACCTTATGAGATCAGTATTTCTGCTTTTTAAATTTTTTTTTTTTTTTGTTCTTTTGCTATGTCAGATTTAGCTATTGGAGTCGACAGTCACCATCAATAGTTGAAAAAGGCATAGACAAACCCTTTCTAAAAAAGGGTTTGTTGTGGCAGGAGGAGGGGAGAGTTTGGGTTATGAATACAGCATTTGGTATGTTGTACTACTGGCAAGGAAATTTTTTTTTTCCCATCTGTTGTGTTTTCTTTTTTTTTTTTCATCCTCTGGCAGGTTACAGCTGATCTGTCAATAACTTTTAAGGAACCAATTTTTGGTTTTCCTGCTTGTGCTACATTGTGAGCATTAATATATTATAGCGGTGGCTTATCTTAGAAATAAAGAGACTGGGGAACCAGGTTCTTAAGCTGTACGTCTAAAATTGTGTGTATGATATGCACGCTCTGATTTGTGAAAGTTGGATAAATAATGTCAGAGAGGCCATTTGCAGTCACGTACAGCTTACTTCATCTATCTGCGCGTTCAGAATGCGAGCTCTGTGTACTTGGTTGTGTGTCTGAGTCCTTTGGAAAGTCTGAGATGAGAGACAGGATGCAAAATGAAAGAATGTGTGAAAAAACAAAAGAAATAAAAGGGGTAAGACATCCAAAACATGTGATACAGTTGAAGCCACATGAAACAATGTACTGATTGTGGGTGAAGCGGTACAAATGTCTGCAGCTCTTAATTTTTTTTTTAAAGCCATGTTGTTTTCTGTTAGTGATTATATTTTAGGTATATCTGAATACCAGGCAAGACAGCTGCTTAAAAAACAAGCAGAAAACCCCCTACTATTAAGGAAACAGTAGTCTAACAACAAATGTTGTCAGAATGTGGACCCATGAGCTCTGTAGTGTGAATGACGTTTGTGTGCTAGTGCTGTGTTCAACTTTGAGGAAAGCTTAACTTCTCTTTATCAGTCTCTCAACCTGTGCAGATGGGCTTACCACAGAGGGCAGGATGGGAAGGCTCAATTTGGACTCGATTTTTGAGGCAAGAAATCCTGTCTGGTGCTTTTCCGCTTCTAGCTCTGCAAACAAGCTCAGTTATAGATGGTAAAGAACATGGAGATACAGCATAAAGTTTGGTAAAATATACAGCATTTCCTAAACATATTTGTATGAATCTACAGAAGCACTTTCCCCTGTATCAAGCTGTGGCTGTTGTCAGACTGAGGTGTTTCCCACCATCCTTCTCACATATTTAAATAACCTGATTTTTTAGGCTTGCTGATTTGCTTCACCAGTATTTTTTCCATCATTAGAGAACTGCAGCATTTAGAAATCATCGCTTGTGTTGTTGCCTTTCTTTTTATTAAGGGCAGCTTTAGTAGCAGATGAGATATAAAAAGGTTGGAGAAGCTTACCATGATGGTAACGTATCGTCAGCTCTGTCTGTACATTACTCTGTCCTAGCCAAGGAAAGGTGCTGCACCTGGGGAGGAATAACCCCCTGCACCAGGACAGGTTGGGGGCTGAGCTGCTGGAGAGCAGCTCTGAGGAGAAAGACCTGGAAGTCCTGGTGGACAACAGGATGACCATGAGCCAACAATGTGCCCTTGTGGCCAAGAAGGCCAATGCCATCCTGGGTGGAGGGAGGTCATCCTGCCCCCTCTGCTCTGTCCTGGTGAGGCCCCATCTGGAGCACTGGGTCCAGTTCTGGGCTCCCCAGTTCAAGAGGGACGGGCAACTGCTGGAGAGGGTACAGCAGAGGGCTACAAAGATGATGAGGGACCTGGAGCATCTCTCTTATGAGGAAGGGCTGAGGGACTTGGGTCTTTTTAGTCTGGAGAAGAGAAGCCTGAGGGGGAATCTGATCAATGCTTCTAAATACTTAAAGGGTGGGTGTCAGGAGGATGGGGCCCCATCTTTTTTCAGTGGTGCCCAGTGACAGGACAAGAGGAAATGGGCACAAACTTGAACACAAGAAGTTGCATCTAAACATGAGGAGGAACTTCTTTCCTGTGAGGGTGGCAGAGCCCTGGAAGAGGCTGCCCAGGGAGGTGGTGGAGTCTCCATCTCTGGAGATGTTCAAAACCCACCTGTTTTCTGTGGTGGGTTCCTGTGCAACCTGCTCTGGGAACTGCTTTGGGGGGGGTAGGACTAGATGATCTCCAGAGGTCCCTTCCAACCCCATGTGATTCTGCGAAAGAAAACTGCTCATGGGAGATACTGTTGCATAACTCAGGACTGGAAATTAAATAGTTTCATATTACACTGAGAGGAGTTATGGCACTTCCCTTTGGTGTGTTTTAGATCAGTAAAGGAAGGAGAAATGAGGTAGTTTATCTTTGTTCACTGCGTTCCGTGTCCAACAAAGCACATATTTTAAAAGAAAATAAGGAAGGAAAAAGAAGAACGTGGCTTTGGCAAGAAAGAAACTATTATGGAATGTCAGAGGCATATTTTACAAAATGTTACAATGAATTAACAAAATGCCTTATTTGGTTTCATAGCTTTGGTGAGGAGTGCTACACAGTACATCATCAAAGTTTTTTAACTGGGTGATCAATCTGTAGAACTCTAGATTAAATCTGTTATTAATTCAGTTATTTTTACTAGCACAGTGTATTGATGCTTATTTCTCCCCGTCATCATGAGGCGAGTGCTCTGAAAATCATTGAAGTATTAGACACTAAAATGTCAGACATTATATTATATTTTTATTTACAATTTATATTATAAATAAATTATATTATTTATTAATCATTTACATTCTGTTGTCAGGCATCACAGCTGCCAGTTAACACCGATTCACAGCTGTTTAAAGTGAGAAAATAAGAGGAAACCAAATCTTATAATTCTTGTTAAAATGAAGTGTCGTATGCATTCACTCTGCAGAGCAACTAGAGAAATTATTCTGTTATTTATCAGTTTCTATGTGAGCCTTAATGTAGGTGTGTTTGCACGCTCTCACTGCGGCACTGAGGTCTATCCCAGGACTTCCCTCAGCATGCAGCAAGAGGGGAGAGATGAAAATTTCTTTTAAGAGCATATGGTTTTATTTATAATGTGTTTCACAACTGTGACATTCGTAGACATGGCTTACTTGTGTACTACACTCCCACTCCGTCCCTCTGCAAGCAAGCAAAAACTTCTGATATGTGAACACATTTTTAAGCAAAAAAAGAAAAGCGCATGGAAGTAGGTGGAGCTTTGTTGTATCAAACTGAGGGTAAACATTACTGCACTTAGATAAAGAAAATTAACTCTTACATAGTAGAAAAGCCATAAACTTCTTAACTGAAAGTATGCTTCTTCGCATGATAGCAGGTAATTTTTTTATGTATGATAATGCTGTATTTTCATCAGATGATTGACAATACTTGGAGAAGAAGGGAGAGTGACAGGAACTAGTCCAAACAGATATTGTGGTGTGTCATGAACAGAAAAATCTGTCCTTAAATGAACACGTTGCTTGCTTGTTTTTTCTACTGCATGACGTTTAACTTAAAAATGCCAGTAAACTGCAGCTTCTTGTTCTGATCACATCCAAGTGACTAATTGCATCTCTTGGTGCTGTTAAAACAAGTCTTTTTTAAAAAAAAAAAAAAAAAAAGATTTAAAAACTATTTGATGTTCCATCTTCCCCTTTCAGCCTTCTTTAACATTTATGTCTGTGACAGATATGACATAAAAAGGGAAGTGCAAATATTTCAAATACAGATGTTAGTCTTAAACCTGCTTCCATTTTTTTATGTTGACTGTTATACAGTGTTGGGTTTTAGTAGTTGCACAGACTTTTTCATGTACCCCTGCTCTTCTCAGAGTGTTCTTTCTATTTTAATTTATAAATGCAGGTATTTTGCAGATTCCTTAAATGCAAGTAAAACAATTGAATGCTCTAAATTATGGCTGTTTCACTTCTCTTTTTTCTACAAATTGCTATTTTTCCATTGACTGCTTGTCCGTGCTTACAGGAAAACTAGAGTTTTATCCTGGTCTCATCATTCATGTTGAACAGGGTCATGATTCCATATCCTGGTCTCTATAAAGCTGGGGACTTTATGTGGTTGGTCCCTGTGAAAGCAAATGGAACTACGGTTATGTTCCGGACAGCAGATTTTTGCCACTTCCTGTGCAATATGGACTCTATTTCTAAATGAATACAAAAGCCTTTTGTTCTGCTGAGTCACAATCCAGAACAATAGACAGCTACAGAAAAGTTAGTACACTTCGTTTCTAGTTCCAGTTTTGACTTTGAAGTTCTCCCCTGTGCTTGCTTCTCTCTTTATTTTTGGCCTTTTTTTTTTTTTTTTTAAAATGCTAGAGTTGCAATATGATTTAGCACGCATGTTCCAACATGTGTTTTCTCTGAATTCTGTTATTACAGTTCTCCTTTTCGGTTGCAGCAATCCTATTAACGGTCACCAGTCTGCAGGTTTTGTCTGCTTCACATAAAGCTGCTTTATGCAAAAGAGAAGTGGAAGACAATGATCATCTTTCATGAGTCCAAAGCGTATCATCTCCCAAGGTTATGAGTAATAATAAATTGGTATTTTTGAGGTGCCTAATTCACTGTTTTGGTTGCTTCGAAGTGCAGCTGACAACTCGTTGAACTGTATTTGAGGGATGCAGGTTTACTGCCAGTAGGGTGTTATGGTAATAACAGGATATGATCCATGAAAAAGGCTATATAACATAGATGGTATAATATGTCTGGAGCCATCACAAGCAAATACCATTTGAATCTTTTGCAATACTGACAAAAATTGTGATATTGCCTAGCATTATAGCCTGTGAAAATTACAGTAGATAAGAAAAGTATGTAAATGTGGGATTGTGAAAAGGGGTGGAAAGCAAAGAAGGAGAAAAAGGAGGGCCCTGTGCGTACCATCTCACTTTTGCACCAAACAACAGTGGGATAGGAGGACCTGCCATCTGTTAAAAGCTGCAGAGTCCAAACTTTGGTTTCAGAGAGCGTAGTGCTGACTGAGGCTAGCAACAGGATCAGGGGCTTATGTGAAATTTGTGTGATGCTGTGATATGTTAAATCCTTCTCCCTTGCAGAGTAACAGGGCCGCTGCTGGTGTGGAGAAGATGCACCTGCTGAATTGTTTGAAATGCAGGGAGGGAGAAGAAGGAAACCCAGAGTGAAATAAAACCCAAGATTAACTTTTAAACTCACATGCTTAATCCAGTGTCTGCACGAAGTAGAGCGGATTGCAAATTATTCCCAGGGGAGATTTTAATGGGGTATTGAAGGCTTTATCTGTTTCTTTTTGAAACTTCTGGCACCTTGCCTTTTGTTACAATCACTGCTTGCATCTTTATAATATGATGTATTTAGCTCTAGGAAAATCTATACTTTGAGAGGTTTTTTTTTTTCCCCATTAACATTATTAGTGCATTTTAATAAGAATTATTGCTATCTTTTCATGATACTGATGGGCTAAGCTGATTGAAACTCTTTGGATCAAAAGGCAAGAGGTATTTTGGACCTCAATTCAATAAAGAATTGAGATCTGTGTTCCAGAGGGAAGGTATTTTGAGCCTCTTGCTTATCTTTTTATCACTTCTTTGCACTTTATGGCATGTCCTTCACTGAAAAAAGTGCACTGCGAAGTTTGGTACATGTTTAGCTGCAATTTAGGTATATGTATTTGTTTTACTCAATTTTAAATTGAGTTGCCTTAGTTGTATAGAGAACTTCTGAGGAGATCAAGTTGGTAGGTAACAATACTGACTAACTATGAATTCCTAGTTTTAGGTAATTATCTTGGGAGAACTTTGGTAAATGAAAAAAATACAAAATTCAGGAACTGCCCACACACAAAAAAAGTCTCAACAGAAAGAAAAAGAGGAAATAAAATGTGGAATCCCTGAATTCAGGAATAGAAGGAAGAAGTGAGAAGCAGTCAGCAGAAGAAATACTGGTTATTAAAACTGATGGAGAACTTGAACATCTGAAAAAACTTAGAAGGATTTACCAGCATGTGCTAGATATTTACATGAATATGCAGTAATTCATGGCTTCTCAGAACCACGTTAAAGCAGGGGTAAGAAATAGTACTGTCACAAATTAGTCACCAGCAAAGAAAGTGGATACTGGATCTGACAGTTTGTTCAACTCATCCTGCTCACAGTTGGTAGCAGGATTTCCACTGACTCTTTATCATTGCTAGATTTTTGCCTCTGTTGCATTCTTCAACCATATTGACTATTGAAGGATGCAATTGCCTCTTTATGTAAGAAAAGCAGAAAAAAAAATGAAGGAAATGAGCTTTGCAGAGCTACTGAGAATAGTAAGGGGATAAATAAAGCCATTTGAAGGTGGGGACAAAAAAAAGCCTTGATTTTTTTTTTTTTTTTTTTAAGCAAACAAGTGGCAAAATCACAGTCCAGAGGCTGCATCCTCCCATTCAGCTTCAGAAGTGATTGAGACTCTCAGTGCCGTTTACGGCATTTATACACTTCTCACCATGGAAAGTATGTCTGAAATCCCCAGGCTGCCTTGAAGAACTTGGTTGTGTTTGTTATGGGCAGAACACTAGGAAAATTGAAATGAAACCTGAACATGTCCTGTGTAACATCCTGCCTATGGAGGCACAGCTGTATTTCAGTCAGATAATTTGAAAGCAAAGGTAGTGTATACCTGTGTAGTAAAAGGATGTTAGCAGGGAGGAAGATGATGCATGCGTTAATCTTGCAGAAGAGAAAGATAATTACTACCAACCATCATCATCTTTTTTTTTTTCCCCAAACTGTTACTTGATTAACATAATCAAGTTAGTCGGAGCAATTGCTCTCAATTAGTACTTAGTTTGCCAATTACAGCTTCTATTTCAGACTTGATAAAGGCAGGCGAGGCTAGTGAGCCTGAAAGTGTCTGTTTATTCTATGCTGTATCTGCTGAACTAATAGAGGGTATGACTTCTCCCAACAGCATCTGCCAAATTTATACCCTTAAATAATCAAAGACACAGCGACACAGTTATTTAAGGTACCTTCATGTCTACGAAGATTTAGCACTCTTATTTCTTGGCACAGTTTTAAATCTTCCCTTAGAAACACTTTAGAGTAAATAAAAAAGCTAGTTTGGAAGCCCTGACAACAAAACTGGTACAAAAGATGACACAGCTGTGAACTGATTTTGAAAAATCCCTTAAAGAAAATGTATGCACCATAATTCCGAATATTTACTAGAATGAGCAAGTTCCTTCTATCTTTTTCCATATGAAAACTCCTAATGTGTCAGCTGCTGCTGATTGGCTTTTTCATTGTTCACATCGGTGAGGGAAGAACTTCCCATCCACTTCATAATCTCAGCCTCTGTCCTCAATCCCTTAGGTTTCCACTGCAGCCTACCGCAGGGAAGACTGACTGAAACATCTCCAGCAATGTGTCCATCTTCTTGCCTTTATCATAGAATCATAGAATGTGTGGGGTTGGAAGGCACCTTTAAAGTCCATCTAGTCCAATGTCCCTGCACAAGCAGGGACATCAGATTGCTCAGAGCCTCATCAAGCCTGACCTTGAACATCTCCAGGGATGGGCCTCCACCACCTCTCTGGGCAACCTGTACCAGTGTCTCACCACCCTCATTGTAAAAAGCTTCTTCCTAATGTCTAATCTAAACCTACCCTGCTCTATTTTAAAACCATTGCCCCTCCTCCTATCGCTGCATGCCCTTGCAAACAGTCCCTCCCCACCTTTCTTGTAGCCCCCCTTCAGGTACTGGAAGGCCGCCATAAGGTCTCCCCAGAGCCTTCTCTTCTCTAGGCTGAACAACCCCAACTCTCTCAGCCTGTCTTCATGGAAGAGGTGCTCCTGCCCTTTGATCATCCTCATGGCCCTCCTCTGGATCTGCTCCAACAGGTCCCTGTCCTTCTTGTGTGGAGGCTGGATGCAGTACCCAGGTGGAGTCTCACGAGAGCAGAGCAGAGGGGGAGAATCCCCTCTCTCAATCTGCTGGCCACGCTTCTTTTGATGCAGCCCAGGATGCAGTTGGCCTTCTGGGCTGTGAGTGTGCATTGCTGGCTCATGGCCAGCTTTTCATCCACCAGCACCCCCAAGTCCTTTACCACAGGGCTGCTCTCTATCGCATCATCCCCCAGCCTGTATTGATAACGAGGATTGTCCCGACCCAAGTGCAGGACCTTGCACTTGGCCTTGTTGAACTTCATGAGGTTTGCATGGGTTCACCTCTCTAGCTTGTCCAGGTCTCTCTGCATGACATCCCGTCCCTCTGGCATGTTGACCACATCACATCTGCAAACTTGCTGAGGGTGCATGTGATCCCACTATGTATACCATTGATGAAGATGCTAAACAGCACTGATCCCTATACGGATTTTTGAGGTACACCACTTGTCACCCCTTTCCATCTGGACATTGAGCCACTGACCACTACCCACTGGATGTGACCTTCTAGCCAGTTTCCTTACCCACCAAAAAGTCCACCCATCAAATCTGTGTCTCTCCAACTTAGAGAGAAGGATGTTCTGGAGAAACGTGTTAAAGGCCTTGCAGAAGTCCAAATAGATGATATCCTTTGCTCTTCCCTTGTACACTCATGTAGCCACTCCATTGTAGAAAGCTACTAGGTTGCTCAGGCAGGACTTGTCCTTAGTAAAGCCATGCTGGCTGTCTCAAATCACCTCCCTGTCCTCCATGTGCCTTAGCAGAGCTTCTAGGAGGATCTGTTCCATGATCTTCCCAGACACAGAGGTGAGGCTGATAGGTTGGTAGTTCCTGGGGTCCTTTTTTTCCCCTTTTTAAAAGTGGGTGTAATGTTTCCCTTCTTCTAGTCACTTCACCTGACTGCCGTGACTCTTCACATATCATGGGGAGTGGCTTTGCAACTACGTCAGCCAATTCCCTCAGGACTCTGGGATGCATCTCATCAGGTCCCATAGACCTGTGTACGTTCAGGTTCCTCAGGTGGTCATGAACCTTGTCTTCAGTTACAGTGGGAGGGATTTTGTCCCCCAAGTCCCTGTCTTGCAGTCCTTCAACTCGGGAAGTGTGAGGAGAGAGGTTGGCAGTGAAGACCGAGGCAAAAAAATTGTTGAGAACCTCAGCCTTCTCCTTGTCTGTTGTTACCTGTTTGCCATTCTTGCTCATTGGGGCAGTAACGCTTTCTTTAACCTTCCTTTTCTGGTTGACGTACCTGTAGAAGCCCTTCTTGTTGTTCTTAGCATCCCTTGCCTGGTTCAGCTCCAGCCGCACCTTGGCCTTCCTGACCTCGTCCCTACATAACCAGGCAGTGTCCCTATGCTCTTCCCAGGAGACCCGATCCTGCCTGAACTGCCCGTGCAGCTCCTTCTTGCCTTTCACTTTGACCAGCAGGTCCTGACTCAGCCACGCTGGTCTCTTCCCTTTCTTGCTTGATTTCTTACACCTGGGGATCGAGAGCTCTTGTGCCCTATGGAAAGCGTCCCTAAAGATCTGCCAGCTCTGCTCTACCTGACCTGAGGACCATTTCCCAGGGGGTCCTATTGACTAACTCCTTGAAGAGCTGGAGGTTTGCTTTCCTAAAATTCAGGGTCCTGACTACACTCCTTGTCTGACAGGTATCCCTTAGGATGGGGAACTCCACCAGTGTGTGATCGCTGCAGCCCAGGTTGCCTCCAGTCTTGACATCCCTGATGAGCTCACTTCCTTCTGGCTATGCTTTATGGACATCTCTTCATGGTGTATCAATTCCTTAACATGGAGGGCAGCACCTCCGCCCCTCCTTCCTTGCCTGTCCCTTCTGAACAGCTTGTAGCCCTCAGTAGCCACACTACAGCCACAGGATACGTCCCACCGGGTTTCAGTAATGGCCACTGCATAATAGCTTTCCAGCAGCACAGTAGCTTCCAGCTCCTCCTGTTTGTTGCTCATGCTGTGTGCGTTTGTGTAGAGGCACTTCAGCTGGGCTGTTGGTTGTGTCACCTTCTTAGGAGAACACCCCTTGAGGTGTTTCGCGGCTGTTTCCCTGTTGGCTCTGACTACCTCAGGAGCCCCTGGCTCTTCTCTGTAAGGCTTTGACTGTGATGCAGCATCCCCAGCATGTCTCAGGACAACAGCTTGAAGGCCCTGACTAGCACCCTGTCCCTCTAACCCTGATGTGTTATCTCACAGCTTGTCACAGACGAGCCTGATCCCCTTCACATCTAGTTTAAAGCCCTGTCTACCAGCCCTGCAATCTCTTGGGCAAAGACCCTCTTTCCCCTTTTAGAAAGGTGTCTCCCAATTGATGCCAGCAAGCCTGATACCATGTAGGCCATCCCATCATCAAAAAACCTGAAATTGTGGTGTTGACACCAGCCATGGAGCCATGTGTTAATAGACTGGATCTGTCACTGCCTGCAACTGGGAGGAAATGGAGTGCTATGGTTGACTGAGAGTTCCAAGGCTTGTGAAGTTACCCTGGGGACTCCTCCAGATGTCAGTCTGGCTTTCTTGGGCACCGCTCTGCTCAAGTCTTAAGTAAAGCCCTTCAAGATTGAGCCATCTACATTTTTTCTGGGAGTAGTCTACTGCTGGGTGTTTGTGGTTTCTCCACAGCCTGTGGAATAACTCCTTCCCAGGGTTATTTTGATGCTGTCACTGCTGAGCAACTATGTCTTTGTGTTTGCAGAATGATCCGGGATTTTCACCTGCTCTTCTGTCCACTCCTGTCAATGTTGAAAGAACAGTGTGGCACTTGACAGGTCTTGCCACCATGGCATGACATTTGTTCTGCCGATCTTCATCTCTGCCATCATTGCTTTGGCACCAAGAAATGGGGTTCCTCTGAACTCTGAGTTGTCTCTTGCAAAGCAGAGGAATGAGAAGATGGTTTCTGTCAAGATACAGAGAGATGACGCTGTTCTTTCTTCGGCCTGTCCTTAGCATTTTCAGTCACAGGACTTGTTTTTCTCTCCATGCAGAACCCTCTTCACCTTACTTTCAGGTGGTCCTCTAGTAGCTTTTACACCACCACCAAAGGAAGCCAGTAATTCCATGAGTAGAAAGTTTAATCAACTTTTGCTACTAACACTTAGTTGCTCAATATCAAAATCACAGTTCACATTTCTGTCTCTGTACTGAATGAGCTTCTCCTAAATGCCAGCTTGTAGCAAAGCTGCTTTCTATTTCCAGTTATTAACCAGTCTCCAGCAGCAGTCTTTCAGTTTGACCATGGTGCTTTTCTCTGCGTGCTAGGACTCAACGCTGGTTGAGTGTGCCTCACTCAACCAGCCATCCTTCTGATACCCTGTGCCTTCCACAAAGGGGTATTCTGTGTCTCAGTTATTATTTGCTTTCATGCTACGTGCTTGGCAGAAGCTCACGGGATTTAATCAGAATTTCAGAACACCTCGTTTGGCTGGGTTGGCACTACAGAGGAAGTGTTTGTTGTTCTGTAAATAGTTGTTTTTTCAACATAAACCTGGAACCGAGATCATTTAGTCAAATAGGCCTGAAGTAAAATTCTGCAAAATCTGATGGACCAAGATTTTTTTTGCTATTAGAATACCTACTATTTAGTGAAATGCCTGTGCCAAGATAGTGCCAGTAGCATTTATCTGTCCTCAACAGCAAACAAAAGGGGAGACGGAAGAGCAAAATAAAAAAAAATATGTATTGTTCAGTCAAAATAGATTAATAGTGTTACACACAAGCCACACTTCCGTGTTGGTTATATCAGTTCTTTGTGTTTTTGTATGATCTCAAATTGTCTTTCCTTGCTTTTTTTCCATTTGGGAAAATCAGAGTGAATGTTCCCTTTCTGTGGGAACAGTTGTTACCAAAAATACTTCATTTTGATATGTAAAAATGATCCTTTCAGGGTGGTGCAAATATTGCTTTTTGTGGCTTGACTATGTTTTAGCACTTTATGAGAATTTTTTCAAAGGTGCTGATGTTTTATGCCATAGAGAACAGTGATCTTTAAGGAACCATTGAATGAAATGGCTCTATGAGGTTTGGAGTGCCTGAAAAACTTTGCTGAGTTTTGCACAGTGGCTGTTGTAACAAGTACTTCTAGGAAACAGAAGGTTTTGCTCTTCCCTTATTATGTTTCCTGTCTGTGTATAAAATGAAACTGCATACAGGTGTCTGCAGGATGAATCTGGGATGGTTCACCAGATGTTTCTTCTTAAATAGGAGCTGCATTTCTGAAAGGGATAGTGCTCTCAAAGGCTGTCGAGCTGACTAACAGCTTTTATGGCTCTCAGCTTCATAATTTTCATAGTTTGTTGGGGAAACAAACTGCGTAGCCTCCAGACCACTTCCTTAGACTCTCAGTCGCTGCTGTACAAGGACATTCTGTTTCCATCAGCATGTGAAACAAAATCTAAGTATCACATGAGTTGGTGATGGATTTGTGTATGGACATCAGCATTACCAGAATTTAGGAAAGGAAAATGCAGGTAGGTTGGTGAGTAGGACACACTGAATATACTTTGGCTTTGTTACATCAGTTTCATCAACATTGCAGTAAAATACTGTGTCCAGTTCTCAGCCCCTTACCACAAAAAAGACCTTGAGGGGATGGAGCGAGTCCAGAGAAGGGCAACGGAGCTGGTGAGGGGTCTGGAGAACAAGTCTCCTGAGGAGAGGCTGAGGGAGCTGGGGGTGTTGAGCCTGGAGAAAAGGAGGCTGAGGGGAGACCTTCTCGCTCTCTCCAACTGCCTGAAAGGAGGGTGTAGCCGGGGGGGGTCGGTCTCTTCTCCCAAGTCCCAGGTGATGGGACAAGAGGAAATGGCCTCAAGTTGCACCAGGGGAGGTTCAGATTGGAGAGTAGGAACAATTCCTCTGCCAAAAGGGTTATCAAACATTGGAACAGGCTGCCTAGGGAAGCGGAGGAATCACCACCCCTGGAGATATTTAAAAGAGGGGTAGATGTGGTGCTGAGGGACATGGGTTAGTGGTGTTTTTTTCAGAGTTAGGTTGATGGTTGGACGCAATGATCTTAAAGGTCCCTTCCAATCTAGACGATTCTATGATTCTATGGAAATGAAGAGGTATGGCTATGGTATTACTCTTCAGGAGAAATCTGAGATCCTTTCTGGTCTTAAAATGTTGTCCATTGTGGTTACAATCATCTATCACCTTTTGCACATAAATGGTGTGGGAGGGAGACTCTCCAGTAAATGTAAACAGCATTGATTCTCCTCTATGAAGCCAGACTTTGTTGTGTGTCCCAGGCACTTGCCAGGCTTTCAAGCCTCTCATCCCCAGTGCCATGCCTTGCTTCTGGGTGACGTCTGAAAGTCCTTTCACTTTATCCTGCTCCATGGGAAGCATGATGGGAGAGTAGGCAGGAAGCTGGGAGAAGTTCAGAGAAATAAGCATGGTGGGAACATGGGATATGGAGCATGGGGTAGTGTGGGAAAATGGATCTAGAACAAAGAGACCATGGAAGGAGACCAAAAAAAAAGGGACCAAAGCTCTGAGTTAGAAAGCCTTTTCCTGCTTAGGCAGCAATATCTCATCTAGAGCACAAAGTTGAAGCTGGTCTCCTTGATGATGTATCTCAGCCTGTGGCTTGTCCTCAAGCATCCTGAGATGCTACAAAAAGCAGTGAAAATAACAGCTGATAACCAGTCATTATGAGCTCCTGTTAATTATTGCCCAACTCAGAAAGGCAAGAGCAGAAGGGATGTGGACTTTTGGAAACAGGAGCCCTGGGGGTGTTGGAAAATTAGGGAGATTACGTTCAGTGCCTTCCATGTTGAACGCTCCAAAGCATAGATGCAAGATGGTATTCTTGCTGAAGGAGTTAGCTTGGACTTGTGTTGACCTCCAAGATGCATCTAGATACGGGCTCTGATTTCACATACAATTCTGCACTCTCTCAGAGTGCTTTCTAGTAATGTAGGAAGTAAACCAGTACTGCACAGAATGTGGTAGACGTGTTTTCATAGTAAATGGTTACGTGTAATCTGACCAAGCCTGAATTTTAAATGTTTTTATAAGTGGACACTAATTAATTGTTCATTACCAGTTGAGGCTTACACTGGATTGTGCATCAAAAACTGTCAATACAATTTATAGCATGTATCTTTTCTTTACAGATGTCTGATGGTTGTGATCCTCTGCGAGATGTGCTTTAGTTGCACTGCACCTAAAACATCTTTTCATAAAAACTAAAGAATTAGTTCTAAATCTTCCACTCTGAAAAAATGACAAAACTGCCAGGTAGCAAGGTTTTCGTGAGCCAGGCATTAAAATGGAGTTTTAATACTCTGAATACTGCCAAGAGAATATTTTAGTAGAATGCTTGTACTGGAATGGAAGCCTTCTGCTGAGTTCTCATCAATAAGGTTTTTTTAAAATATAGGAACCCTGCTAATTCAGACACTTCTAATTAGACCTCATATCTCTAGGTCTATTTTTGGGAGGCAGTTGGCTGGCTGTCAGTAAGTGGGCATAATTACCATGCCAGTTCACCATTGGCAATGATTTTGATGTCAGCAGTTTTACTTGCTGAGGCTACAAATCGTGAATCATCAGTTGTGTTAGGACTAGAAATCTTGTGCAAGATTTTAAGATGTTTGCTACATGATTTGTAACTTCCTTTAAGTGTTTTCAGAATGATTAAGAGAAATGTTGCATGTTCTTCATGTGAAGAAGCATAATAAGAGATTACACATTCTGGGAGCTAGAGCAAAAAACAAATTTCTGTTTCTTTTGCTTTTTTTTTTTTTTCCCCTAGCTTATTCTTGTTTTGTGGATCATTTGCATGCACTTAATTCCAGGCAGCAGTTCATTGGGATTTAGTGTCCAGATGGGATGGCTGATGTGAGAGTTCAGATGCAGCACAGGAACAGAGAAATGCTCCAGCAGTCTTTGTTTGTGAGCATGGGAGCAGACACCTTTTGTGTCTTTCAGCCTCTTCAGACATTCCTTGAGCCTTGGTAAGAGTTGTGAAGTTCTGCAATCCAGAGGGAAAGCTGAGGTTTGCTGTTGGAAACCACAGTAACGGAGCATTAGGAATGACGCCTGCAAAATAGAGCATGCTGGCCATCTCAGAGAGAACCTGCTTTTGCACGAAGTGATCTTATCTAGCTGAGCAGACTCCTGTAAACTGGTGCTCTGACAGCATCTAAGTCCTGATGACTGTATGTGGAAAGACTTGAAGAAAGCTGTTAGGCCGGGCTGATTTGCTCTAGCTTCAGGGATGCTTTAGTTTTGCACAGTTTTCAAAGAGCGTATGTATTGACTGTGTGTGTCTGGGTAGGTGTATATATACATATGTGTGTACACACATGATGTGTGTACATATATACACAAATGCCTATCATGTTTTGTGTATGATATTCTTTAAAAAGGTAAAGTTCAGTGGGTTTTGGTGATTTTTTTAAGGATTGCATGTTTTCACATTTTTACTCTTTTGAATGGAAACATCTGGAACGTCAATAGTTTCTCATAGGAAGACTGTCCCTGATGCGATTCCTCACTAATCACAGTACATAGCATACTTTCTCCTTTTTCCTTTTCTATTGACTGGTATGTCTCGTTTGTTTCAATCTCTTCTTTGCATGAATTCCAAGGAGAAGAGAAGTGAATGACCTCTGTCTAGGAGGGGATTTGAGGTCGCCAGTGGGAAATATTTTCAGGATATCAGCTAGAGGGTATCAAGGAGAAGTTCAGGTTTGTGGCAGCCAAATAAAAGCAAGTCAGGACTTTGCCCAGTAAACCAAAGTCTCCTCTGCAAAGTTTTCTGTTGTTTTAATTTGCATGGTGTTATTTTTGACAATTAGTGGGGAATAGCAAGGGGAAATGCTGTGTACTCTTGGATAAATTGGGTTCTGCCAATTCCAAAACATGGAGCATGCAAGAAGTTATTTTTATTTTTGTTTTCCATGTTTTGATATGAGAACTAATACTACATTTTTGCAACTGGGGCTTGGAATATCTTTAGCCTTCAAATGATATGAGCTGTTTTGGCTACAGTATTTTGAATTTTTCTGTTCAGCAGATCCGATAGATACGAAATGGCTATTGCTTGTCACTTGCAGACCATTTTAAATTAAGTCCTGCCTTAAGATACACACTTATTACAATGAGCAACACTAGTGACTTTTGCTGGGTAGCACAAGAACGTGAGAGGGGAGAAACTGGCTCAGTATTTTGAGGATGAGGCCTGCCTGTGGCTTCAGTTTTCACTGGGTTTTTGTTTTCATTCTTTTCATCAAGTTGGTAAAACACAGCTGCAGTCTAAACTAGATGTGATTGTACAGCAAACTTCAACTTAGGTAATTTTGAACAGACTGCCTGAAATTTTGAAGTGACTCCAGTATGACTGGATAAACAATACAGTGATCAGATCACATTGAGATGGGGGTTTCATTTTGGAAACAGCTAACCACAGTTCATAGATCAGCATCAGATTTATTCATGAACCCTTTAATGTGGGCCTGTTTAGGCAAGTAAGGAGAACTCTGAGCTGCCTTACTGTTCCCTTCATCATGTGTACACAACTTGATATTAACTTGAAAACTGTCTGTGATGTGCAAGATCTTTCAGATGAAACGTCGCCAGCTGGCACGCTCAGTCTGATGGTGCCAAAGCTGAGGTGCAGCAATGTTATCTGCGAGTGCAAGCCTTAGACTTAATTTTCAGTTGATGATAGTACCATCGGTTGCATGCAAAGAACTGTTTGGGGAAGCCCGTGGTGTTTCAGGTAGTCTGAATCACCTTCCTAGTAGTCAGCTTTTGTGCTTTTGTAATCTTGTTCACAGTCGATTTGAAAATGATATCTTAAATTCCTCCCCTTTAAAGTAATTCTCTAAGTGTTCATGTTTGTGTTATTGATTAATATGAATGCACATTTAATGCATATTTTTCCCCCTGAATTTTTTCCCCCTGATTTCCTCCATGTGAATGTACAATTTACAAATCAGGAGGCAGGTTGACTCTTTTCTCAAATTTAAGCCCAGTGCAAGTTTTTATAAAAACCCTAAAATCGGCTTTTTAATGTAATCTGCAGCTCTTTAAATGCTTTTAGATACCCTCTGTATTTCGTAGCAACTAGGAAAAGGTAACCTGCTTTAGTTTGGAGACTTGTTGAATTAAAACTCTAGGAGGGTCTTCTATATAGTGTGGAAAATAAGGGGGCATGTGAAAACACTTGATTGCCGGATCCATTTGAACCAGTTAAGCAGAAAAGCCATACATCCACCACATTTTAGGTGAGCAGTGAAGTTGTGGCCTCCAGATGACAGCAAGGCTTGCAGTTTGACTTGAGAGAGAGCTTCCCTGTCTGGCAAACATCCTGAAGCTGCTGGAGGCTTGTTCAGACAGATCTTTGAACGTCTGTCGGGCTAAAATGGCCTCTGGAGGGGACTGAGAATTGCTGGAGGCTGCTGGTGGCAGGGACTTAGAAGAATAAGTAGACACACTAGTTTTTATGGCTCTGTCCTGCTCTGAGAGGTGTCATCAGCTAAAAGTCAAACAATAAAGCAGGCAGAGATGGCAGATTTAAGCTTAGGTACAGATTAGGTCTCTCGGAAATTACAATCCCTGTGATTTCAGCTGAAAAATGAAGGATGCAACACTGAGTCTTAAGAGGTTCCTCTGCTGCCACAGGTAACTGTGTGTCTTACGGAGGCGTCACTGGGTACTTCTCTGAATGGTTTTATAAAATTCAGCCATTATTTTGTTTTCTTTGGGGATTTAATAACTTTGTTGTGGATGCTGGTAACTATATATCAGTTTAAAATTAGTCTGCTGTCTTTGTAACCTTGTTCATTAGAAGTACTTAGTTGAATTAGGAGCATGTTCCCACTGTCATAGAGTTGGTATGGAGGACTTTTTGGGGCCTCTTCCATCTTGTTAACTCTGATCATCCAGAGAAGGTATTGCTGCAGCTGTGTACGTGCCCAAGTCTATAGAGCTGTGAATGTGCTCCCAGAGATTGCACAAAGGTGGGCACAGGGGGAAACCTAAATTAGCTTCCATGTTTCCCCATTTGCGTCCATCGTGGAGTCCTGGATGAAGTCACATACAGTGTTTTGATGGTCTTTTCTGTTGCAAATGTAGGGGAAGGAGTGGGGCTTTTTTTTCAGGCTTCCTCCTCCACTGAAAAATTCAGACAGCTACCTATAGGGAGGGCTTTAGTGGGTCAGCATCCAGGGCCTACACCAGCGATGCAGCTGCACAAGGCAGGGTGAGGCGACCAGGAAGATTGTGCTGTGGAGGTTTTTTCTCAAATATCCCAGAAACATGAAGCCTGGGAGACAGAGCGACAAAATGAGACCTGACCCCGTCACCAGCTGGGTTTCCCCTGGGAGGTTGTTCAACATTTTAGCGTAGCCTGATGGTGAAATCCTCCTCCAGGGCCTTTCCCAAATCCTACAATACGTCAACAAAAAAAAAATTCCTTTGCCAGTCAGGCTTCCAGGAAGCCGGGGACAGAAGAACCCCCCCTGCGTTGTGCACAGGGCCAGGCCCTCCCTGGCTGAGCCGAGGCCTGGCTTTCGGAGGTGCAAATAACCACAGTTCTCTCTGCGGGCTGACGCCGCCGCATGGTTTTCATGTTGACATGCTCCCCACATGCAGCACTCCGGAGGAAATGTGGGAGGGGTGATGCTGACATTTTTACTTCCTTTCCTTACTTAACGAACTGGATATATTTTAAGCAGAATTTTAGGGTGGTTAAACAGCTACCTTTGCGCTTCTCTGTTTTGAGGAGTTATTAATTTTTTTTCGAAACTATGGAATTTCTAATTTAATATGAACAGAGCTCATGCCTTAAATCTACTTAAATCTACTGCAGGGACCGCAGAAATTTGCTAAATGCCTTGCAACTTAACCACAAAGCAGTCAGACTGTTTCTGTTCTCTCGTGCTAACTGAAGTGACAGAAAGTAATTATGTAGAGTTTAAACTACAGTAGGCTAATTATTTTCATTTTCCTTTTCCGAGACAGACAGATATATGTTTTGGGGAGAGATTTGCATAATTTTTGTTTTTAATTTCTCTTAGTTACGGTGGAAGAAGCGTGTAGTGTCTGGGAATCCCAGCTTTAGTGAGCAAAGCGAGGGAACAGAGCTGCATGGGGCTTAAATCTGACGTGCAGAAGAAGGCATGGGACATCATAAACTTCAGCTTGGGTTATTATTGTTTGTCTGGCTGTCAATATGCTCTTTATGTGTGTATAGTTCTTTTATGTTAATTTTAAAGGAGCTCCCACTCATAAGCTCATGAAGTACAAACATCAACAGATTAAAAGAATGACTGTCTGTCCAGAACACTGCAGTGCTGCCTTCCAGAAAAACTTAAAGTAATTATACGTGCAACTCTTGTGGAATGAAAATTGGTCACTTGATATTTAATAAACAGAGATCTGCTTATCATCTAAAAAGTAGGAGATTGCTGATTTCAGAGCAGTACTGAGTGTTTTCATTTATACTCAAAAATATAAATTGCTCAAGGTTGGGACTTAATTTTTTTCTGTACAGTTTTTATCTAGCCTGTAAAATATACTATTAAAATGTTCTTTAATACTTCTTTTCTGGAGCACCATTGCATAAACATGAGCAAATGTTTAATTTTGTCTGTTTTTACAAATGAATTTGATCATTTCACCATTCCTGCAGTTTTCTACTGAGCTAACTTTGTATCGGTTACATGTCTTTCCAATTACAGATGTTCTTTTAAAGGAAACCTGCAAGTTAAGAGCATCTTTTGTCTGTTGATCACATGGAGAACTCGAGAGAGGCTAGGGCACTCCTGAAAAAAATGCATTCTTGGACCAGGTAGATTTATTATTATTTATTATAAAAATCTACTCAAGGTTTTGGCAGACCAGGCCCCTGCTCTGCCAAGTGTGACGTGTGTTGAAATCCCGAGCAGCACAACAGCGTCAGGCAGGTAGAAGAGCTGCTTGGCCACCTCCACTCTCGCAAATCCACAAAGACTTAAAAGCAAGAAGCAATTAAAAGCAAAGATCAGAAGCAAGCTGGAGCTGGTTAAATGCTGAACAGAGAGACCATGAACAGATATGTTTATTTTTCAGTTCTATCCCCATTTTACACACCAGAATTTGTCAGCAGGGCAGAAACCTAGCATGTTCTTGGAATCATAGATGATTCTGTGATTCTGTTCTAGGTTGGAAGGGACCTTTAAGATCATTGACCACCAATGATCAAACCACCAAACTAACACAGCCAAAACCACCACTAACCCATGTCCCTCAGCACCATGTCTACCCCTCTTTTAAATACCTCCAGGGGTGGTGATTCCACCACTTCCCTGGGCAGCCCATTCCAAGGCTTAATAATGCTTTCTGTAAAGAACCTTTTCCTACTCTCCAATCTGAACCTCCCCTGGTGCAACTTCAGGCCATTTCCTCTTGTCCCATCGCTTGTTCCTCGGGAGAAGAGACCGACCCCCCCTGGCTACACCCTCCTTTCAGGGAGTTGGAGAGAGCGAGAAGGTCTCCCCTCAGCCTCCTTTTCTCCAGGCTCAACACTCCCAGCTCCCTCAGCCTCTCCTGAGGAGACTTGTTCTCCAGACCCCTCACCAGCTCCGTTGCCCTTCTCTGGACCCGCTCCAGCACCTCATTGTCTTTTTTTGTGGGAAGGGGCCCAAAACTGGACCCAGCCCTCGAGGTGGGGCCTCACCAGTGCCCAGGACAGGGGGACCATCACCTCCCGAGCCCTCCTCACCACACTGTTCCTGACACAGGCCAGGATGCTGGTGGCCTTCTTGGCCACCTGGGCACACTGCTGGCTCATGTTCAGCCCACAGGCCACCAACACCCCCAGGGCCTTTTCTGCCAGGCAGCTCCAGCCACTCTGCCCCAAGCCTGGAGCGCTGCAGGGGGTTGCTGTGACCCAAGGCCAGGACCCGGCACTTGGCCTTGGTCAACCTCATCCCATTGGCCTCGGCCCATTCATCCAGCCTGTCCATCTTAAATATGATGTCACTACAGCCAACACAAATGGCTATGTATTTTCCTCACAGGCTTTGAGGGGAAACCGATGAATAGAAAAGGAAAATCTAGCAGCTGGATGAGGACCAGGCCATCTTTACTCCATCCAAACAAGTAGAATTACTGCATTTTCTCAGTGAACCTTAATTGTTTGATCTTTGCTATGCGCTTCTTGCTGTGTCATCTGATGAATGCCATGAATTAAATATAGTACATTCATTTAAACCACCCACAAGTAGTTTTTCCTCCCTATCTCATCCCAGCCAGCTTTAAAAATAACTGCTACGTGCTTTTATTTACCACATCCTGCACCACATGATGCTTCCATGGATGGAACCAAGGAGAGTACATAGCATTGCCATTCCGTGATTGAAAATCAGATTACAGATTAGAAAGCCCATAGGGACCACTGTGACCAGATAAAACAGTCCACTGCAGGCCCTAAGACTGTTCTAATTGGGGCCGATCTAGAAAGAAACATCTAATCTTGGCATAAACACTTTCAGGGATGGATCATTCAAATGATGCTTGGTACGTTTTTGTAGGGTTTGCTCTGGCTTGTGATTTTTCAGCTTTTGGGAAGAGCAAGAAGAGGTCTTCCATTCCTTTCCTTTTGCTTGCTTTGTTTCTCCCTTTATGTCATGCCTTGAAATGAATCTAGATTTAGCTAGCCACTAGGTCTTATTAGACTTGTGTCTGCTGAAGTGAAAAGCCCTCTATCAAATGTTTGTTTCCCATGCTTATGCAAACACAGCAGGTTTAAGCTATTCCTTGGCCCTCTCTTTGTGGGCTGGATAGAGCACAGTCCACGAGCTTTTCATTAGCAGACATGGTTTTCAGTCCTGTGTCTTCACGTATTCCTAAACAAGGCTCCTTGTATGTGCTAGCACTGCATTTCCTTCATTGAATAAACCTGCATATCAAGGCATGCTTTATATGACTGGTTTTCTTGTCACAAAATACCTGTTAGTTTGGGGAACACGAAATACAAAAGGAAGTTGGCAGTGGGAACATTTGCTGATACCCAAGTGGCATTTGCAGAAATTTAGCGGAAACTGTGCATCGTACCTGTGCTGTACCCTGGGGAAAAAAAATAACCATAAAAAACCACTTAAAAAACTGTCTTTGTCGATGAACACCATCTATTCAGACAACCTTCAGCATCGTCCTGCTTGCACAGCTGACAGCATTAGTTAAACCTGGAGGCAAAAGCCCCTTTTTCTCAGTCCTACCCTACAGTTTTGCAGTGGCACTGAGGATGTGGCCGGAATCCCTGGCGTGGTGATGCAGTGACCTTCCCACAGTTTCCCTAGAAACAGAAAAGTTCTTTTGCAGTTAACATAATTGACAGAGAAAGAATCCTGTTTGCCTCGGGATAGGGAGCCGTGGGATTAAACCTAGACACATGGTGCACATGCTGAAATGATGGCTGTCCTGAGACTGGAGTCCCTGTGCTCTGGGAGCATTCCTGCTTGGGATGGGCACACTGTATGTGTTTTACAAGCAGACTCTGAATTTCTTTGATAGAAGGATGCTAAGGTTATTTTTGCGTTTATCAGACTCTCCATCTTGATGCATTTCAGCAGCTTATCATGAATTCCTGCCATAAAACATCTTTTTTTCTAAAAGCCTCATTTTCTCTAATGAGTAGGTGATTCTTTGATTCACTTTCGGTAAAACTTGGACTCTGAAGCCGTTGGCACAATTTCCTGTGCCTTCATTGAGGCCAGGATTTCACCCTTTATGAAAATTTAGTAAGACAGAAGTATTGTTGACATGGGAGCATAGTTCTTTGTGATCTATGCAACAGGTTTGAGCCAAAGTTGAATTAAATCTCAGACCTGAAAGTCTGGGTTAAAGGTCCTTTTTTATTTCCCAGACAGGAGCTATTCCTTGGTCTGTTACAGGAGACGAATGCACATTCATGGTTTCAAACTGCTGCTGGTGACATCAGCTACTGTTCCATCTCTCTTGGGTCTGTCCTGTGCTCCGTGGGCTGTGCGGCATCGGGATATACAAGTGATCTCATTCAGATGACTTTGTCGACTGTGCCATTTGAAAGGGTGGCCTGAAATAAAAGCACTTAACGCAGAGGTCAGCGAGTGCCTGATGTTCTTTGCAGAATCCATTTGTTGTGTAAGCAGCTGTACTGTTGTGGCGCCTACTTTAATTAAGGCTCTGACAGTATTTCCATAATGAACCGTATTTTAAAAGGATTTATTACTCAACTGCAAAATCTGCTGCAGGCTGAGACTTGGACTAGGAAAGCTTCAACCTTAAAGTGCTTTCTTAATGTAAAAAGCTGTTTTTTAAAAGTATGGCTACAAGGAAATCTTTCTTCAATGTATAGGCTAAATCTTTATTTATAAAAAGAAGAGTTTTCGGTCTTATAGACAATGCATTTTTAAGTGGCTAGTATTGACTGTGTTGCTTAGGATATTTTTAACCATGAAACATCCATTATGGTCATTCTATAATTTGATGTAATTTGAATATTGAAGTATCTTTTCTTCTTTGTGCAACAGCATAAAAAGCCTCATTTAGGGCTGGGGCCTTATATGCTAAATGGATTCCAAACACAAGGAGAGAGAGTTTCTGCACTTTAATACCCTTCCTGTAAATCACAGCAGAGCAAGGGTAGGAAGGGGCATGTGTTAATGCCAAGCAAATGAGCATGGAGGTAATTGCAACTTCTACACATGTTTAGGATACACTTGCTCTGCTTTGTTTTTAGCCCAAGGCTTAAGTAGGAAACTTAGAATAACATGTTTTAATGAGACAGGTGCATTGTCTATGAAATAACAGAGCAGACCACCTGTTAAGGTCCAGGACATGATTTTTGAAAAGAATTGCTTCCAGATACCCGGACAGGTTTTCTTTGTTTTGTTGTGTTGTTTGTTTTTTTGATTTATTTTTTTTTTCTGTCTTGTACTTAATCAGGTAAGAAAATACCAGTTTCCTGCAAAAGGGACTGAGCTGTAATTGATTTTCCCTTCAGTAACTGGTTATTTAGAAATTCTCGTAGGGTAGGAACCCATGCCAGTAGGTTTTCAGCAAAATGTTCTGAAATATATCAAGGCTTTCCTGAGGTTTTTATTCTTCCAAAAGAAGTTTCCTATTTTGGGTTGCCTGTTTAAGTTGAAAAGCACTTCTGTTATTTACTATTAATGTGATAACATTTAGCTGCTTATTCTGGATTATATTTAAATATACACGAGTTGATCCAGGAGGGAGACATAATACTCTGCAAAGCCTGGACCACTCACTTAATGGGTTTCCGTTGCCTTTGTGACAAGTCCAGGTTCCACAGAATGAAGGGATTTGTTGAAAAATAAGTCATTTCCAATCCTAGTGATTGAGAGTGAACCTTCTGAACAGTAGCCTGAAGATGTAGTGGCAATTTTCTTCAGCTTCAAGTGCATTAATTGAAGACCTTTTGAATATTTGTTCCTTACTAGATATGAATTAACAATCATGCAACACATAATAAAAGGGCAGAGTTAAAGGCTGCCCAGGAACTGATGAGTATTATCTCTTCCAGTGGAGTGGTGCTTATTGCCACCATCAGTGGGGCATCAGTGGGATTTTTGCTGTGAATTAAGATATTTGGTCCCAAATTTGTAGTGCTTGATCAAGAGTTTGGTTTTTTTAAAATGTAATTCTATTCCACAGAAGATTTTTTTTATCTACCGACGTAATTCTACTATTATTCTTTACTTTTTTTTATTTCCCTGTCATGAGTTTGTTATGGGGGGGGGGGGGCAGGGAAGGGGCTGCAAGAGGTTTTTCTCTGGTGGTTTTTGACAGAGAGTTTTGATTATATCATACAGCTCTTCAGAAATAGAAATAGTGTTTTTCAACTATCATGATAGTATTTTTCATGTGGTTACAGTGATACCAGTTTTTTTCTGCAACATATGGTACATTTGGTTTTAGTTAGTTTGTTGTTTTTTTTTTAAATCCAGAGTTAGAGAGTCACCTTAAATTCTAAGCTTTTCTTTTGCCGTGTCTGAAACATTAATTTTATACTTTGTATAACTAGTGAGAGAAGTTTTAAATAGGAAAAAGAAAATAATCAGTAATTCCAAGGGCAGACAGAGAGAGCTCTACGCTTACTTGCAAAGCTGGAGATGCTGAAATTTGATGCTTGTACAGCAACAAGATAATGCTTCACGCAGCGAAGACAGTTGCCTTTGACACCTTTGTACCCCGCTGTTTGTGCCCAAGAGCCGAAGGTGACCTGTGCTGCTCGGTGTCTCAGCCATGCCGTTCAGCTCTCTCGCACCAGGTGGCAATGCTTCCAGTCCTTTGGGCACCGCTGGAGGGACGGATTCTCTCTCCTGTATTCTCAGCGCTGCTCCTGGTCTCTCATCTTCCCCGAAGCCCCTCGTCCAAGTTGCAAGAGGCAGAAGGGCTGTGGGAGTCGGGAGGAGAGAAACACGCTGTCTGGGGTACGTGGCTGCAGTGATTCCAGAGGGCCGCGGTGAAGCAAGTGGCAGTGCCACAATGGGTTGAGGCTAATTGCTGTTCACCTCCTCTCTTCACAGCCTGGGGCTTCTTCCTGACACTTTTCCTTATCAAGTAGGCAACCTGGGATACACTTGGGTGTTTTGGTTTGGATTTCTTTAGTAATAAAGGTATTTACTCCCGTTTTCCCCACTCCACCCCCCTTCTTATGGAGTTTGTTTAAAACTTCAGATTTCTTTTTAACTAAGGCTCTGCTGCCAAAAAGGGAAATTTCCTTGGCCTGCCCATTCCTTAAGAATTATTCACTGATGCTAGACAGTTACTCTCTTGAAATGAGAGGCTGTTTTCTAGCTGTCGCTGACAGCTGTTTTGTTAAATAATAGTAGCTATTTTATCGTTATGGCCTTGTGTCTAGTCAGTGATCGAGGACTGTGTTTCCTCTGTCAGACTGCGTGCAGAATGAAGAACCAGAATCATTGAGAGGCATGTATTAGAGGATCACTCTTCTATCTTAGAGACAGGCTCACTTGGTATATGTGGGGAAGTCATGTTTTGATCTTGACTTGAATGAGTCATGCGGACTGATGCAGGGAGAGAGGGAGCATCACCCATTCCTTCAGAGCTCCTCTCTAAAGGTGTGCTTGAAAAGGCCCTGTGCTCCTCATCTGAGTTCCCTTTCCTTACGAGAGCAACAGTCTATGTGCTCCCAGTGCATAAATCCACCAAGCCTGTGGAAGGAAAGCCAAACTTTGAATGCTTGCCCTTTCCCATAAATTATTCCCTGCTGTGATGAGGAGCAGGTTAAGCTTAGGTGAGTAAGCATGAAATTGTTTCAAACTCGTTGAAATACGTGGATTGATTTCAGAGGGTAGAGTTTGCACAGGTCCCACAAATTGCTCAAAGTTTGAAAGGGTCAAGCAGATCTTACAATTGGTGTCTGTTTGCTGGTGTGTCACAGACTGTCACCTTTCATCCAGCTACCCTCTGTATTAAGCCCAGTAACCTAGATGACAGTAAAGCATACTTAGTTTTCTCCCTGGCACTTCAGTAGAGAAATTCATTCTGGGTTTGCAGAAACCATCAAAGATGAAGCACCTGTTAATTAACCCACTGTGCTTTTGGGAAATTTTTTTTCTAGTTGTTGGCTCTTGAAATATTTTTCTGGGACTGGCTGCAAGATTCTCCTAGTGATGGGAATTCTCTGTCTAGAGAAGTGCTGGGCTGCTTTAATTATCCCACCTCTCAGACATCTTTTCCTTCTAGATCCTTTTTAAGATCAAAGTTGGACACAGCATGTCAGGATGCATCTGATAAGTGTTGTTCACAAATATAAGTTCTCCTCCTACTTGCTACTCTGGCTTCCTGCATGGTGAAAACAGATCATGACTGCCCACTCAGAAAGACTTTGTGCCATTAGCAAATTTCATCGCCATTAATTTTTCAGCAATTAAATTGTTTGTATACTTTTAAGCTTCTTACCAGCCTCTGCAGAGGCCCGCTAGAAATATCCACTGACAGCTGCTGCTGGAGACCTGTTAGCCCACCGGCTCCTAACCCATTTAGCATGTGCTTTATCATCATAATGTGATGCTCTCTTTTAAGCATTATGCCATACAGGGCTCAGTTGTATACCGTACAAATATTCATGTATGGCCTGTATGTATTTACTTTAATCAACCAAATGGGCAATCCTTCTGAAGAGAGATGAGATTTGTTCAGGAAGACCTTTTTTGGAGTCATGTTGCCATTAATTCTGTCCTTTTTATTAAGTGAGCTGCCCATCAGATTTCACTCACTGTGCTTGGGGACTGCTGTCAGCTTTTTTCCCCTACCTGAGTCACTTCTGCTTTTCCTTTTGGCGCAATATTCACAGCCTTCCACATCTCTGTGATTTTCCTAGAACTCCAGAATACGTTAAAAATCTACATCAAAGAGGCCACAGGGAGATCAGCCAGCTGTTTTAGTACTTCTGAGTGTAAACTGTCTATTATTTGTTGCTAGTCAAGTCTTTATAAATAGTAACAGCTTCCTCAGTACTGTATTTCTGTATTTGAAGATGCTTTGTCACCAATCCTCATGTGATACAAATCCTCTTCTGTTCTCTATTTAGACAAAAATACACATGAACATTTCTGCAATCATTGTTTTTTTGAGTATATTTTACCATTGCATCTACTAGTGGGTGTGAATTGTTATTCAGGTTTATTTGTTTATGGTCTTAGCCGTTCGGTTTGTTTTCTGAAAATGTAGAATGAACTCAAAACTTGTTTGGGACTGGTAGTGGTGCTGCACATTCAATTATAAAGTATAATAATTTTTTAAGGTACTTCATGAAAGGCAGACCTGTTCTGGCATGGTTCTGCAGTTCAGAAGAGTAAATCACAACTTGCATAGCATATTTGGCAGCTCCCTAGATTATTCTTTTGAGCAGTTGCAATGGAAATCTTTAAAGAGTTTTTAAAGGCCTGATAATGTCTCCTAGAGCCTGAGGTACTCCCTGTTGGGGGTGGGTGGCTGGGTGGAAATTTTAATTTCTATTTTTTAACCAGATGCTAAGTTATAGAGATTAATTATAAAAAAAAAATCTTAAATTTAATTTTTTTTTTTTAAATTTAAGCTGGCAACTGTCTTAGCTTCAGTAAAGTTGGTAACAACAGACTGCAGGTTTTCTATATAATTTACATCAGTAAGGAGAGACATTTAAGATAGTCACCAGTTTTAACTGTGACCTGCAAATGTGATAACAACAGCTGCTTCGCTAACCTCCAGTATAAAGCCACATGAGCTTATTTCCCTTCTGAGCTCCAAAATGTGGAGCAACACACAGAAAAGCTGTCTGTAGAACATACCTGGGAAGGCAGAACAATCCTCGACAGACACACTGGTGTTAGCAGCAGCAGCAGCACGGGCTGCTGGCCTCCACTGACGGCATGATGCCTCATTTGCTGCTGTTGCGGGCAACCCTGCATTAAATCTTGAGTCATGGGAGACATTTTAAAAGCAAAGATGATGGTTATTTAGACCAAGTTAACTGCAGAAGCAAAATAAATTCCAATTTTATTTTTTTTAAGGAACCCGTGACATTTGTGAACCTCACTTAAACCTCATCATTTGGATGCGCTTCTGTCAGCAGCAATCTCAGCAGTGTCCAACAAAATAGATTTATTCAACCAGCACATCTTTTGTGTCCCTTATTGCAACTTTAAACATTTGTTTAAATTTTTGTATGAGAGCATCAGGAGCTAAAGAGCCTGCCTATTTATGTGGCTAAGGTCTGGACCTGAAGAAAGAGGACAGACCCTCAAATTGGCGTGTGCTGCAAAACACTGTACAGTTGAAGGAGAAAATAGAAAAATTATTTTAGCATAAACAATATCTCCAAAACACGCATTACCCAAAGTGAAGGTACCAGAATATGTTCAAGGCTTTCAGACATTTAGCACCAGACAAGGCAACTTTAATTCTTAAACCACATAATTGAAAATAAAGTACCCTACCAATTCAGGAAAAGGATTCATCCCATTGTCTCTTCTAAATTTAGGGAGACAGAACATCTGCCATGGAAATGCACAAAAGTGCCTGTTAATCTCGGTTGTGAGCCTTCATTCTGGTCTGCCTCTCTTTTAACTTCAGTTCTGGGTTTTCCTCATTAAGTTCACATTTCTCTTGATTCATCCTTCACTTTCTTTTTGAAAAGTGATTTTCCTTAAACTTTTTTGTTTGTAAATCTGTTACCTCTACTGTGTTTTCCATTGTCTTTTCCTCCTGCCCTATTGCCTTGTATTTCATGTTGTCTTTCTTCTGTACATACCATCTGCTACGTTAATTCTCACCTGCCCTTCTGCTTATCTTCTTCCATTATTTGGTCCTGGTTTCTTCCCTTTTCTCTCCTTTCTATCCACTGCATCAGATTCTTCCATTTGCAATGCTGGAATACGTTGGAAATTATGTTTTTCCCTCTCCTCTGCCCTTTTTAGTTACTGAAATATGCACATAAGAATTCAAATATGCTTCTAAAAATAGTAAAAGTATAAAATTGTTTCAGCTTTTCCGTCTTTGCTTTATTAGAACTTCTGGGAGGAAAGTCCCATGGAGTCTATAACTAATTCAGCTGCAAGGAAAAAAAAAAGTAAAAGCAAAACAAAAAAAAAAACCCAAAGAAATATAGCCACAACCTATTTAATTTAAAAAAAACCAAAACAACAAAAGGCAGCAAATCTCCTATGTGCTCTGCCTGTGGACAGTGTCCATATGGCATGTGTAGTTGTAAGTGGCATTTTATATCCTGGGTCTTTTTACATTATGTGAGTGAGATTATTGTGCATTCCACAGTTCTGGTGATTGATATTAAAGCTAACGTCACTCGGTGTGAGATTAAAATAAAATGATTTCTTTGAGGCATTTTTGGGGAAGATGAGAGTCATGTAAATTCTGAAAGATGTGGTGGATCAGAATTTCTTCCTGCAGGAAACATCTGTCCAGGCAGGTGGTTGTGGAGTCCTGGCATTTCCCAGTGTCCAATAGACTCTTCTTCCCCAGTAAGTCTTTCAAGACCACTTAAATATTTCTCAAATGAAAATAAATGGATTTGATAATTTTATTTTATTTTTTTTTTACATTTTGCACACAATATTGCGAATATTAAGCTTTAAATTCTATCCAAATTGGGATATGTAGACATTCATGACATGATTATAAAGATCATCAGCCTTGTGATGCTCCACTATGATGTAGCTTTACTTCAGGATATGGATCCTGAAACCGTGTCCCAAATTCTGTTGAACTAATTATTACTATGTTGTGTAATAAATTTGTTCTTCAGAAAAGTTTTATTTTCCTCTTGAAAGAATAAAATTGAAGGCTTTACTTCCTTCCCCGCAGCCCCTTAAAATACCAATAAGGCAAGCAGGTACATTTACTGGCTGCTTTTAAAAAGTATTTGGGGTGAATTAAAGGCTTCATAAAAAATCCTCTGAGACCGGGAGCAATTAGATGTGATTAGGCAAAAGGTTAATAATCAGAAAGCTACTGGTGCTAGGTAGTGCAGGCCCTGGCAGGGGCATGGTGGTGTTTACACATGCCTGCTTGTGGTGGGCTGCATTTAGCAAGTATTTGTTTTCCGTGGTAATGAGGTGAGAAATGAGTGTCTTTGCCTCCTGTCATCTCTCTGGATGTCTCTCACTTACTGCCTTATGTCTTTCTCTCTTCCCCTGAAACCTATTGCATCTTCCCACTGCTTTCCTTATAGGTAAGTGTAGCAACAAACCAAGCACTATTCTCACAGTTTTAGTGGAATGCAAGCCCATCTTCTGAAATAATTTGTATGCCTTTGAAAACATCTACTTGAAAGCCTCATTGGGTGGGAGTTTAAATTTAATTTAAATGTGTTCAGTGTTTAAGCTTGTAATGAGGAGATTTCTCCCAACATTAGAAAATCACAGACTTCCTCTGAATATTATTTAGTCCTTTTTTTCTCCAAATATTTGTGTGTGATTTGTCATGAATTTCTAGCACCTTGATACTGCCATATCTCTGTGTCAGTGCTGTTCTTCTACTTCTCGCCGGTAGCTTTCTGATCAGGATCCTTTTGCCTTTTAATTGGTGGATGCTTTCCTCAGTGTGCTAACGTGAACAGTATGATTTGATATTTCTTGAGTTTTCAGCTCACCAGTCCGAGGGAGAGGATAGAGCTCTATGGAATGGGGAAAACCGTCTCCTTGCAGCAACTCTACCTATGGAGTGGTTCCAAGACTTGTCATACTGAGGCTGATTTCAGGATCCCTTTTCATGTTGAGATTGTACTAGGCTACTTTTTGTTTGTTTCTTCACTGTAATACTGGTCCCAGTTTTTCTATGCTGGAAGCAGAAAAGATGAGGCATCTGTGATTCCTCTCCCCTCCATTAGAGAATCATTCTTTGCAGATTTAAGCACACATACTAAATGACGTTATCCATGTATGTGTTTGACTGTACCCTCATGACTTACATCTCTTAGAGAAGTCAGGTGTCCAAGTTACTTCAAGGTGTTGCAAAATCAGTAAATAACAGTGCAGTTCACATTTCTTCAGTGAAGTGACCACACAAGGTCAGTATGATCAGAAATGTGCCTAACCATGCATCAGGAGAGTAATTTTGGGAGAACACCACTCTCGCTAGGTCCAACACTCTCCTTTCCAAGGGATGTATGCAGTGAGGTCCTTGTCAATAGGTCCAAGTTTACTGCAGTAGAAGAAGATGGAAAATAGCAGATCTGTTAGATGACCCATCTGAGGATGATATAGGCAATTTCAGACCAAAATAATGAACTCAAGAGAAGCAGCTTGGAATCATTTAAGCTAAATTATGTGGCAGATAGAAATTCATAGTAATTAATAATATTAAAGAAAGGAGACTATTTCTGGTGAACTGAGAAAACAAAACTTAATATTGAGAATTAACAGTAGAATAGATGTCTAAAAATTCCCTACAGATGTCTAAGATCATTTAGTTCCCCAGTAACTGTTTTTCTTAAAGAGTTAGAGCAGCAGACAGATCCTCCAGTAGTTAACACAATCTTTCCTTACCATGTAAAAAGCATATGAAAACTTTAGCCATCACAGGAGGACGGGATGGCAGCAAACCACTTCTTAGCTGCATCTTTAGTTCTACTACATCTGCTGCTTTGATTGATTGATTCCCACAACACTAGGAGAAAGATCATTGTAATTACTTCTGTTTTAGCGGTAGAAAAACTTGTGTATGGGAAGGTTACATGACTTGCCCAAGGGCATGTTATAGGTCAGTGACAAAGGTGAAGAGGTAGACCAGAACTGGCCGCTGGGGCACCTGTTCAAGATTTCATTAGGCCAAGCTCCTCCTGTTTGCATATTCCTTGCCTGGAAAATGTGTGGAAATACAAGGTATTACTAAACTTGCAGTATGACAGCAATGGCTGGCAAAATTGCTAATGGTGTGCTGGGACAGGCTCAGAGCTGACACTGGGTCTTCCTCGTGACAGAAAGCCAGGTAAGTGTGTTATGGTTTGAGAGAAACCCATAACAGTCTATTGCCGTTTAGACAATTATTCTATTACCTGATGACCCCTCCCCACCCGGGAAGGGGAATCGGGAAACAGAAGGAAACACAAGGGTTGAAATATAAATAGATTTAATAGACTAAGACTAAACAATTAACAATAATACTAAAGAACCACTGTTAATCCCGATACTGATATAAGATACAGGAATTATACTCAGCCAGTTATATCAGCAGGAAGCTGTGCACTCCCAGCAGGGACAGCAAATGGCGGACACTGCCAGCGCAATGGCTTCAGGAGGAAGGGAAGGCCTCAGGGCTCCGGCACCGGGGCAAGGAGTTGTCTGGACCCGCGGCCATCAAGGGAGAGAGAGCTACGCAGCAAACTTTTCTAATTTATATTGAATGTGACGTTCATGGTATGAAATAATCCTGTTGGCCAGCCTGGGTCAAACGCCCAGGCCTTGCTCCTCCTTGTCCCTGCACCTGGCAAGGCTCGAAAACACCAGGACCTTGAATCCCACAGAGCCTGCCTGGCTATAAAGTAAATATTTTCACAAATTCAGACACTAGAGTCTTCTAGAAGTACAATTTTCCCCAGTATTAGAAGAAAAGTTAGTCCTGTGTCTCTCAACCCAGGACAAAGTGTTAGCAGAAGCTTTGGGGAGAGAGAGACCTCTCTTTCTCTAGTGGTGGTCTCTTGATTGTACAGTTGTGTAGTTGGCCTTGTCAGGTAAGATGCAAGTTGATGGGAGCATCTTCTGTATGCATACTTGCACTCATTTCCAAAATTCGTGTCAGCATGATGCTACCAACACAGCCGCCTCTCACCATGATTCACCAGCTCCATTTAGATACTCTTTTAAGTGAATACAGACATCAGTCCCTCGAACATGTTATTTTTCTCTTCACAAGAGGCAATGGTTTCTTCTGTCCCCCTTTTATTTTGTGATTGGAAGCATAAATACGTGAAGTGTTTGAACAAAACAATCTTAAGTTCATCTATCAGATGCAGAGACCTGATCTGACCAACTTCAGTGAGAGCTTGAGGCCATGAAGATACAAGCTCATCTCTCCCTAGAAATGTGAAAGAAAGCAGGATGTTAAACATGAATTAAATAGAGAAGAGAAGAGGGGGATATCATGATGCTGCAGGATAGATCCTTGGCATGCCCACATCTTCAAACATTGTGTGCAGTTGTATTTTCATCATTCAGAAAGCTTCAGAGATGCCCACGGGGATGGACAGCCAGAGGCATGGAGTGGCTTCTCAGCAAGGGATGACTAAATAGCCTGGGATTCTTCAGCCTGGAGGAGACAGCTGCATTGTATTAGCAGTCTCCAGAAGTATAAACCTCTCTCCCAGCACAAGAACTGGAAAGCCCAATGAAGCGGTTTGGACTGATTCAGAAAATGAAAAGAGGAGAGGTCTGGGTAGAGGTAATACTGAAACTTACTAATAAGTCTGGCCTGCACGGGGGAAAAATTCCCCTAAAAATCACCCTAAGGGGGTTCTTGTAATAGTTGAATACAAATCTTGCATCTTTTTGATGTGCAGAGCCCTACCCTGTATTCTTTCCTTTGCATCCTCCTGGTAATGAACTAATCGTGCATCTACTATAAAAAGAGAGGAAAGTATGTTATTTTTTTTGTCTTAAGTGTAGATTTCCGGTGGCCAGCTGAATCCTTCCTCAATAATTACTGCCTGAGAGCATTTTCTTTAGCACTTACTTAAATTGAAATAACTCTGTTGCCTGTTGCCGTGAAGCTGCATTTTGATTCGGTGAGGACGCGTTGCCGCGGTCAGGTATTGCATCGCAGGTATTGACTGGAGTTTGGTGACAGGGCAGCGTTGTGACGAGTCGCTCTGCACCGAGACCTTGCAGATGAGCCTCCGGTTGCTGCACTTCAGCTTTGCTATTAGGGTCTTCCACCACAGTCAGTGGGGAGCTGCAGCCCAGAAGCCAGAAACATCGGGCAGATCTAATTCAATTTATTTATGTGTTTATTCTGTCCAAGTCAAAACACAGAGCAGCGAGCCAACATCTTTCCTTGTTGCCTTGAAAGGCTTCTAATGCTATTTCGGCGACTAGTGTCATACTCCAAGAAAATAAATCCTTTTGACTTTATTATTCAGCTCGATGCTGTGTACGGTACGTGCATAAGTTATTTGCTAAATGTTTTATGATGAAGATTATGTAAGTAATGAGCTTTTACATTTTGGCACCAGAGAGTAACAGAACTGTGTGTAGTACTTTGTAACTGGATGTAGGAAGGAAGCTCTTCTAAGTCCTCTATAATGACATGCCACAGCAGGAAGACGAATCTGGATTAATTTGCAAATTTATCCAGAAAAAAAATGTGACAGTGAGCTTTATTTATTTTTTAGCAAAACTTTTCCAAGTCTCTTAGCTCAAAGATAAGATCTTAAATCTTTACAGAGTCCTGAATAAAATCAGATTTTCTCAAAGATGTTTTCAGCTTTAGTCGACTTTAATGCCTGTCACAGAAACTAGTGGGCTTTGCCAGAATTACACATGATAAACATTGCTCTGCCTATAGCATGGAAACTGTACTTGCAGTTTTGCTAATAAGAGGCACAAATATATTCTGTGTCATTACCTAGAGTGATTACAACGTAGAACTGGAGTGTACATGTACATTATATTTTTTATTTGGACTTTACTGACTAATTTCCTGGAGTTCTTTGTAAGTGTCTCTAATTTCCAAGCATGTCCAAAATCTGGAAAATCCTGGGTATCCTCTTGCTGGAAGGAGTCAATCTGTCCTGGTAGCTCCACAGAGGTATTTATCACTGCTCCCTCCCAGGCAGAACTGGAAGAAAATCTCCAGCTGAAATATGGCCGTTTTGAACCATTACAAGATGAGCATTCTTTCCCCAGGCAGGTGCTGATGTAACTGTAGGAAGAGTTTGGATGGTGAAAAATCAATTTTTATCTCCTCCTTTATTTTTACTTGCTTATAAATGTCATATCTTGTTCTTCCCAGGGCAAAAGCTTAGCAGAGGTTTATATCTTAAACTAAGATGTCAGTCATTAATTTTGAAGCGAAGGCATAGATAGGATGAACCGCAGCGAGCGGCATTCCGGTGGTGTGTTGTGCGTGGGCATTGCGTGTGCTGCCGGTTCAGGAGACCAAAATGCTGTGTGCTGTCATCGTACACATCTTCAGGGGCTGCATTGCTTCCAGTGGCATCTCCGAGGAAACGACTAGACTTTGGCTTAAGGAGTCACCTTCTGCCTTCGCAATCTGGTCCTCCAAATAATGAGACTGAAAAATTATTTTCCCCATTAATACAAATACAAAACCTATGGCTGTAATGGCAACCTACACATTAAATCTTAAATGTTAGGCATCAATACAGGTTAGTCATGGACCCGCTGGGGACAAGCTCTGAAGAAAAGGATCTGGGGGTCCTGGTGGACAACAAAATGACAATGAGCAAACAGTGTGCTCCTGTAGCCAGGAGGGCCAACGGAATCCTGGGCTGCATAGGGAAGAGTGTGGCCAGCAGGTCAAGGGAGGTCATTCTGCCCCTCTACTCTGCGCTGGTGAGGCCACAACTGGAAAACTGTGTCCAGTTCTGGGCTCCCCAGTTCAAGAGGGACAGGGAACTACTGGAAAGAGTCCAGCGTAGGGCAACAGAGATGATTCAAGGACTGGAGCATCTCCCTTATGAGGAGAGGCTGAGAGAGCTGGGACTCTTTAGTCTGGAGAAGAGAAGGCTGAGGGGAGACCTTATCAATGCCTACAAGTATCTCAAGGGCGGACTGAAGGAGGAGGGAACCAGACTCTTTTCAGTAGTTGCCAGTGAGAGGACAAGGGGCAATGGGCACAAGTTGGAACATAAGACGTTCCACTTGAATATGAGGAGGAACTTTTTCACAGTGAGGGTGACGGAGCCCTGGAAGAGGCTGCCCAGGGAGGGTGTGGAGTCCCCTTCTTTGGAGATTTTCAGGACCCACCTGGGTGCAGTCCTGAGTGGCATGATCTGACATGCTCTGGGTGGTCCTGCTTTAGCAGGGGAGTTGGACTAGATGATCTCTATGGTCCCTTCCAACTCTAAAAATTCAGTGAAATTCAGTGAAATCCACCTGCAAGCTGGACGCTCGGCATACAGGCTGCAGAGAACAGCATGGAGCTCCTCAGCTGTGTGTAACACAGTACAGGTTAAGAATAAGCTGTGGAATTGGGGACGGAGGATAGAGGTTTGTTAAATCTCAAAAACGGAATTATATAATAAAAGGAACAAAAAAGATCATTGCTTTGGGTCAGGGATTTTGTTGGTAAAAAGTATGACCTGAGCGTATAAGTAGGTGTAAGAGGGATCAATTTAAAGGGAGAGAAAGCAAAGATAGTTTTGTGGTGTGCTCCTACACCAGTCTCCTGCAACAAAAATGCCAGACCTCTGCCCGTTTGGGCTGGAGGAGGCAGGCACTGTGGTGCCAGGGTGCATGCATCGAATGCGTGGGCTCTGAGCACAGCCCTTCCCGCAGCGCCAAAGGAGTGTTAGCCCAGCAGCTCCAGCAGGGTCTAGTGTTTGGCAAAGGTCCCGCGGAGCATCTCCCCTGGTTCCTCAACCCTTCGCTTTTCTCACCTGCCCTTCCTCCAGGAGGCAGGAGCTGGTGGTGCTCTGCATGATGCAGTTTTGTTGCTCTGTTGGTAGCAAAAGCTGATTCGAACACAATGTGCAGTGCTGTAGGAGATCAATGGAAATGCTTCTGGTGGAATCTGATGGAGGCTTTAATTTAATAGTGAGTGGATTGCTAGTGGTCTTGTCGAGAGCAGCTGGTGGACAGGTGCTCAAGCTTAGTTCTCAAAATAATTAGCAGCTTTATAAAACTTACTTGTACTGTCTTTTTTCCCCCAGCATCTTTTTTTTCCACTCCAATCATCTGCATTTCTAAGTACGCCATTCCATTCCTTCACGTGCCACAGACTTTAGATATCTAAGAAAGCTTTCTGCCAAGCCAGCCAGGACTGCAGGGATTTGAAGTAATTATTTAAGTTGTTACGGACGTCGCATAGGCTCAGGAGTGAGCATTGCATGAGATCCAAACAGCGTTACTCCAACGAAAGCTGAGCATAAGAAGAAAATGAAAAGTATATCGCAACACATCACTATGGTTAGTAAGTATTTCGGTGCAGGTATAGGCACGGTTGCATTTTAATGCTGCCTTTTTAAAAAAAAATCTCCAGCTGTTTGATAAGGAACCTGAACTTAAAAATGAAGCCTTTCTCATAACCTCTGCTCCCTCCCAGGCAGAGGCAGAGGCAGTAACAGCCTGCAGCTCGGAATGGTCAGCGCAGTGGCCGAGGGCCGGTGTCACGGCGCGGTGTCAGCCCTGAAGGCTGTGCAGGGGCGGGTTGTCTGACAAAGCCTGTCCTTTGTCACCACTCAACCAGAGAGCTGGGGACAGTGGCTTTTTGCTCCCGAGAGCAATAGGAAGGGTCTCCGCAAACTTGCCGAGGAAGAAGCAGTTGCTGTCCAAGGAGGCTTCCTTGTGTGAAGGCTACGGCCACGTGCTGTCCTGATAACTCATCTCCTGAACAAGCCCATGGTAACACTCCATCAGCTGTGACAGGGAACTGTCTCTCCAGGTACTCAGCTCAGCTGCCTATTCTGCTGGGTGAGAGTTTATACTCTCTTCACTTGATACCTAGGCTAAAAATACCTTTGCTGCCGTTTAACCACAGAGTTTCCTTTAAGTTTTAAAATAGAGGTGATCAGTAGCCACTTGCAACAACACTGACGCTGAGAACATCTGATTGACACACTCACATCTTCTGTCAGCACATCAGTTGAGTCAGGTGCTGCAAATGCAATCTTAAGCAAAGCGGTCTAAGGAAACAGCAAAACCTTTTGGGGGCTAGCATCAGCGGGCTAGAGGGCACAAGCTGTGGAGGAAGCATCAAGACACAGAAATAAAGTACAGAAGAAATGAAGAGGGTGGAGAGAAACCTTCCTAGTCAAAGGCCGAGTTGAGTGCTAGGGAATTACAGAGGAGGTTTGTGCATCGGCTTATCCATCTGCTGGAAAATAAGCAACACCTGCCAAGATCCGTCATAAATTCATCGGATTTTCTTAAATCCATATGTCTGATGAAATTTTCTGGAAGGTGGGAGAACAAGAGGAAATGGGCTGGATGGTTTATTTCTCCCTGTGCCATCCATAGCAGGTGTGGATTAGGAGTTGGGCAGGACTGGTTTTGTTCCCAGGAGAGGAAGCTAAGGTCCTGAAGACTGGGGGTGGCTGGGCAGTGACAAAAGATAGCTGGTTTCGTCCTGGAATGCAGGGGCATCTCACTGTTCAACCTTGATGCTCATCCTTTGAAGAGATGAATGGGATATTTTCTTTGCAAATACGTTGAAGCAGGAGCTGCTACTGAGCCACTGCGTAAGCCGTGGTTGCCGGCAAAGCTTCAGCTGAATTTTTTGCTTGCTGAAACTCCAGCAGAGAGGAATAGAAGGTAACTGTAGAAGTACCTTTTTCTTCCTGTACTCCTTGTGGATGGATACAGAAGGGCTGTTCCATCCCTTGATACAAATCACAGTTATCCTTCAGAGTATTTTCCCTTTTCCTGGTTTCTTGCAGCCCTAGCAGGGCTGTTGTGCTGAGCAGGAACCAGTCCCATCACACACCTGTGTCAGACCTGCCTGCTGGGAATGGCTTAAGAAAGGGCTGAAAGCATACAGGCCCATACAGAGCAGAGGGAGGATACTCTAGAAAACTCACAAAGCTCAAGCCAGGCTCTAATAGTATTCCCACCGAAGCTAAAGCTGTTGGATTATTTGGAGAATAAGGAGTTTTGAGTAAAAGTAGTTAAGTCTAAAAAGAGTGATCTTTTCCTGAAAGAAGAAACTGAAAGTCCAGCATCCTTGGATTTTGCTGCTTTAGTAGTGCTATCATTCCTTAAAAGTACTGCTGTAGGATTTTTTCCTTAGTACATTGATGGCTGGTAATGTCTCTAGATTTGCGGTTGCCTTCGCCATACCTAGTAAGCAATTTTGAACACACCCGGTGATAGCTGTGTGTGATAACACAAACTCTGTCTGTCTGTTTGTTACCTTCCCTGGAGCTTCTCGTTGTTCAGACGCAACATCCTGTGTGCTACCCAGCAAGGCTGAATGGTGAAACAAAATAAGAGTGTTTTCCCTCTCATCCCTGGAAGTCTTTCAAACAAGGATCTCCATTTGTTTACCCAAGTTTGTCCACGCATCCTTGTGTGCGTGCAAGAGCTAGGTACAGGCATCCAGCTGAGCTCTGAGATCCTGTGTTGACTTGATAGGGAGGTAAGTATCCACAAACTTGTAGGAGTACTGAATTAGGAATAGCAAAACTTTCCAAAAGAAGTATTATTTTAAATGCATCTCACATTGTAGCATCTGCTTTTCCCTGCAGTTCTGAATGTGGTTTCTGCCTGTCCCCAGCAGCTCTGACCTGCAGTGACAGCTACATGGGACTTTGTGTGAAATTACGGGTAACATATCTGCTTCAGTAAACATAGAATGGTTTACTTGGAAGGGACCTTAAAGATCATCCAGTTCCAACCCCCTGCCCTGGGCAGGGACACCTCCCACCAGACCAGGTTCCTCCAAGCCCCCTCCAACCTCGCCTTGAACCCCTCCAGGGATGGGGCAGCCACAGCTTCTCTGGGCAACCTGGGCCAGGCTCTCACCACCCTCAGAGTGAAAAATTTCTGCGTAATATCTAATCTACCAGACTGACCTGAATCTTTTACCAACCCATCGTGCCTCTTCCTCGTCTCTGCTAGCTCAAAATTGCAGTTGCAAGTCCAATGTCCTTGCTGGAGCCTCTGACAACTGCCACAAGCTGGTGGGGAATGATCCAGGTGCTCCTGCAGCACCTTTCTGCAGATAAAGGTGCATATTGCTATCCCTTCCCTTACTTCCTGGCAAACGACTAGACACCCAGGGTCAAACCTTGATTGTCCGTGTGGGTTCTTGGCCATCAGAGCAGCTGGGTTTATTTTTGCTTCCCTGGCCTCTCCCATGGTAGGCTGGGCTCAGTCCTGGGCTCCTGAACGGCATGGTGCCCGTGTTCCTGGCTGCCAGCTGGAGCCTTGGCTCTCCTCTCTCTTGCTGGCCCTAATGGGATCTCTGGGTCCTCTCCTTCCCACAGGCAGCGAGGTGACATTAAAGCAGTGGAGCAGCAGATAAAAGGCCCTTACTATATTTATTGAGTGTTACAGATAGTAATCCACTCTGCTGTCAGCGTCTAGAGAAACAGCAAATAAAGTATACATGCCCCTTGCTTTGATGTGATGAAGTCTCCAGAGGACGTTTGCTCCAGTGGTGTTCACAGTGCAGCTGCAGCTGGGGCTGAGTTTTTCAGTGGAAAATATAAAATTTTCATGTCTTCATGCATTGCTTTGAAAGTATCGTTACAGCTGATTCTTGTATGCTGTACAGTTCCATGGTATGAAAGCTGGGTTTTTTTCCAAAATGTTATTAAAATCATCTTAACTGTTTTTGTTGGAAGGGGAAAAATTAATAGTTATTTTGTGGTTTCATACACAGCATTAAAATAACAGTCTGGTTTTCATTTAAACCAATAAAAGTATGGAAACTCAAGATGAAGTCTCTCTTCATGTCCTTAGATCAACTTGTTGGCCTTGCTAAAATGTGTAATGGATGGAGCAGGGGAAAAACCTCAGTCTTACAACTCGTAGCATTGTTTTCACGTAATGTTCAGCTTTTTTGTTGCCGAATTTCAAACTTGACGTTGCTTTATTGCCTGTCTTCTCATGCTGTAAAAAATTCCTTGGTTTTATAAATTTGCAGTGAACCACAGACTTAGGTTTTTTTAAAAACCTAAGCAATAATTAAGCAATTTGGTTAAGCAAACGTACATCAGTAATTGAATTAATACACTTTTAAATTTTGAGATGTAGACCTGGCTGTCTGGGACGGTGGATTTAGTCGTTTCTGGCCTGTGTTATGGTCAGGGATAGAGCAGAGGCTCCAGTGCAGCTGCAGCACGGGAAGGGTCCCCAGGAACCAGCCCAGCCCCCTGTGAGCCGGGCGTCCCTGGGAGAGGGTCCCGAGTACTGGGGGGTCCCCCATCCCCAGGGGTGCCCCGACTGGCCCAGGGGTGGCTGCCTTGAGCCTGAGCCTGGCCCTGAGTCCAGTGCAGGCAGCTGTGGGGTGGCCAGCGTCGCAGCGCCGCTCCTCTCCCCAGCCTGCTGCTTCCCTTCTGCCTCTGCTTTACCCAAGGACAGGGAGAGGACCGAGTCTGGAGAAACTCCTCCGCGTTCCTGTGGTTCACTTCTCCCCGGTGAGCAGCCTGCCACCATCCCTGCAGGGACTGGGCAATATAGCCGGGCATCCTTAGCCTGTGCCTCTTCCCAAGGCTTTGTGAGGCGACTTCTTCCCGAAACTGTTCCTTCCCGTACGGCTGTGAGCGAGCCGCCCTCGCTGCCTGTAGCCCTTTGATCTGTTCAGTCACAGCTCTGTCACTTTGGCTGCTGCCTGCACCCTGGAAGCTGCCTGCCCTCCCTTTTCTTCCCTCTTCTAGGAGGAGAGTTTGGTGCTTTCCTTCATCTGCTTTCCCCACCAGCCAAGCTCCATGTCTATGTGTGCACTTAAAGCTGATAAAAATGTAACTTAACTTTGATTACCGCACTGTAATCAGCAGTTCAGTGTTCACTGTTCAGCAGCCCTCCCTCCCCAGTCACCCCCAACGCCTTCTGAAACTTTACAGCTCGTGAAGACAGGTCCATAAAACAACATTAAGTCTTAAACGAGGTAATTCGGAGCCAACTGGCCGGCTCCACTTGGCATCGTGAAGGTCATACCTGCCGAAGTGCTCCGTGTAATAAACCCTTTGCCTGAGCAAATCCGAACCCTCCGGTCCCTCCTCTGCTGCGGCGCGGGGGCAGCATGGGCACAGAGGGCATCCCATGGCACAGAGGGCATCCCGTGGCACAGAGGGCATCCCGTGGCACAGAGGGCATCCCGTGGCACAGAGGGAATCGCACAGCACAAAGGTTTCTGTGTGCTGAGCTTCGCTGGCGGGGGTTGCTTCGCGGGCTGGAGGAGGTCTTCTTTATGTTTTGTTTTTTTTCCCCAAGGGGAAATGAGTCGCCAAAGTAACCTGGAAAAAGAGTAGTGTTTCGGATGGGATATTACAGCCTAACATTTATTTGTGTGTTTATAGGACTTTTACGTTCTTTTGAAGTGCAGCAAGTAGGCGTAATGCATTGTGATTATTTATTGTAGGTGTAAGAAGGGGGTCTGGTGGCAATGGACATCTCCAAATCCAGCTGTGCAGAACCCTTACCTGAAAGAGGAGAGGGAGGTTTCTGGACAAGATCTGTCCCCTCTCCTGTGTGGCTCGTGCCTAGCAGCAGCTCTGTTCCCTGTCTGGACTCTCGTGGTCTGCCAGGAGGAACTGGGACAAGCGCTACTGACTGCAATCCCTAGCCTTGCTGTTCCAACTTGGCAGTAAAGAGCCCCCAGGGCAGTTCCCGGATTCTGGCCCCATGTGGCTGTGCTGTTAAATCCACAGCTCCAGCGGGGAATTAGCAGGGAGCAGGGAACGTTTCCAGCAGGGCAGGATGCGCGGGGTCCTCTGGAGCTGGCGTCCTTCCCTGCGGGGCAGCCCCCCAGCCCGCCCCGCGTCCCTGCTCCATCCCCTCCCTTCCCTCCTCCTCGCAGGTCGGTGGTGCCACGCCAGGAAATCTCCCCGTCCCAGGGGCTGCAGAAGCTGGAGAGAAGCTGTGGGAGAGGGGAAGGATGGAGGAGAAGGGAGATGACAGCTGGCACGAGACTTGCAGAGCTGGCAGAGTCTTGCCAGCGCCAAGGTCAACACGAAACCTTTCAGAGGCAGGAGAAGCTGGGATGAAAGCCCCTGCCCTGCCGTAGCCTGGGGCAACCCCCTGCAGGGCTGCTCTGGAGGGTTGGCATGGAGCCCTGTGCACCCAGGAGCCCTGGGCCCCAGGGGAACAGCCTGGCCCAGAGGAAGGCAGAGCGAGCCCGGGCAGGGTCCTTGGTACACTGCGGCTTTTGGAGCCGGCCAGCAGGACAGCACACTTGGGCAGGGGGTCTGCACCACGTCTGGAGTCCTGGGGCTAGATGGAAGCCACCCGTTCCTCAGCTGGTACATGTACAGGGTGAAGCAAGAAGAAATAACCTTGAAGAGCAGCTCTTGCAACCACTGCTGTCTGGTTTTCTCTGGAGCATGCTGTACGGAGTGTTCTTCTCTAGAGATGTTCCATATTCTTCCATGTGTGTGTGCTGCAGAAGCCCATTCAAGGCAGTAGCACACCGACAGCATTCTCCATGCTGAACCGTTGCTAGGTCTTGGTCACAGGCCAGCGGTATAACAGATGGGAACCCTACTGTGCCATAGCTTACATGGAGGCAGCTTTACCGAGGGAAGGTGACAGCAGAGGGTTGAGGGGTCTTTGACCCAACAATTCAAGGAGTTCCTGAGGTCCATGGAGAGGATTGGATCCTCCTTGGAAAGATCTAGGTGCGGGGCCAAGGTGAGAAGCAGCTAGGCCCCCTCAACACCTTCTCAGAGGGGGCATTGGTCTGGAGAGGGAGAGGAAGCATCTTCAAACCCCATTGTGCTCAGGCAGTCCTACCCTTCTGGACAGGTCTGTCCTCTGGCTTCCTCTGTCAGGCAGCTCCACCACCAACACCCTAGTGCCAGATGCCTTATTTCTCCTCCTTTCCTATCCCCAGCTTTTGTGGGTCGGTCAGTGTTTCTTTCTGCCCTTCATATTTTCTCTGTTCCCCAGCATATTTGCCTTAAAATTTGTGAGGATTTTTCTCGGGGGCATTTCAAGGTTTATTTCTGATGCAATTTGAGATGGAGTCTGACTTGTCATCCTCTGGTGTGCTGGTGGTTAGGAAAGGGTGGTGTTGGTGTAGTTATGGAGGTTGTGGTGGGGTGGGGGAGACCAGCCAGGAACCTCAATTAAGAGAGCACTCTGCACATGAAGTCACTGTTTCAGGGGAGGAGGCAGAAAGCAACCTCCTCAGGGGAGGAGGCAGAAAGCAATCAGTCTTCTCCAGGATGCGCAGAGGAATCACGTAGAGACATCACGTAAAAAATATGCAACTAGAGAAACAACAGGATGGGGCAGATACCTGTGAGTAGCCTGTTGGGTTTTCAGGTGAGAAATTGTGACTGCAGACCATGCATCTTCCCATGGAAGGCACCTGTCTGTGAAAAGGGGACTTGATACTCTTGGTGAACCTTGGTTCACCAAGGCTTCTGAGACACAGTAGGCTTCATGGCTTACTTACTGAGCCTCTCAGAGGACACTGAATAGGGACATAAATTGTGTCCGTGCACATTTTGGAAAGCCACATGTAAATGTTGCCAGAATAGACCAGTCATGACAAGGAGTTTGAACTTGGCAGCTGTAGACTTGCACAGCTGGAATGGTCACTTCTAGTTTGGTAAGAGCTGGGGTGACACCAGGGTTAGCTCAGGAATGACATGCTCCCCTGCTCATTGTCCTCTGCATGTAAACAGACTCCAAACACAGGTAGCCTTGATGCTGTTTGAGAAGGGAATATGTCAGAAGTGGTGGGAATGGACCTTGACGCAGAATGGTGGTACGTAGGCTTTACAGGTTTAGTGGCAGCTGTTGCAAGGACTTCTCGGCATGACTGAACGTGCTCTCCAATGTGCATCCTGCCAGTGCTGCTGGACCCCCACCCCTGGCCAACGCTGCGTGGCTCAGGAGTGCCCGTGTCACGGCACCATGCATGAAGGTTTGATTTATAGCCCTGGTTCCTAGAGTTCCTTTGGCACAGCAGGAAATGGCAGTTCCCAGAGAGGGCACCATGTGCTGGTGGAATGAGCGTGTGATGAAGCTGTCCTGATTGTAAGTTCTGAGCGTTAGTCATGACAGCAAGGTCAATCACGTGAGCATTTTGTGGTTGCGTGGAGGTGGCTGTGGTATGGGTAAGGTGTGCAGAATCACCCAGTCCCACCAGCTCTGGCTGGGGGCACCAGGGTGGGGGTCTCCAGCCTAACACTGCTTCCATGAGATCCAACACTGCAGCTGCAGTAAGTTGTTCGGGGCTGTGTCCGGGTCAGTCAGGGCAGTTCCCAGGAATGGAGATCCCCTGTAGTTGACCACATTAGTGAACCTGCAGAGGACCTTATCCCGCTTGTTGTTGGCTCTCTTGTACTCGGATGGCATGACAACTGCAGAAGAGTGTCCAGATGTGACCTCACTCGAGGAGGAACAATACCATCCCTTGACCAGCTGGATACTCTTATGCTGGGCTGGTTGGCCTTTGTTGCTGGGTCTTTTGGCCAGCTTGGTGTGCATGAGTCTACAGATGCCTCTCACCTGCGTGGAGAGCTGTCCCTCCAGCCCATCCCAGCCCAACCCACACGAGGTGCTGGTCTGTCTTGGGGCAGGACTTCTGATGTATTCCTAAAGATACCACTCAACACCTGGCTTGCTGCCTGTAGGAAGTGCCATGGTGGATATAGCCATCAGCTGCTCCTTTCTTCATAGAAGATGTTCATCATGCCAGCTGAATTTTGCATAAAGTAAAGCACCTTGTGGTTTTGCCTCTCAATATCAAATTGTTGTTCTTTTGCCTCTCAATATCAAATCTCCAGAAAAGCTCAACGGAGCTGTGATTTTGTCTTGGCACGTCCTCTTCCAGCTTGCAGCAGTGTTGGCCATCCATTCAGTAGTGCAAAGAGAGATGTAGTACCTAACTCCATGATTAGTCAAACCGTTGTATTTCTCTTTGGCATGAAATAAATTAGTATTTGAATGCACGGTGCGGCTAATGCTGCTTTGTGCAGCTTTTTATGAACATTATAAAGTTGAGGCAGAGAGCAGATCTTACTGTAGTTGGAAGATAGGGAGGAATGAATTCATATCTGCTCTGAACATTTCTAAACTGCTTTAAAACCTTCAGCTGAAGGAACCAAACTTCACTACGCACCCCTTGTGTGCTGAAGCGCAGAGTTTTCTTCATCTATTTGAATTGCAACACAGAAGTTGCAGGGATATTTTCCCCAGAGAGTCAAGAGTCCCTCTGTTCATTTTGCTGATGTGTGAAGTCATTTGAGTTTTTTTAGAGTTGTACAATCATTTACTTCATGTATTAGAGGCAACCCAAACTCCTTATTCCCATTTATTCATCCTTTGAGAAAAGATTTGGAAAAAAGTCACCAGTCATTGAAGTTTCAAGTCAGAGACAATTAGCGGGGAACTGGGAGATAAACCGCCAACACATGGGGGAGGGCTGCGTGTGAAGGACATACTCTACATAATGCACCATTAAAACTTCATGAAGAGATGTCCCAGAAAAAATATTACAAAGCACTAGACTTAATATTAAATTCTTAGTTTTCGCAGTGCAGTCATTTCCAGGAAGGAATAATCAGCTTAACCACAGCATTCACCCATTTAATGTTCTGAGAGCGGAGGGATTGTCTGATTTTTCTTTTTCTGTTCTTTTTTTTTTCTTTTTTTTTCACAGTAATTACTGAAAGTCAAAAGCAGCAACTTGAATCTGCAAGGTACTCCTCCCGCTACGCTCTGGGACTTTTCTATGAAGCTGGTACACGGATTGATGTCCCCTGGGCTGCACAGTACATCACCGATAATCCCTGCATACGCTTTATCTCCATCGATAATAAGAAACGCAATATAGGTCAGTGCTCCCATTATTTCCCTTAAACGCAGTGACAATAGAGGGTGTAGATCATGAAAAATGCTGTTTAATTGAGTGTTGCTATTCTGAACAGACCGAGTATTTAACTCCAAGCCACAGCGGATAGCATTTAATGTCACATTTGGCCTGTAATAAAATCCACAATGAAAGCAGGAAGATCCTCAGAAAATCACCGCCCAGCACATGGTTTACGTTACTGCATTTATGAAACCAGTGTCAGGGGATTTGAGACATCAAAATGTTGCTATTCCAAGAAAGAGCTGGAGTTCCTTTGTTTAAACATTGATTCACACACATGCCAATTTATGTCCCATCATCCATTACTTTACAACTCCTGTTCTTTCCACTAAGCATGCTTGGAAGTAGTAATGAGTTATATAATTGGGACTATTCAGTCTAATTCAGAGTTAGCCAGTGTGCTTTTATAATCGTGGAAAATCCTTGAAATGGTTGCGCATAGTACAGCTGCTCAGTAACGCTTGGAGAACATCCCACAAGGCAGACACTTCTCATCTGTTTCTGGAAGATGGCAGCTGAGTAAGTAGATGTTTTATTTATTAAATGTAGTTCATATACCAAGAGTATGTTGGCATAGAAAAGCTCGAGAAAAAACTGCTAGCATTTGAGTTTAATCAAGTTCGTTAGGAGATGAAAACGCTTCATGGTTCTGTTACTTGCTCGCATCGTGACGATGACCAGGTTTAACCACATCCATCACGCAGGAGTCAAAACCTACCCACCTTCGTGGTGACCTGCAAAGCACCGTGGCTCATTGTCACAGAAGAAGGAAAGATTTTCCTAATCAGCTGCTGCCTAATACATAATTATTAAGTATTGCCAAGTTCATTGCACTAGAGCATGTTCTGATTTAGACCTGGGAGACTTCTGTTTCTAGTCTTCCTCGTTCAGTCGGGATTCGTTGTTCTCTCCCTGCAGTCTGCAGACACCAGCGATGTGAGTACCTGCTGAGCAGGGCAGTGCACACCTTGCCCATGTCATCACCGTGCTAGAAAACAGCCAGAAGGTTGGGTGTTCCTTCCCTCCCTCACCCCAAAACCATGCAATTTAATGTCATAAGCTGTCATGAGGGAGCGTCGTGGTACAGCAGCGGCCCTGGTGGCCAGGAGGTCTGAAGATCTGTTCTCTGGCTCCTGCTCACAAGCAGGCTGAGCTAACGCAAGGTCAGGGCAACTGAGCCTCGTCTAGCTGAGATTGCAAAAGAAAACAGGATGGAGATCCCCCACCATGACTGGTGACCTGTTCAGGGCTGCACCTCCATTGGGAGAAGAATCATAGAATCATCTAGGTTGGAAGAGACCCTTGGGATCATCGAGTCCAACCATCCACCCTACTCTACAAAGTCCTCCCCTACACCATATCCCTCAGCACCACATCTAATCCTCTCTTAAACACATCCAGGGATGGGGACTCAACCCCCTCCCTGGGCAGCCTATTCCAATGCCCGACCACTCTTTCTGTGAAGAATTCTTTCCTAATATTCAGTCTAAACCTACCCTGGTGGAGCTTGAAGCCATTCCCTCTCCTTCTGTCACTAATTCCCTGTGAGAAGAGACCAGCACCAACCTCTCGACAGTGTCCTTTCAAGTAGTTGCAGAGAGTGATGAGGTCTCCCCTCAGCCTCCTCTTCCTCAGACTAAACAGTCCCAGCTCCTTCAGCCTCTCTTCATATGATTTATTTTCCAGCCCCTTCACCAGCTCGCTCTGCACTCCTCTGCACTCGCTCCAGCACCTCCAGATCTCTCTTGTGTTGAGGTGCCCAAAACTGGAAGAAGTGTTTGAAGTGTTTCTTTGTCTGCAATCTGAATTTCACCAGGCTCGTCCTGTGGATGTTGCCTCCTGTTCCATTGTCTGCCTTTACCAATTGGAGTCACGGTCATTCTGGTTGGAAGGGACCACTGGAAATGGTCTGGTCCTATCCCCACGCAAGGTTTGACGTTAGATGCAGCTGCAACGTTAGATCATGTTGCTCAAGGCCCTGGTGTGGTGTGAGCCACCTTTGCACTACTGGCTGTTATTCAGTGATGGATCCACCATAACCAGCAGGATCTTTTCAGAAAGGCATGGTGCTTAGCCAGGCTGATGCATGGGACTGTCCTGTATCAGACACAGGACCTTGCGCTCCTCATTCTTGTGGTGATAGTACAGGTCAAGTCAGGTCTTCCAATTTTGCCCTTCTTTGCTCCAAAGCCAGCTGGGTAGCCATGGCTCTTGAAGTGCCTCCAGAAACAGCAGTTTATGCTGGGAGCAAAGGGGTTGGAGAGATGAATCAACTCACCACTGTGGAAGTCAAATTTCATTATTTCTCCTAAGGATTTAGCCTGTTGGTCTGAAAAGAGGGAAAATAAAACAAAAGAATGGCTGATCTGGCCAAAGCAAAGATGCATCCACCCTGATACGCTTTTTCCAGCAGAGACCAATAGTGGGTATGTAAAGAAAACGTATAAGGAAAGCCAAATACAGAGTGATTTTTTTTTTCTCTCACGTTGTCCCCTTGTTACTGACAATGTGCAACTGGAGATTTTCTTGCATCTAAGATAGAATCGTTATTGTTGTGTTTAACACTAAGTACTTGATAGTTAACAGCACCTACTGCTATTGTCCGTCCCAGCTGCCTGGTTCTAGTGCACAGAAGAGGACACAGCTTGGGAGAGAAACTCACCCATCCTTTCCTCACCTGCTTGCATTTGTGGTCTCAAAGCACCAACACTGAGAACAATGGATATGGACTTACAGTGGAATTATCAAATAACTAAGTACAGTGTCTTTGCTGTCTCCAAATGCAGTTTAACCGCATGGAAAGCATATAATTTGGGGCATATTGTTGAAAAGCACATAGGAACTACCAGAACATCAGTGTTGACGCATACCTTTCTCGCTGTAATTTCCGTCACATTGTGGGAGAGATCTGTTTATATGAGCAAATTTTTCCAAGAAGAACAAATTGTGTACCTTCATAGAGCTGGAACAAGCAGTGGGCCAAGGAACTGAAGATTATTTCTCTCTGCTAGGGCCCTGCTTGTGACACATAAACAGTCAACCAGCCGTCTTGACTGCGCCGTCTTTCCTGGTGAACTTGCATTTTGCAGATTTGCCCGTTGTTCCAGGAGAAGCAGCTCCAGGGATGGAGCAGTGTGTGTTTGCTGGAGCAGTGTCTCTGGCCACGAGCACTGGAGCTGGGAAGGGGAGGGTTGGGAAGCCTGTCTGTGCTGTGCTCAGCAATGCTGGGGTGCAAAAGCATAAAAGTCAAAAGTGGTCACCAAGTGATTCACTTTTCTTCAAACAGAAATGTGGTTCTGCTGATAATAGAGACACGCACGCACACACATCCTTATAGACCACACGGGCCAGGGGGGCTGAGTGTGAAATTTATTTACACATTCAGGGTACTGCAGCCCAAACACTCAAATATAGAGCTCCTTTATGTTTGTTTTAGCACATAAGCAAGTATTTTGCATTTGTATTTCTCTTTCTGTACTTCTGACTGACCTCCAGAACATTTCAGTGGGAGGCGCAGCGGCACCTCCCTGTCCCTTCTTTGCTGTCTGGTTTTTTGGGGTTCCATTGGTGATGATTTAACACTGTGCTGCACTCGTTCATCGTTCTTCCATTCTTCAACCTTGACTAATCCCAGTTCATCTGAAGAAGACGGTGGTGACAATCGTAAGCATTCAGAGGGGGAAAGCAGAAATGTTCAGCCTAAGGTCTACATTGGGTTTCCTGGGTGAAGCAGCTGAAATCTTTCAGGACAGTCATCCTTCCCAAACAGCCATCACCTTCTCCAGTTGATGCCTGAATGGTCCTACACTCACCGCTCCTCTTCTATGCCGTGTATGTTCAGTTGTGTGTTATTTCTCAAGGGCCCACATGCATCCATCCATCCATTGCATTAACCTAAACAGGAGAATTGCTTTGCTGCCCATCAGATGTGGCCGAAATGCTTATCAGGAGTATGTCCTCAACAGGTAGAGGTTCTCTAGATGTAAGTAAAAATGACTAATGGATCAGACAAAATGTGATTTTTCCGGTGTTTCTACACCAACTTTGATGTATCCACAATTAATGGAGGTTTGTCTAAGACTTGTAACCACCTCAAATGGTAAGATTCTTATAAACAGCATTGAACTGTAGAGATGTGAAACAAATAACTCAAGCTTTCTGCTAAGAGACTCTTTGTTAAACACATCATTATACAAAAAATAGCTACATCTATCTAAAAAAAGCAAGTAGTCTAGCCCTCAAGGGTGAAAAGGCAAAGTCTAGCCCTCGCTATGGAAGTTCAAAATGTCCTTTTCTTTTGTATGAGATATAGTAATCCCTGCTTTGACTCATTTAATAAAGCAGAGATGTAAAACTCTCCCTTACACAAGTTTCGCATTTTCCCAGTGAAATACCTGAAACAGCCTTGTTGCTATACTATTTGTTGTTGTTTATTGTTTGTTATAATAGTAGATGTTTACATATTTTATATATAATATATATATTATATTGTTGCTATATATTGTTTATTAGCAGAATCAGTGAATTGCAGTCTGTAATTCTTCAGGAAGCTCCGCTTGTTCTCAGAGCTACCTGCTACCAAAGGACCACTCCTGCCTCTCTCTGCTGTGATGAGCTTTGTTTGCTTGTTGCACCAGCAAACTCATAAAGGCTCTTCTTGCTAGAAGGTACAGCAGCATCCCCTCTCTTTTGTTTTTGTCTCAGTTCCTTTAAGCAAGCTGCTCAAGAGCTGCTGGTTCTTCAAACGTTATTGTGTAGTGATATTGTTTAAAGCAGAAGGTTGTACCAACATAACCCCTGTCCCCAGTACTTCTGTAATGGAGAACAAGCAAGGTGACCATGCCATCTTCCTGGTAGTCCAGGTGGGTGAGACAGAACAGCACGACTTCTCAGAGTTTTGTCTTTGTTTACGTTGCTGGAGAAGAATACAGTGTTCTGCTGTGGACTAACCTTCACTGTGGTGGTGAGGAGGTAGGGAACCTGACCCACACACTGAGCCTGCAGGGGAAGGCACTGGCACCCAGGAAGTCCCTGGCAGCTGGCAGCTCTTCTCCATGGTACAATGTGCTACCATTAGTTGGCTTCATCATGACACAGCCTAGTTCCTTACCAATAACTAGGATGACATCTGTTTTCTTGCTGATTTATGTGGAGGAATCAATAATGAAGCTGTTTCTCTGATACTGCCATTAACAATGTCATCTGGAGTGTGATGAGCCTCCAAAAAGGAAGGTTTTTTGCATCATAAAATTGTGTCTTCATCCACTCTAACGTTACATAAGGAAGAGCCTACAGGAAGTGTATGTTGAATTCCCTGTGCAGTATGTATGAATATTGAATATTTGTATGATTGGCTGCCTTAAACACCCCATCAATATTTATAACTTGTCAGGGGGACAGTGGAAAATCTTCGATATAAATTATTTCAAGCCTCATTTCTGTAACACCGCAGTCCTTGTATCTCTTTGCATTCTGGAGGACTAAAGATAGATGACACATAAGAAGGAAGGCAGTTCCCTTTCACTTCAGGATTGCAAGTTTATATACTTTAAAGGGAAGATTTGTCTTCCAGGTTTTCAGGATCAGTGTAATTCTTGAGTATCTTTTCTAATTTTAAAATACAGATTCCTTTATCTTCTCAGTATCAAAATATGAATTTGGAGGAAGATGAAAGAGTTAAAGAGTTATTTAGGTTTTTGCCTCATTATCTGGCCAATTGCTTTGTAACCCCCTGCCTGCCCTGCCTGCCTTTTAGAAAACTAATCAGAAACTGTAAAGCTAATGAGATGCTGAATTTTTGACTATAAAAAAGTTAGCATCGTTCTTTACACGGATTCTTCTAAACTGTGCCTTCTGAGATGGAGCAGATTTTACTCCAGGGAGAATATGGGACCTTACAAACCCGGGAACTTCTGAGGATAACTTGGGAAGCTCGCTAAGCCTTCTGCTAAATAGCAGCGTGGCATTTTGAAAGCAAACTTCCATCTCTCTTGCTCATTTACTAGGTGTAGCAAAGTTAACCACTGTTCTTTTTTTTTTCTTCATTTTAGATATAGTTTTATGAGGCCTGCATGTTGACTTCTCTTTCAGCAGCCTGCTGATCCCTCCCAGGTAGCAGGGGTACAGTCCTAGCCTCTCTGGAAGTGTCCAGCTTCTTTGGTGCCCTCCGCACTGACCCAGCAGCATCCTAGCTTCAAGGGTTGGTTTGGATCGATGCCCTAGGGAGGAGAGACGTGGTGCCCATGCCCATGCTGGAGGGGTTCCCAGCCATTCAGCTGAGCCCTCAAACAGTAGGAGTACGGTCTGCCTTTGGAGCTGGCCCCTCTTTTGAGCAGGAGGTTGGACTAGAGACCTCGAGAGGTCCCTCTCTAGGTCCAGTGACTCTGAGGCAGACAATGTTCTGGTGAGTATTTACTGAACACACTAATATGTTAACTGGGATGTGAGTCCAACCAAGCCCCCCTGGGGAAAACAGCTTTGTCCACATTTGCAGGCTGGCAAGTTTTAACGTCAGGGCAGCTGAACCAGTAAAGATTTCCAGCTGTCTCTGTGGACCTTTTGTGGATGCATCTGTGGAGCCTGCAAACTGATCTGCAGGTCTTGACTACTTACTTTTACGCCTTTCTCAAAGTAGATCTCATTCTCCCAAGGACTGGTGGGTTATGGGCTTTGCAGACTCTGTGAGCCACAGGGCCCTTCCAGGGTGTGCAGGCTGTAGCCTGTGCTGCCTCATGCTCCTCCACAAATGTGCTTCAGTGCCAGTGCAACCTGAAGAGTGCAACCACTTAGAAGGTTGAGGCTGCTCAGCCTCTCTGAACAACCTGTCCTTGGCACCTCGGTGAACACTGTGTCCTTTGTGGTACAGAGTTTCAGGCTTCAAAGCTTTTCAGCTGAGCAACAGCAAGATGTGCTCCATGATGGTCCTCAGACATGATTTTCTCTCCTCGAATGTTACTGTTTGGACAAATCTGTTGGCTTCTGCTTTCTTGAGGATAGTAGGAGAAGCTGTAGCAGCTTCTCCCTGTTTTTGCCAAGTCTGCACTGCTAGCCACACAGGCAGTCTTGAAGGGCAGATGGGTCCTTCTTAGGGTGCCTTCTGCCATTAGTAGAGTCCCAAGAGGATGTGCCCTGTCCCCTTCCTGGTGCCTTGAAATCCATGTTACCCACCAGTTCTTCCCCTTCCACAGTTACTTTTCAACCTGTCACGCTCCCAGAACATGATAGATACCATCCTGACCATTTGCCAAAAGAATCCTATGACTTTTAGGATCTGATGGTGTTCTCCCCTAAGGAAACTTCAGACCTCCCTGGATCCCAGGGTTTCAGCTAATCTCTAAAATGGCTTTTGAATTTAGGGGCTCTGAACCCTGATGTTGGCATAGATTTACTGGAGAATATTGCCTTCTTGCAAGGGACAAGATTTTGGTGAGCAGATAATCCACTGTGGGCTTTCTCTGAGAAGTTATGTTTTGTTTTATTGTGATGTTTAGTTTATGCTTTAGTAATCTCTCTGTCTCCTTCCTTCCCTGAGACTGATGGTAGGGAGCACGTGACCACCCTTCATATCAAATGAGAACTTCGCAGGGCAGAAGGAGGTCCCTCTGCTTTGCTGAGTAGCTTCACCCAGGACACCATGCTCTTCCATTTGATCATTCCTCACTAAATGTGCTATTCAAAGCTAGGAGCCACCTTTCTGCTGCCAGATGCTCTTGAGCCGCAAGGCACTGTGGTGGGGAAGTGGTCCTGGGCTCTGTTGTCTGTGCTCTTCTCCAGGGTGTCTTTTATTAACCCCATCCTTTTTCTGGAAGACAATACTCTTAACAGGCTTAATCCTCCACAATTTCCCACTGTCAGCAGTCTGTTCTTCTCTAATAGAGCCTGTGTGATTCCTCCAGCTGGGAACTGATGAGGAGTGTAGAGACAGTCCTGACATGTTACAAAGCTGATGGCTGCCTTCTCCCACTCACGTTCCAAACACCTTTCCCCTCATTCCCAGGTTGTAGGTCAAGATCTGGTTTCCCCAGAGAGTTCTACACGAGGACACTTTGCTAGTGCTTAACTCACAGTTATAACTGGCTGAAGTGCAGTGTGTGGTGAGCCCTAATTGATTGATGCTGGCTGTCCTTGACAGCCCTTCCAGACAGCTGATGTGTCCTCTACCTGTGACAGCCTGTGTACTCAGCGTTGGAAGTCTTCCTCATCCCTTTTCATGGGCTTATACAAACCTGTCAGGCCCCATGGAGACACCGGTGTGGGGGTCTCTGGCCCGACCCTGCTCCCAGCAGAGCAAATGTCACAGCTACAGTAGCTGTCCAGGTGAGTTGGGACAGTCCCCGAGGATTGAGATGCCCCACCACTTGGGGCCCCGTCCTAGGGATGCCCCATTGACACGGGAAGGGGCTGTATCCTCATGTCCAACTTGAATTTTCTCTCGTTGGACTCTTGTCCTGTTGCTTTGAACTTCTAAGAAAGGTCTGTCACCTTTAGGATGTGGAAGATGCAGTAAGGTCCTCACTTTTCAATTTCCCACTGACTTAATTTCCCACTGACTTAATTTTGCATTTATTGAATCTCCTGTCTTTTCAATTCATCCATTTTCTTTTTGCATGTGTGGTTTCAGGCTGGCTAAGAGGGGAAGACACTGCTGATCACATTGACAGTGCGGCCAGACTTTGGTCTGAAGTACTTCAGCACCTCCCATAAGGTCTTTATGGACTAGACTCGTCTGTGGGGGACTGGTGGAACTTCACACTTTGATTGTGAGGCAAAAAAACTGGGATTTCTTCATCCCTACTGCTCTGCTCAGCCATGCAGACTGCATGTAGATAGTGGTGGTGGACAAGGCATCCCAGGGAGGGTGGTCTGCAGGGTCCCCACAGCCCCAGCCACTGTGCCAGACCAGACAGGGATGTAGGGGCTGATGCGACACCTTCTCCGTCACGGACAGGATGCTGGGCTGGACGGGGCCATACGTCAGAGATCAGGCAGTTCCTTTCTGTTTACATGGAAGCAAAACAAATCTTGAAAGGAGCGTGTTTATCCTCACATCCATCTCTTTGCATCTACTATCTGCCCGTGTCAGCCCGGTGTGACGCAGCAGAGCCAAAGAAATTAACAGTAAAACGCGACGCAGAAGCCAAGGAAACCTGTGGTTATAGGTTTGCATCTTCCCTCTGCCACGGGGAAGGGAGGAATCTTGCATCCAAAGAAAATGGATGAATTGAAAAGACAGGAGATTCAAGAAACGCAAAATTAAGTCAGTGGGAAATTGAAAAGTGAGGACCTTACTGCATCTTCCACATCCTAAAGGTGACAGATATGACAGAACCAGACTTTTCTTAGAAGTTCAAAGCAACAGGACAAGAGTCCAACGAGAGAAAATCCCAGTTGGCTGCATCTGCCAAACTGCCTTCTCAGCACGAGGTGATGCCGGCGCCTCCCTCCCTGGCCACAGCTTCGGTAGGGTTTCTGCACAAAAATCCACTTTCCTCCTGGTGTGTGTCGGTGGGGGCAGAGCGGAGGGGACAGGGGGAGGCACCCGGCCCCGGCAGCCGATGCGACAGCTCCAGCAACGCAGCACAGGCCGGGTGGAGACAGGAGAGCCAGGCTCGAGCTCACTGCTGGTAGGTTTTCGGTGGGGTCCCTCGGCAACTGTGGGTGCCAAGAACGCTGGCAGAGCGGCCCCTTGCTCATTAAGTAGGTATAAGCTACAGCCAACGCTGCCATCTCATTCCAGCTCTGATCTGCCCGGCGTCTTACGCCTTCCACCTCATCAACTGATGGGATTAATTGCTGTGCAGCTGGGACGAGAGGCAGGGGGAACTGGGAGCAGATGAAAGCTTTTATGCTGCTTCCATTCACCCTCAGATCATTACCCCTTGCGTTGCCGAGCGTTCCCAGGCTCACCACATCTCCCATGCTACTTTGTCATCTGCTGGCATGGCCATGGACGGCTAACATCCTTGTCACAAGTAAGGGTATCAAAATCTCTTGAGAAGCCCTGCCAGAAGCCCTCATTTTTAAGCTAGCTGTTGCAGCCCGATCTAAATGTGTTGGGAGGAAAATGACAGTTTTACTCCTGTGACAACTAAAGAGTCATTCATACCCGGTGCATCAAGGCTGAGATACCCCCGTTGCATTCAGGGGAAAATCTGTTTTGAACTCCTCTCTTGGGCAGTATTTTTGCAGAAGAAAGAAAAGGGCTTGAGACTAAACTTGATCCTCGCAGGCTGCGTATTTCAGGACTGGAAGGCTGTGACTCAGTGGCCTCTGGAAGCTCTCCAAGCTATCAGTAGCTCAAAGGAGAAATTAAAAACTCAACGAACTGCCTGTTCTCCTGAAGCTTGTTTTGTACATACTATGGAAGAGATGAGAGATTTGAAAGAAGGTGGCCCTGTCCAAGAACCATTGGCTATAACAAGTCACAGCAAGCAATGATTAATTATTTTATTAAGACGCTTAGATGTTGTTTAATGAGCCTTTTTGCCAAGTTTATGTGGAAGAATTTGCCAAAATAGCGTGTACACTATAATAAATCCCAAGGTACCTAATAGGCTTTCCCACTTGGTCTGCTCTCCCTGACAATCTTTCTGCAGACATGTCAGAATACCTTTTTCTTCTCCAAAATGGGACATAGGGACTGGGTAGCATTTCTGTCGTTTTTCCAGACAGTGGGAAAAGCTGATATCAACAGAGATATGTCCTGCACTAGCCTTTGAAACCAGGCTCAGGGGTGGCAGGAGGGATCTCAGGAAGATGAGTCTGAAGCTGGATGTTAGACTCAGGTACTCAGTTCATCAGAGCTCAAGGAAGAAGACAGCCCCTTTGGATGAGCCTCTGCTTCTAGACGAGGGTGGTGCTTGTTTCACTCTACAGTCTCAGTCCCTAGATCTGCCTTGTGTTAGGTGGATATCTTGGACCCGTCCATCCCCGATGGTTAAGGCTTACTTTCAAGCCTAAAACACAAGAGAGCAAAATCAGCACCTCAAATTAAAATAAGAACCAAACTCAAAGTTTCCGGACACTTCAGGAAATCACCCAGGAGAGGAGCTGTAGCACTTGCTGAAAGCAGAGCTTGTGAGCCTGACCCGGGGAGTGAAGTGAGTGATCTCCTGGTCTTGGGGATGCCTCACTTAGAAAAGGAGAACTTAAAGAAAAGGCAGCACCATGGCTCGAAGCTTTCAGATGTGGCCTGTCAGTATGCATTCCTTATCACAAGGAAACATCTTCCTACACTTTTTGCCACATTTTCCCAGTTCTTGAGAGCAAGGGTTGACTGAGGTCGCTCACCAAAGAAAGAGACTCAGTGAAAAGATCCTTCCAGCTGAAGTTAAAGCCATTGCTTTCATGCTTGCTGTGGGTGTTAGGACTTTGTATTGCTGCACCTCAGTAGCATATTCCAAAGGGTTCAACCCAGGACAGAAAGCTTATCAGACAAAGATATTTTGGTTGTCTTTGGAAAGCTGGAATTTGTCAGCTCCTCAAGGAGATCTCCAACTGGAGGAGCTGAAGCTGGAGAACTCTTCACTGACACAGCAGAGAGAAAGATTTCTGTCAGGCTTGGTACCTAACAGCCAGAATTGGTCATAAAGTGTTCAACTACCTCTTTCTTTGTGGATTCTGTGGTCGTAAAATGCTCATTTGCTGAAACAAAAATATTTTTCTGGGAATGTGCTAATTCTATCAAGAGTTTAGCCAAAAAAGGCTTTCTTCTTCCAAAAGAGGGAATTTCTAGTTAATGGAGCGAGAGGGAATAGCTTAATTTAATGACCAGCTTGGTGAGTTTGAGCTCTCAGCTGAACTATAGCAGAACCCAGGTTGTGTCCTTGCTCCTTGCATCCTGCTCATTCAAAGCAGAACGGCCCCAGCAGGATCCACTCACACAGTGGTCTTCTGGGTCCTCATTGTGCCTTGGCACAGGCCAATCACTGAGCCTGAAAATCCTCTATTCTAGGCAAATTATCTGGCTGCTGGTTGTTGGTCTGTCCGGACCAAGTCTGTAAGGTGACAAGCCAACATGCTGGCAGGGACAGAAGCCCATTGCTGTAGAGAACCTCCAACCAGCCCCAGCTGTAACAAAGCTTGGCCATTTCCAAGTCTGCTGGGATGAACATCAGCGCTGGAGTAGCCTTCAGTTCTTCCCCTGGCACTGCAGCCTAGTTGATTTTTAAAGGGCAAACTCTTTTTTTTTTGAGTTTTGCTCACTTGCACATATTTGCATGAGGACAGAAGTTGTACTGAAGGTTCACACTCCCTCAAACATGTGTTCAGACAGCCGCACGTTGATTTCCTGGGAGATTTGAGTTCACCTGTGCAGGCCAAAAGGAAGTGCTGATTTCTTAAGCTAACCTGCCCTGGCTTCTGTTGCTCTTCTGTCTCTACATAAATATAAAGTATTGGTTTTATTCTAGCTCTTCAACTATGCAAATACTTTTGCATGGCAATATGCAACCAATTATAGAGGGAGCAGATGTTTTTCACAGTAATGCAACGAACACTCTTCTTTTTGTGTCCTTTGCCCTGAAGAGGATTTTTATCTCTGATGACTTCATGTTCAAGTCTTTCAAATTTCTGTGTTGCAGAGATTGTCCCCTTAAGGGGACGTGCCTTTCAAAGGTGCAGGGGAGGAAGAATATAAATTAGTCTGATAAAGGTGGATAAGCAAATTGGCTGTGGTGACCTGGCTGCCCACACTCCTCTGGCCATTCAGACTGAGGAGGCGGCGTGCTGGCAGAGACATGCAGTTGTGGCTGCGGTGGCTTGTGGTGGCTGTGACTGCAGTTTGCTTGGTTTACATCTAGCACCTGCTGCTGTGCTCAGAAGGACTTCACGTGGCCCTTTGGGAATCGTCACCTCCACAACCACCACCCAAGCAAGACCTTGCAGGTCGGCAGCTGCAACTGCATGCCTCCAAGTGACCTGCACTTGTAGGGACACTAATTATTACTATTTGTAGAGCTGGCTGGAAAAAGCACTTTTACATGTTTCTTCTTCTTGTTCTCTTTTGCCAGTTTGCCACAATTGCCAGGGACTTGTTTGTCAAAGTGTCTGGGAGGAAAAAGGGCAAGAGTTTGCTTCCAGTATGTTCCCTGCTCCTTCCAGGTACTACTTACGGGGTGTGAGAATGCCTTGAGGTTCCTCTTGGAGACGTATGCGGAGCTATGGTTATTGCAGTGGGAAAACCATCACAAATTTTGCAAAAAGCCTGGATTCTTCACCGTGCTCCTTGTGAACAACTTGTGTTGTTACTCCTTGTGTTTTTTCCAGCTGGAAGAACAGGATGGTGCCACAGATATTTTCATTCTTATTGACTCCTAGGCTAGAGGCAGAACTGTCAGCATGTGAGGAAGGCAACTATTAATGAGTAGTCTTTCAAAAGCATCTCCGTTCTTTATTTCAGAGTCTCCTGAAATTGGACCCTCAGTTGTAGTTCACACAACTGTGACGTTTGGAAGTGAGTACCTGGATTCAGACCCTGGGGAGGTGCAACAGTTAATTCTCAGTCACCTGGAGAGGATTGTGCCATCCCTGCCTAAACCAGCCAGCATCAAGTGTCAGAAATGGAGATACTCTCAGGTAGGTAGTCTGTGGTGGGATCAGACAGATGGGAGGATGCTGCTGGGGCAATGGGGTGTTGGTCAACTGTCATCTGAACATGAGCCAGCAGTGTGCCCAGGTGGCCAAGAAGGCCACCAGCATCTTGGCCTGGATCAGGAACAGTGTGGTGAGGAGGACTCAGGAGGTGATCGTCCTCCTGTACTGGGTACTGGTGAGGCCCCACCTCGAGGGCTGGGCTGGGCCCCTTCCCACAAAAAAAGACCTTGAGGTGCTGGAGTGGGTCCAGAGAAGGGCAATGGAGCTGGTGAGGGGTCTGGAGAACAAGTCTCCTGAGGAGAGGCTGAGGGAGCTGGGGGTGTTGAACCTGGAGAAAAGGAGGCTGAGGGGAGACCTTCTCGCTCTCTACAACTCCCTGAACAGAAGGTGTAGCCAGGGGGGGGTCGGTCTCTTCTCCCAAGGAACAAGCGATGGGACAAGAGGAAATGGCCTCAAGTTGCGCCAGGGGAGGTTCAGATTGGAGAGTAGGAAAAATGTTTACACTGAAAGCACTATTAAACCTTGGAATGGGCTGCCCAGGGAAGTGGTTGAGGCACCATCCCTGGAGGTTTTCAAAAGAGGGGTTGACCTAGTGCTTAGAGACATGGTTTAGTCATGTGGCGGGGTTTTTTGCATGGTTTTCTTTTGTTTTTTTTTAATCAGAGTTAGGTTGACGGTTGGACTAGATGATCTTAAAGGTCCCTTCCAACCTAGACTATTCTATGGTTCTACAGACTTGCACTATCACAGGAAGCAGGACATCATACAGCCTAGTGTTTTTTATCCTCAGGCAGCAAAAGGAAAGGGGGTAGTTGCTCGATATCCGTAATACATTCATCCACGTAGCCATGAGCAGCATCCAAGGCTGGCCAGTGACAGCCAGATCATTTCTAGTCATCTTTTTACATAGTGGACCTTGCTCAGCAGTAAGTTATGCGGCACTCTTGGTAAGTAGGGACAGGATCAGTGCACAGGAAGGAAGCAAACCCCACATACTTCGGTGGGATTGTCACTGATATTTAAAAATGTGACCCAGTCTGTCTCTTCTGTATCCAAAAGCCTCTTCTGTATCCAAAAGTCTGTGAAATTATTAGCAAAATTCCCACCCTACCACAGAGTAGCAGAAGTCCTTGTGCTCAGACATACTAATTGTTTTTATTTGATTTGGCCTGGTTCTATTTAACGGTATGCTATGTGAAAAATACTTTGAAATAAACTGCCTAAGGGTAGTAATAGCAAAATGTGTATATTTTACAGACTTCTTTTAAAAATCCAAGGAAATTGTTGGCAATTTCCTAAAGTGCTACAGTGTATCAAGCTCTCCCTGGGGGCAGACAAAGAGAGAGTTGAAAGCTTGTGGGTGAGGATTATGGAGCAGGCCAATATGAGGAATGCTGTTGTGGGTGTTTATTACAGACCACCTGATCAGGATGGGGAAAGTGATGAGGCCTTCTACAGACAGCTGAAAGTAGCCTCACAATCACAGGCCTTGGTTCTCAGGGAGCACTTCAGTCACCCTGATATCTGCTGGGAAGGCTACACAGCCCAGCAGGTACAGCCCAGGAGGTTTCCCCAGTGTATTGATGATAACTTTTTGACTCAGGTGGTGGAGGAGCCAACAAGGAGAGGTGCACTACTGGTCCTAGTTCTGACAAACAAAGAGGGACTGGTGGAGGACATTAAGATTGGGGGCAGCCTTGGCTGTAGTGATCACTAAAAGATAGAGTTCAGGATCGTGGGTAGCATGTACAAAACAACAAGTAGGATTGAAACCTTGGATTTCAGGAGGGCTAACTTTGACCCCTTCAAGAAACTGCTTGGAGAAATCCCATGGGTTAGGGCTCGGGAAGGTAGGGGGGCTCAAGAGAGCTGGTTGATATTCAAATAGCACTTTCTCCAAGCTCAGGATCAGTGCATCCTTAAGAGCAAGAAATCAGGCAAGGGAAGCAGGAGACCTGTGTGGTCTCCTGGGGGCTCCTGAAAAAGCTCAAGTGGAAGAAGGAAGTTTACAGTGCGTGGAAGAAAGGACTGACCACTTGGGAAGAGTTATGACTCTATTAACAGAGAATGCTGTTAGAGTATGCAGGGATGGAACGAGGAAAGCCAAGGCCTCTTTGGAGTTAAACCTGGCAAGGGATGACAAGGTCAACCACAAGGGTTTCTTGGTGAGGCCGCATCTGGAGCACTGTGTCCAGTTCTGAACTGCCCCGTTCAAGAAGGACAGGGAACTGGAGAGAGTACAGCAGAGGGCTACAAAGATGATCAGGGGACTAGAACATCTCTCTTATGAGGAAAGGCTGAGGGACTTGGGTCTTAATCTGGAGAAGAGATGACTGAGGGGGGTTCTGATCAATGCTTATAAATACTTAAAGGGTGGGTGTCAGGAGGATGGGGCTGGTCTTTTTTCAGTGGTGTCCAGTGACAGGACAAGAGGAAACGGGCACAAACTTCAACATAAGAAGTTACACCTAAACATGAGGAGGAACTTCTTCACTTTGAGGGTGGCAGAGCCCTGGAAGAGGCTGCCCAGAGAGGTGGTGGAGTCTCCTTCTCTGGAGACATTCAGAACCTGCTTGGAGATTCTCCTGTGCAACCTGCTCTGGGTGGACCTGCTTTGGCAGCGGGTTGGACTAGATGATCTCTGGAGGTCCCTTCCAACCCCATATCATTCTATGATTCTGTATCTACATGTTTACCCAAAGCCTCTTAAGTTAAATTACATTGGTGAAATTGAAAGTGGAAGTTTATGCACAATATTTACTTAAATCAGTTCCCTAAAAATTTTTCCTTTTATGAATTCTGGAAATGGTACTGTAGATGACTGCTGTGAAGTCTGCTCATACCCCTTGATCTTCATCCCATTTAGGTACCTGCTTTCATTAGCACCGAGTTTATTTTTCTGCAAGTTAAGTATTAGTTGTTTTCAAATCACTTCCCAGTGCATAGTGTTTGTTCTCAGTTGTTGTATACAAGTGACCCTAATATGGGTTTTAATGTTTCAGATGACTCATACAAAAATCATGGTGTGTTTTATGTGTTCCTCTTTATCAGTTCAGGGTTTTTTTTGCTAGTAACACTGTCTCTGTGCAGTTGTCACTGTAAAGGCATCCTTTTCTGGTTGTGACTTTTGGTCTTTTAGTGACATGGATGTTTTTTTATCAGAGTTAGGTTGATGGTTGGACTAGATGATCTTAAAGGTCCCTTCCAGCCTAGACAATTCTGTGATTCTACATTATCTGTTACCTTTCTGCTTCAGACTGCTTGCAAGCACAAGAGCTGCAGGTAGTAGGGAGGAGAAGACTTGGATCTATCTCAACAGATGGACCTTTGGTTGGCCAGCTCTGGAAAGGGCTCCCAAAACAAAGAAAGAACTATTTTTAAACGGAATTAATAAACCCTAGATAGTGCTGCTATCAGAGAGCCCTATCATAAAATTTGTCAAATTCAGCTACTTTTTTTATGTGTGCAAGGAAAGGGCTTAATATGCCTTTTTCTTGCACTATTTACACTTTTAGCATTGTGTGAAAGGTGACATTTAAGCATATGAATCATGTATGGCCCATTCTCATTCATTTCACCAAGAAAACATGGGTAAAGGAAAAGACAAGAACAGCAGTTAATTTCTTACAACTGAATTAAAAAAAAAAAAATCTCAGTTGCATTCTACCAAACAACTATGTGTTTTGAATCCTGGCAAAATTATGGCCATACAGGATTTATTACAACCTTGTACCTATTGCTTCATCTTTCAGCGGTAGCTGGAACAGTGACTGTAGGAATGAACTCTTAGTTTCCACATTTGCTTCAAAATCATTGTTGTCCTAAATCACTAGATGTGAGTCCTGTTTCCCCTATTTAAAAATTACATTCAGAAATCGTAGTGCTGGATGATACTCTATTATTTTATCAAACCACAATTTACAGCTCTTCCTGCTCTCTTCTCCCACCTCTGTTGCCTGCCATCAACCATGCTGCTGCTAACCAAAACCAGCGCCTTCAGCAGCTACTTGTGCTTTATGGCTGTGTCACAGGAGGAATTATCACCAGTCTTTAATTTGGTGGATGAATGTCAATATGTCTTAGATAGCAAATAAATCAGCGTAGGTCAGATTCGTTATCTCAATAAAGAGATCTCTGCTGCCACCCTATAAAATAATCACTACCTAAATTAAATGTCTGGGACAGAGCTCCCTCTTTCTCTTAAAGCTATCTTTACTTTCAATTATAACAAGCTGTTGCCACAGAATGAAGAGAACTGATAAGACGGGTGTATCTTTCCCCTGACTCTTTTAGGTGGGATTTATCCTACTTGTTAATTAAATCCAGCTGTAACATCCTTCACATGGCCAAACACAATCCTGGGATTAAAATGCAGACATTACAATTATCCATGGCGGACAAGGGATTAGGACTTCCAGACTTCTACTGACACTACTTAGCAGTCCAGCTGCAGTTCTGGATCCTCCGTACGTCTGTATCTTATCTGTGTGTTAGCATGCAGAGCCAACAGCTTCCCAACCCATTACGTCCCTCTCACAGAGTCACTTTATAAGGGATACTGGGAAAAGGCAGAGTCATAGAAATTGGACCTCTTCAGACAGGACCTCTGAAGGGACCTCTTGAGGTCCTGTTGCTCAAAGCAGAACTATTGCTAGCATTAGGTGACCTCGACCATGGCTTTGTCTAGCTGAGTCTTGAAGTCTTCAAGGATGGAGACCCAGCCTGCTGTGCCGTATAGCCGAGGGTAATTTGGAATTTATGTTAGACAACACCTTCGGAAGAACTTGAAGAAGGGGCAGGATCATTCCTTTCCTCGGTCACTATATCTAGCGCGAGGGCCTTTACTACATTGAGCACACAATCTGGCCACACAGGTGAAAAGCTGCAGTCTGAGATGTGAAAATATTGATCTTGTGATCAGTATGACAACCCAGAAGCTATTTGGTACAACCAGCATCAAATAAGCACTGGGTAGTCAAGAAGGAGGGACACTCAAAAAGCCTTTTTCTGGTAAACATTTCTTCATTGTTTTATGCTCAGTGGCCTTGATCTGCAAGAAAAAAATAAGAATAAATTAAGTGGTGACCTAAAATTAGTCCAAGAAGGACGATCTCAGGCTGGATTTGGACGATCTCATGGCTAGACTCTTCTCCTAAGTTGAATAGTGGATAATGGGTGGCAACTGGCTACAGATTAATTTCAGATAATTACCTCCTTTAAAGAGATGCTAACATGCCAGTTACATAAATGTGGGTGTATTGCAGCTGATCTGTACTTGGAAAAGGCAGATAAGGGCCCAGCAGTGGTCAGCTGAGTGTACGTTTGAGTCAATGGAAAAATACCCTGGACTGAACAAGGCGCCTTGGACTTTAGGTCTCGTTCTCCGAAGCTGACAGCCACACGATGGGATACAGGGACAGTTTACTGCACAGGAATCCAAAACGTATCTTTGGACCAAAGGCAGAAAGCCAAGAAATGATGGAAAGAAAACTGTACTCTCTGTATCTTGCTTTATGATCTCTGTGGTTTGATCTCTATTGCTGCTCTACTGCCCTGCTTCTGTTCTTTTTTTTTTTCCCTTGTGTTTTCTAGATATTTTTTCCTCCTTTTCAACATTTAATACTTATGGATCTTGTTTTATCATTCCTTTTCTCAGACTATTTCTTCCCACCTTCCTCCTCCGATCACCTCATCATCAAACTGTCCAGCATCTTCTTATCTTTTTCATGCCTTCTGCCTGAGCCTGCCTTGCCCTCACGTTTGCCTTCAGGCCAGTGCTGCTGCTACCACCTTAGCTCCATTCTGACATCCGCTGGTGCTGCTCTGGGATGCACTGATTTCGCACAACGTGGACACTCAGCCTTTGTGCATAGGTTTGAAATGGGCTAGAACAACGCGTGACCCAGCCAAGCATGGTAAAAACACAAATGCTGTGTGCTTTTACTCTGCTGTTTGACACACATTGGTGTGTCACACACAATACTGAAAAGGGGTCTTGTTCTCCCCATGAGTTCCAGGTAGCTTCAGGTTAAGAGGCAGTGGCCAAAGCAAAGCTCTTTCACTCTTAGAAATGTTACGCAGAACTGCTCAAGAGCTGCCACTCCACAGATGCAAGTTTAATTGAGGGTATAGTGCCAGGAAAATTATATTTCAAATTAATACAATGCATACACTGAGAATGACATTAAATATTTATCAAAGCAACGTTATTCAGAACTTGTCCCATGCTACTTATGGAGCAAGTGTTGATTGTATCTCTAGCAGGGCCTAAAAATTGTTGTGCTACTCAGATGACAAAGGAGACCAGCGCAGCAGAACTGGAGACAGGGTGGGTTGTCCAAAGGCTGCATGAAGCATGGGCAAGTCATCATGACAGTAGTTACTCTGAAGTCCCCCTCACTTCCCATCCAGGAAGGTCACCTGGTCAACCCCCAGTCATGTTGCAAGGTCTTGGAAACAGCAGGCTCCCTTTCCTTTGTTGAGCAGTTATATATCTGGGTTTTTTTGCGAGCCCACCTTTGTGATGTGAGATCTTCATAGCTTTTGGCTTGGAGATCTCCATGCCTCATCTATCCTGGGTAAGGCAATTAATTCTGCTGAGGCAGACTGAGAGTGAGACAGGATGGTGTTGTAAAGTTTCAAAATTTCCACATACAGGAAATCTTTCTTCTAATTATTTTACTCCAGAAGATTTTTGGTCACTAGTGCTTGGGCCTACAACCTGGGATGGGAGGGGTCCTTCATACGAAAGCAAGTTTTTCAGGAATGCAGACCTTTCTGGCCTGAAATTGAGGTAAATAAAACATGTTTTTTTCCATCTACCTGTATGCTTTTCTTTTTCAGGTTACAAAAGCTGTGCCCAATTGTCCAGAACACATGATTCTTCATGCTCAACCTCTCCTGATTTGTGGGGGCGATGGATTTACTCGTTCCAACTTTGATGGCTGCATAGATTCTGCTATGAGTCTTGCAGAGGCTGTGAAGTCTCATTTATAGCAATTTCAAAGTCAGCTGCTAAACACAGTTGAGAGTTATGATGAATTTTACTATAATGGATTGAATTCTAGTTTAGTGTTAACATCACTGTCCTTGCAAAAATAAATAAAGGAACATCTATTGATGTGCTGTAGGAATTATTGGGAGGGCACTGAATTGAATTTTCCAGGATCTGTGCTGTGAGTGGTTACTTTGCTTGAAGTAAAGCTTTTTCTGGCTCTAGTCGGAGGCACTGAGTTCCAGCAGTCTTGCTAGGTCTCCTGATACTTTTGCAGCCCATGAAAATTATGTCAAGGAGAGGAGCCTAACTTGAAGCAGCACAAAACCCCATGGAGCTGCAGAGTTTACTCCTTCTCTGAGCATTTGGAGCTCTGGAAGTGACAGAAGTAACATGCACAATTGATTCCAGAGCTTTCATATATACATGTGGTCCTTTCTTCTGGTGCAGAGCGGCCCTGGTCATGGTTGTTGTGTTGGCCTTGGGTAGTCAGTGATGGGGCATACCTTGCTGTGCTTCTCAAGTTTGACAGCCTGTGCAAGGTCTAACCATGTCTCCAAGCATGGACAACTTTTAAGTGAGGGATAGTAGTTTGCTGATCAGCTTTCTTGGCCTACAGTTTTCTGGACCCCTGGTTGCACATTGCTGGAAGAGTTCATTTAAGAGCTTGATGATATTACTGACAATAATATGCCACTGGAAGATAGTACCTGTCCTGGGTGTGGTTTAAGGAGCATCAGCCCAGCTGTCCTCATAAAAGAAAGAATGGAGAGAAGGTGTAAGACATGTTTCCAGCGCTCTCATAGCAATAGGGCTGCTATCACAGAGGCGTCTTGGGAATAGACATTGATATCTGGGCTGTAACACGAGTTTAACACAGTAAAATCAACTGGCAGGGCAAGTGGGTGCACTTAAAATAGCTCAGTATTTACCAGGTTAGAGAGTCACCAGTGCATTATGGCTCTCTGCTGGTCCAGGGTCTCCTGAAGAAGGAGCAGCCCTTTCCTCCTTCCAGATGGTGGAGGAATCGGGGTAGGAGCAGCCAATGCAGAAGGTGGTTTGGCTGCTTTGCCTAGCAAACGACAAGATGAAGGAGGGAAAATAATTTGTCTAAGCATGGTCCGTGGCAGTGTGTTAACAAGAAAACTGTGCTGACATTTCAGGCTTAGGGTTACATCACCACCACCATAAATACTCATTTAAAGTAAACAGCCAGTCTGGAAATGAGGTGAGTTCTAGACAGCTGTATATTTTGGCAGAACAGGTGCAGAAATAGAGGGACAGGTCCAGGGAAGGGTATAAATACACGTGTGAGTGAATGAACAAGGAATTTGATTTGTAATACTAAAAAAAATAAACAGCAAGTGAAATTGTGTTGAAAATACTACCTGTCACAGCTTCAAGTACTTCTAAGCTACCAAACTGTATTTCTGTGAAGTCCAGTTTGAGATTGCTCAGAAATTATCAAGAAATTATTAATTTACTCTGAATTTGATTTTAGCTTGCCCTTCCTCTTAAATCACGTCACAAGTTTAGTACCTCTCTCTACTACAGCCCTAAAAATAACAAAATGCTGTTTCCAGCAGACAGAATTTTAACCATTAGAGAAGTACAATTCAGCCTCTTCTACCTCTGCATTTCACAAAAATCCGACACACTGTGTTCTGTATAACTGAACGCTGTAATTTAGTACTGCGTTTGACCATTTCTAACGCAGTATTGTAAGTGACACCAAGAACTTTAAAACTTAAGTTAATTTTAGAAACATATTTGAAGGATATTTCATGATACCATGCGGTTCTATTGATTATTTTTTTCCTTCTTTCTATGAAGTCTTTGAGTTCAAAACTATGTGGTGTTACTGTGTTTGAACCCACCAGCTCCCAACCCTCAAGTTTCAATGACTCTGTCTTGTGCAGAAACGGGGAAGACTGGTAGTCATGTATATGCTCAAATCTTTCAAATAGGCATGTCATCTCCTGTTTTCCATGGATCAAGGTAGCCACGAAGAGCCACACAGTCATAGAATCAATCTAATCTGGTGAGGCATTTAGTAGTGGCTTGATTTAGCATGAGCTCAAGAGCAACCAAAGTGCCAGCTGAAAGAAGGTTTTATGTTGCAGTGTTGGAAAACCTTTATCAAAGAGTGGTACCCCATGGAGGAGGGCATGCAAAAACCAAACCTCATTTTGTCCTTTGTGTTCCTCACCTTCCATCCAGGCCTGGCTGCCCTGTGGGAGTCAGTCTCCAAGGGACTCACATGCTGAACCATACACAAGGGTTTCCTGCTGGGTTATTGGTTCCCCTGGAAGACGTCGCCATGGCAGGCAGATCAACAGTTGCTGCACCCGTGGTGATGGTTTCTGAGGGCCCATCCCACCAGTCTGCCTTTATCCAAGCTCTGCCTTAGTGCACAGAGAAGGATGTGGGTCCTTTTCTTGAAGGGGTGAAGGAGCAGGCTGTAACTATAAGGGATCTTTCCAGACTCTTTGGTTGTGCTGTTTTCCTCATCTTCACACTTTGTGCTCTGCTCCTTTCTTCGAAGATGGATTTTTGCATTAAAACATGCTAAAATTTGCACTTCCCCTTCCTTCAATTTTGAATGGAAGCAAGCCAAAACACTAAACATCCAAATAAAGATAAATCCTGAAAGCGTGTGACATGCAGAAAACTGAAAATGGGGCATCTTTGACCTAATGCTGTGTTGCTCCTCTCAGCACCTCACAAACCGGCGTGCTCCACGGAGTCATGGTGCTCTCACAGGAAACTTATACCAACAGCAGCCTTCATGCCACAAGTGACAGATAAGTGGAGATGTCTCCGAGCCCATCTTTTCAGCAATCTTACACCTTTGGTCATTATGAGACCTCAAAATACTATAAGATAATAAGCAAATCACAGCTTCAGAGATTTTTCAAATTTTGAGATTTTCGACATAGGGGTTTTCAAACATGAATCACAGTGAGTCTCAAATTGCTCCCATCCCCATATCACAGAATCATAGAATGGTTAGAGTTGGAAGGGACCTTAAAGACCATCCAGTTCCAACCCCCCTAGCCCTGGGCAGGGACACCTCTCACCAGACCAGGTTGCTCCAAGCCCCATCCAGCCTGGCCTTGAACCCCTCCAGGGATGGGGCATCTACATATCATGACAGTCTATCAAAACACCTCTTTCCTATAGCTTCCTCCCAGATTAAGACAATTTCAACCAAAAAGACTTGGTTTTTTAAGGTGGAGTAGAAAAGTGTGTGTTCCTCTGGACGTGCTCCAGACAGTGGGCACTTACGTGTCTCTGTGGCAATATCTCATTTTCTAGATGTCATCAGGGAGACGATGGTATTAAGTTTCCTGCGCAAGGTGGGTAACGAGTGCCAGTATTTCAAAGAGGCCACTGTATCCAAAAAAGATGGCAGCAGAAGAGACTTGTTTGGTTGATTTCCTGGGCTTTTCCCTGGGTGGACATAATTTTCGATTAACTGTCACATCCGTCAATTACAACCCCTGTCTCCTTGTGCCGAGAGAAAGGTGACAGCTGCATCCGATCTCCTATTTGTCACGAGCCACAGCTAATGCCCTAAGTCGAATTACAGCATTTCAGCCCTCAGACACTGGTGTTACTGTTTTCCTCATCACAAGGAAAGATGGAGCCATAAATGCTCAAAGCCTTTCAACCTACAGTTGTGGTAACTTCCACCCAGTGGACATCACTCTGCACAGCTGGCCCGTGGCATCTAGTGCAGTCACTGCTGTTACAATATATTCAGCTGTGTGAGGTGCATTTTGCTGATCTCTTGGCATTTAACTGTACCTTTAAGTCTCTAACAGCAGTCCCACCAACAACCGGCATCAGCTGTGTGTTTCACCAGGAAAGCTGTTATACTATTGGCCAAATAGCAAGCTAAATGTTGGCAGAAAGGCTCAGTAGACACAACTATGCTTTGACATCTCCTGCTAACAGATGTGTTGCGAGACCTGTCGCTCGGCCAGGTGTGACCCACCCAACATTTGTCTCGGTAGCACCATGCAAGGCAATTTTCACATCACAGCTGTCGTGTGGTCCTCAAGCAAAGGCATTTTTAAAAGCCAAGCTTCTTGTACTGAACCACCAGACCCTGTACTCTGCCACCCCTTTTCCTCACGGACCGCCCTTGGTGATCTTTGCAGTCATTTCTTCCTTCTTCTAGGAGATGTCTGAACTGAGCACCACGTGCATCCACATGCTGCTCTTGCAGAGATGTTTATGGACACAGTACCAGCTGAAATCCTGGGCATGGGCAAGGAGAAGTTTGGTGCTTTACCACAGGCAGGACATGTGGCATAGTGTTCATGCTGTTGCCACCATATCACACATACTAAGGCAGACCTGTCATATTCCATGCCATGACAAATTTTGGAGGACACCCTGGCTGAGATGGGCTTGAAGTCATGGCACATCCTCTCCTCCTGAGGGGCATCCCTGTGGCGTGGGGTCAGGGCCCTGTGGTGATGATCTGACCCTGACTGCTCTCTATCCACTCCTGGTATCTGACCCTGCTTGCAGAGCGCCGAGATGGAGTAAAGGTGCCGTGAAGTGGATAAAAGCCTTTTAGAAACCAAGTGTTAGAAGCCAAGCCACAGGTCTCCCCTCAGAGCCACAAAGCCTGACTCCAAGAAGTGCTATTAATGACACGCTTAAAGAGCTCTCATTATCCCCAGTCTTACATCTGCAGCCCCAGCAAGGACAGATCTGCTTGTCTTGTGTCCCAGGGGCTTCAGAGACTGGAATATGTTGGGAGCAGATGCTCATCACATGAGTTGTGGTGCCTTGTGAGAAAACGTTCAGCCGTGGGCTAAACCATCTCTCAGTGAGCTCCAGGGTGAGAAGCTGTGGCCGTGCACGGTAGCCCAGGCCTTGTATGCACCTCCCCAGCTGAAGGCCAGGACTCTGCTGTGTCCAGTGGACATGTTCCCAGGTCATGCTTGCTGCAGGGGGAGCAACCCCTTTCCAACCTCTCCATCCACCACAGGGCTGCATGTGGCCCTGTGCCAGACTGCAGAGAGGATGCCTTGTTATGGGCATATCGTGGCTGTTAGTTGGAGTAACGCTGCCAGATGTGTGTATGTACACCTCCTGGTGCACATCCTGCAGTTGGTAGGGATTTAGCCCAGCTTCTCAGCTCACATCGATTCACCAACTGCACGTCTCCAAGGTTCTGGGCTGTATTTTTGTGCATGCATATAAAAATAAATTAAGAGGTTATTTTAGTTTTGGTTTTTTGGTTTGTTTTTTTTTTTTTTTTTAATTTTGAAGAGGCAGCTGCAGATGGGAGGTGCTGTCCAGCTGAAAATACTTGGTTGGTTTCCATAGCGCTGAACTGTGAAACATCCCTGCAGTCAAAGGCACTGGAGCAAGACGTGGTCTCCCAGAGTCCGGGATTCGCTGGAGATCTTGCCACCCTTGGGGTGTGCCAGCAACGTATTGGGCTCTTCTAGAAGCCACGTGTGACTCAGAAGGAGAGCGTGGAGGTCTCAGGTCCAGCCCTGCAGGACCAAGGCCACAGCTACAGCAGGTTGCTCGGGGCAAGTTGGGGCATTCCCATCCTCCACCGTGACTGCACTTCCTCCTGGTGGAGGGACAACGTTACGCTGGTGCAGCACCAGCTTCAAAGCAGATGTCACCGAGCAGTGGTGCCAATGTGGTCTGCAATACTGACAGATGAGTTCCTCTTTGAGATAATGCAAAGAAGAGGAACCTTCTGCCCAAATTGTGCAGTCACGTCTGGGTCATTGCTCCCAACCTCAGCTGCAGACCGAGTCCTGCCACCAAAGGGCTTAGCGAGTGAGTGCCTTGGGAGATGCAGTGTTTGCTCGGCTGCTCCACGCTGCAAAATTCAGCGTCACAAACTCCAGATGGCTGGTGGCATGCCACCAGGAGGCTGGAGCACTCTTGGGTGGCGGGGATGTGGGCACTCTCTGAGCTGCCCAGCGAGCGCCTTGAGGTGCTGCGCAGAGATTTCCCTGCCTCCGGAGCCCGTTTTCCCTCTAATCCAGGCTCTGGCTCGGATGTGCCATCCGTGAGCTGCTTTGCGTGGCAGAGCTGAGGCTCCAAAATCCTGCAGCCTCCTGCTGCCGCTCAGCCCCTCTCACCGCACCGCCTCGCTGCTGGACACCTTGGGATTTCTGCTTCATTCTCACATTCAGGTGGCATCCTCAAGATCAGCTGGTGACGACGACGCTACAGACCTGCGCGACATGGCCAGCACTTCTGGGGGCTGTAGGGGAAGCAGCCCCATGGAGCAGTGAAACAGCCCCACACAGCAGTGAAACAGCCCCACGGAGCAGTGAAACAGCCCCACACAGCAGTGAAACAGCCCCATGGAGCAGTGAAACAGCCCCACACAGCAGTGAAACAGCCCCACACAGCAGTGAAACAGCCCCACGGAGCAGTGAAACAGCCCCACACAGCAGTGGAACAGCCCCACACAGCAGTGAAACAGCCCCACACAGCAGTGAAACAGCCCTTGCCAAGGGGAGGGGGAGAGTGACTGGCTTTCACTTTGGGAAGAAGCCACGCCAAGTTTCTCCTCTGGAGGTAAATGGATGGAAACGGGTGAGAAATAACCCAGGGAGAGCTATGGGCCAGGAGCGAGTGGGGAGGTTTGGCGCTGAGAGAGGCTGGAGGGCAGACTGCTATCGTCTCGGAGGACACGGTGCTGAAACCTGTGGAGAATGACAAGCCCCGTGACTTTTGCCATCCCCCAGTTTTCGTCCCGTAGCAGCTGAGAAGCTCTATAACCGGGTGCTTCGGGCATCGTCCCGGCGGGGGGAGGAAAACCCAGGTCCTTGTGCTGGGTGCTGTGCAGGGGCTGTCACCCAGCTTGCTCTGAAAACAGGGGGGAGCGGGTGCAGTGCAAGGGGGTTCGACGCCAGCCAGAGCCACGCAGGTGAGCAGAAAACCACTGCTTTGCCCCGGCCAAACCCTGTGCAGGCCCCGGCTGTGGGAAAACGAGCCCGTTGCCTGCTGCCCTTGCCACCCGGCCGCTCAGCCGGTCACGAGGACGCTGCGGCAAACCACAGCTCAGCTTGCAATTATCTTCTCGACGCAGGGTTCCTGTCAAGTCGAATGGCACCTCCTCCCTCACCTGTGCCAGTGCGAAAAACATCCTTCCTTTCTCAGCGCTATCGTCTGCTCAGATCTCTCCCCCAGGACCATCACGCACGTCAAGACCTTTAAAGCGAAGCACGCCCTGCTGCAAGGACCCAGGTCTCGTTTCCCCCTGGCAGGTTTTGGGGCATGGAAGTGATGCTGACACCACGCACGGAAGCGATGCTGACACCACACACGGACTGGCCGTACTCTGCCTTTTTCAGCCCAGTTTGAGGGCAACAAAGAGGAAAGCGGTGATGAGCCAGGCACTGCTCAGTGCTGGAATATGGGTCAGCCTCTGTCCTGGCAGCTGCTTTCCTGGCCCAGAGCAGAGGTAAAGGGGACGAGCTGGCAGGGGAGGAGGGGCTCCTGCACCAGCTTTTTTGGTGCACAGAAAATCCCAGCTCAGCACCTTCCAGCTCAGAGAAACACAGCCGGCACTGCCGTCGCAGCCAAAGGGTGGTGAGCACGCACGTGGCCATTCCCCACCACAGGACAGATGGAGCCTGGAAAACGTTCCAATAAGAAAACATTTCTGGTCTCAAGCTCTTCACAAATGTCTTGTGGCAACGCAGCAGCAGCCATTGGCTCTGCGTAGTTATTGCTCTTTATAGGGGGATGCCGGAGCAACTCTGGTCCAGAACCCGGACTATCAGCACTCACCCTGGTCATTTTGGGTTTGGTGCCTCCCTCAGCACACCTGTGCAGTGCAAATCCCACCCTCCTTTTATTTAAAAGGCAGTTTTGGAGACCAGCTTGGGAATGCGGACCACAAGCAGGGTAGGATTGGAGCAAGGATAGATAAAATGCTTAACATATCCCAGTCCAGCCTTTAAGCCAGCCCCCTGGGCTTTGCCAAAGGATTTCTAAGCAGGACACAACAGCTCTGGATTAGGGAAAAAACCGGTGTTTCTGCCCTGAACATGGCTGGAGAGGATTTCTGGCTGTTTTGCCAGATAAAAGAGCTTGTCACATTTGCATCCCCAGGACCATGTGCTAGAAACGGGAAGCAAAACAGCAAATGAAAGAGACCCATCTGTTCCTTTGCTGCTCTGTGAGGGGGAACTGACCCCCTTTGTGTGACAGAGGCTCAGGAGGAGACTACAAGCGATGATTACGGGTCAGCTCCCGCTCCTGAGGACCATGTGCTCTGTTTCCCATATGTCCCCACTGCGGTGATGGACACAAGTGCCATCCACTGACTCCCTCATTGAGTATCCACCACCCTGATTTGAAGGAGACCAACCCGACACCATCCTGGCAAAGCCACACCAGCACGACCAGCATCCCAGGTCTTTTCTGGCATCAGTGACAGCATCTCGAGGGAGCTGTCCCCCCTCCTCCCTCCATACCACCCAGAACCTCACCAGGGGAACAAGGCAGCTCACCACAGAGAAGGAAATGCCTCCGTAAGAGGAGACCCAGTTCTGCATTTGCAGAGCTATGGGATAATTTTCCCACTGATGGTTGCAACTGGCACATCCAATGTGCCCTGCAGGGCTCTAATGGGCTGGGCAGGCTCAGAGCACCAGCTGATCTCCTTTGTGGAGAAGCCCAGCAGCAGCACTCACCTTGCAGACCTGCTCAGCGAGGGCTGGCTGATGTCTCTGCCCGCTGGGAGCACCATGAAGCTCCAAAAGGGGCCGTGGAAAAGGCACACTGTTCCATGCACGTGTTTTGGATGTGTCGGCTTCCTCCAGCATCCCTCAAGTACTGCTGAAATAGCACCTTGGAGACCAAAAGTCCATGGCACAAGCCCTCAGACCTCTCTGATGAGGAGACTAGAGGCCAGTCTACTCCAGGCTTAGTGCTGCTGGGTAGGCAAAGGCTGCTAACCCCTAACGAGCTCAAAGCAAGGCACGTTCATTTCCATCTGCTCACCAGCCTGTGCCTTGTCAGCCAGGATCCCCTTGCAAACAAGGATGTGGCACACCAGCAACTTTCAGAAGCTGTTGGAAAGTTTGGCAAGGAGCTATGAGCATGAACAATCAGCTGGATCGATATCTCCTCTGGCAAGTTGGCAAAGAGAGGGTCTAGAAACTCGCTGTGTTTGAGATCATTTCAGGATGGGAATGGGAAACAAGGAGCTTAGAGGTGGTGTTTGGTGGAATCTTCCAGGGCCCCAGAAATGGTGGGTGGGTTCCAGGGCATATGAAGAGAAGCTGGAGGAGCTGGGCTTGGTCAGACTGAGACAAGGAGGTGAAGAGGCATCCAACAGCATCCCCCCCTCCCCTGCACAAAGGGGTCCTGGAGGCACATTTGTGAGAATACAGGAAACCTGCAGTAGGTGATGTACCCCTTTGTCCTGTTCATTGAGAAATCTGGACTGGGCACCAGGTTCCCACCAAACCCCTCCACACATGTGCATCTCTGCAGACCCATGGGATAAAAGCTAGAGCTGATCTTTGACAAATCCCCATTATTAACCGTCTGACCTGGGATGGATATTTCTTTAGGTGTGAAATGCACCTGAGTTTTTCCGTCAGTGCTAAACTCGCAGGTAGGACTCATTCTGAGCAAGTGGTTTAGCTCCAGAGAGAGGAACTTGGTTGGGAGAGAGAATTTCAGGAGCAGTTCATGCACCAGCCAAGTGGCAAAGCGATGCCTGGAAGGGGCAGGATTTGCCCTTGTTACTGCTGCCACTGCATTACCATGGCTGGAAAGCAAGGTGAAACCAGATTTAGCCTTGTCCTGCAAAGCCTATGGAGGTGGGTGTATGCTCCAGAGAAACATCAGAAGCTGAACCTCCCTTTCCTTCAACACTGGCATGTTGCTGCAGCACGGCTGCAGGAAAACCTGGGACACGGGGTTCGTTATTGCAATTATTACAAATTACAAGGGCCAGGGTCAGCTTTTGGGCACAATCTGGTCGTGCTGAATTAGAGGGAACCACACCAGGCTAAAATCAACGTTGCGGTGAGGTATTGTATTCATCTCTTCTGCTGAACAGATGAATAGCAGAGGCAAAGATCCACCAGTTAAAGTGGTTTTGCTGGCAGTTTTAGGAGCGTACTTTTCTTTGCTCAAATCTACCTAAAAATACCTAGGTTAAGTTTTCTTGTGGGACTTGTCTACTCCTTTTCCCTTCTTGCCTGCAAGTATTATTTTTTAATTTGGTCAGTAAAAAAATGATCTATTTCCGTATGGATTAAACAAAATATATGAGTTGTTGCTTTCGATTTTCCCTGGGGGTCATAACTGTACATGAGCCATATTCACTGATGAGCCGTATTCACTGATGCAATGGACACACAGAGGACTTCATGTGGGGGTGCTCCACCTGGCCTTGGTCCAATTAGTCATTTTTGAGGGAATGTGATATTCAGCTCCTAAACTAGTGAGAAAAACAGACACAGGACACTGTGTGGCAGATTATCTGCATGCGTCTGTGACCAGAGGCATTTAACTCAAGTGAGTAAAAGAAATCCTTGCTTCCAGGGAGTGACCAGAGGGTTAATTTTGGCTCTCTCTCACTCACTGACTTTATTCTTTGAATAATGAAATTAGTTGTTCCATAGTCTTTTGAAGGGCTGAACTTAGCCTTCTTGCAGAACAATGCACGCTGTGCTCCCAATGAGAGTGCACTTATGGTGAACTTTGAGCTACACATCTGCTATAAAGAAGTAACTCTTATTCCCAGTTGGCCATTGCTAGCAAGAGTTTCAGGCTCCATCTACGCCTCAGCACAGTTTGGTTTTTTTTCTGCTGCATGTAAGCCTGACATGCAGAGTAGACGGGTGGAAACTATTTGCAAACCTCGTTAAAACACACTGGCACGCTTAGTGCTTTCACTAGGTGAATGAGAGCTGGAGATGAGCCCTGCAGAAGGTGAGCAGATGACTAATCTGCAGCCCGTTACCAGCAAAGCCCCTTAAATCTGTGCATTGACTTCCCAGCTGTGCTGGGAGGCTGCACGAGGAATTTCCTTGGGATGCTTTCTGTTAGCGTTTTCGAACTGCAACATGCACTCTGAGCTGATTATAGGTGATTTATGGCAAAGTTGGTCCGGCAGACTTCTCCTGGGACACCAGAACTGTGCACTTTCTTAATGCTCTGCACTGCTGGGGATGAAAAATGCCCAGGATGGGGCAGGGGGGGGAAGAATTTTCAGCTCCCTACAGTAAGGTCTCCAAACACCGACAGAAGAGTGAGCGCACAGAGGGCTGGGAAAGCCTGTAGGCATCTTATTGCATCGCAAAGAGCCGCAGAAGGGCAATTTAGGGTCTAATACTGCTGCATGTGAATTGTTCCTAATCTCACTCTGAGACCCAGGATGACAGAATTAAACCCTTTGCAGGGAGCGGTGCAATGAAAATAGCCTCCCCATCACTCCCTGTGAGGATGCAGCTACAGTAAAAATTAACTCACCCCTGCATGCTGCTGAGGTGCCAGACCTTGAACTGCATCCCCTGCTCGGAGTGCTCTGCTCCCAGGCTGCAGTCTGGGGTGATGCTCAGAGCACCCCGACTCAACCCATGGCACAAGTCCTGCCCCACTGGGTGCTGGCAGGGTGGGCAGCAGAGCCCCTGCAAACTCACATCACCCACAGCCACCCAGGTGGCCAGCCCAGACCTCAAGGTGATGAAGGAGAGTGGGGTCTCCCCTTTAATTTTTTTTTTTGTCACAACAATTCATCTAATCCCTCCCCGGTAGCAGTCACATTGACAGATGGCTGGACAGGCTGCTGAAATAAAACCATGGGAGCAGTGTCACCTCTTGGGCATAGCTGAGGCTTCAGATGCTGTGTTTCTTTCCTTAACTGGTGGTTAAAAAAAAAGAGGGAAAGACATTGACACCGGGAAAAGGCACAACGTGTCCTCCAGATGTGTTGGCCAACGTGTGAGGTGGGCAGGGTGGTTACAGAGGCAGTCCCATGCTCAGTAAGGGCATCCCACAGGATGAAAGCCCATCTCCTCAGCAGAAAGGAGCTGTGTTTGGGGTGAGGGGAGTGGTGAAATTATATTTCCAGGAGTTTCCCTGTGCCCAAAGCAGATGGAGCCTCCCAGAAGAGATGGGAAAAAGTTGTAGTTGAAGGAGATTGAAATGTCAAAAGCAGACGGTGATTTGTGTGGTGGCATCTCACTGGAGACCCTAGTGCCCAAATGGATGTAATTTGTTAATTATTGTAGCATTGATATACGTAATTATAATTATATGCAGCATTGATAGCATAATTTAAAACCACCACCAATCTTGTACACCTGATGGCAAAGCCAGAGGAGTGACACATTGTTGGTGTCATGGTTTCGTAGAAGGGTATGCACGGCACAGCCGGTGCAGCTTGTCCTCACACCAATTGGCGTGGCATTTTTTGGCTTGTCCATACATTCAGTAGCTCCTTTCCCCTCCTTCTGGAGCATTAAAATACCACCCAGGCTGGCAGCCTGGGGTAAGATCATCCAAAAATACACCAGACAAGTAATTGTCATCAAGCAAGCAAATCCCATTGCAGGCTTCTGCAGGTCAACTCACGTAGACCGTGCGTGTAGGCATGGAGAGAAGACTGTACAGAAAAATCCTTCCACATGGTGATACCACACATGCCAGTTTAAAACCCTTTCTTCCAGACAGCTTGGCTGCCAGTGTGTGCAGAGCTGACATTTTCCTTTTGGAAGCTGGGTGCATTATACTCTTTATGTTGTTCATTGTTGGATAAAACTGACCCCCTTGCTCCAGCCCAGAGCTGGAGCTGTCTCTCAGGAGACAAATGTGCAACATCCACAAAGGTGCTATTACTAAATGCAGTCCACTATTATTGTTACTACTAGTATTATTGTTGTTATCATAGAACCATCTAGGTTGGAAGGGACTTTTAAGATCGCCAGGTCCAATCGTCAACCTAACACTGCCAAAACCACCACTAAACCTGTCCCTCAGCGTCATGTCTACACCTCTTTTAAATACCTCCAGGGATGGTGATTCCACCACTTCCCTGGGCAGCCTGTTCCAATGTTGTTGTTGTTATTACTCGTAGCAGTACTAGTAGTAATAGTAGTGGAGCAATTGCTATTAATAATAGCATCATGGCCAGTGGGTCAGTGTGGTTGACTCAACAGACGGATGATCCGCAGCCAATAAACAGCTAACATTGCTGTGTCCTCTGATGGGGTTTCAGTGAAGACCTTATGTCCTCAGGGACACCAGCATCACCAGGGAGGTATGTTTGTTTGGGATGACTCATCTCACCTGAAGTAGCCCAGTGAGCTTCTACCATATGAAGCTTCACAAGAAGATGTGCCTGGTGGTGCTCCAGGCCAGCCCAGCCCATGGTCTAGGCAGGCACTGGAAAGGCCCCAGGGTGATGGTGGAGTCCCATCCTGGGCTGTGTGAGAGGGTGGTGACAAGTTTTGCCTTGAATGACACTGCTTGACCCAAGGAAGTTACTGTCAGGTTACCAAGTGCTATATAAATTAGCTGTTTTGGGAGCGTGTTGAAATTACAGTGTTAGTTATGCTATGCCATAGCCATGCTAATTAGCTATGCTAAGCTAAGTTGAGGTGTTTCAAGTCAAGCAGGGCTATTAGATCATACGGTTTCTCACACTGTCTCATGAAGTTTAACATGAAAACAGAAAAATTCTGTTCCTTTTTCCGCCTCCTTTTCTTCTAGGGTTGTTGTTGGCTGTGGATCAGGCAGACATTTTGTCCAATGTAGAGACTGTCTCAGCAGAAATTGTTTTCTCCTCACAAGCCTCATTTTTGACCCTGGTCCTCTCAATTTCTCTTCTTGATGGTGATGGCATGAAGCATCAGGACTTGACAGGTCTTTTTTCATTGCCCTAAACAGCCCTTTGGTATGCGGTAATTCCCTCTTTAATGCATGGCAAGGAACACACTGCATAATCTTCTTTTGAGAAGCAAAATAGGCCAACCATCTTGATCCTTTCCTTTTCAGCCTGGATCGCTGCTGAGATGCTGGACATGGCAGCAGGGTCCTGTAATCCCCTGGGCATGCACAAGAGTGTGCACCCTCTGCTCTGCAGGACACGACTCCATGCATGAAGTCAGGAGCTGCAGCACCTGGGGTGACCCCAAGGGGAGAGACCTGAGCTTGACCATCAGGATCTGAAGGGGGTCCAGGATCTGAGCTGCTCCAGTTTAAGCCAAGTGACCCAGTGGGTCTTTTTCTCTAGTGGAAAAACCACTGGAGATTGCTACCATGGAAAAGTGGAGTTATCGCCAAACACGGAAATGTTTCCTGATCTGTTTACTAATATTTGGTGCTCCTTTCTGGACAATGTTCAAACTGAAATCCAACCACATATATCAGCAACTTCCTGCCCTCCTCCCCACCCAGGGGAAAATCAGGGATGGGAAGAACTGGTGAGAAGTGAAGAGGGAATAGGATTGCTATTTTTGTCTCGCAGAAGGGGTCCTAGAGACGTCAGGGCTGGACTCTGCTTGGACGGGACACAGCAAGAGGACCATTTCTTGACCTGCAGCAGTCCCTAGGTCCCTGGTGCTTTCATGGGTGCAAGGTCAAGCAGTGGCCAGGTCACAGCAGGCGGGCACGGGCAGACTTTGCTTGACCAGCCTCTCGGGCCACCTAAGCCTGTGCTGGCCTGATTCCCTACAGAAAATAAATAGAATATTACAATTGTCTCATTATTACAGGGATGTTTACAGCTGTCCCAGTGGGGGGTGGGGAGGGATGGGAGAGCCAGCCAGTTCACAGCTACTGAAAGGTCAGCGCGGCACATGCGGCTACCGTAACCCTTCGACTATAGCAGGCATTGAATTGTCTGCTTAATTAGTCCTCCCCAGTTCAGATTCAAGAACATTAAATTGAGACGTGCATATAATTCTTTGCTAATAGCAGTCACTATACTAAAAACAGGGGTTTTTGCACAGCCTTCAAAGACATTCACTTTTGCTGCATGTTCTTTGGCACTTGACATTTCTTTACACTCAATGTGAATTATTAACATTATCCTATCTGGTTATAAAGAAATGGGATCAGGGGTTTTACTTCCCTGCTCTGCATGAAATCACAGAACTGTGTTTTAAGGAGAGATGGGTTGGGTGGGAGTGGGAGCAAGAAGGTTCTCAATGGAGAGGGAGAGAGCCCAAAGAAAGAGGTAATGCTATCCAAACCAGCTAAAAGCCAATTAAAATCCACCCAAGCTATTTCCTTAAATGCCAGGCAAATCTCGACCACAAATCGTTGTTTTGCCACTGCTTTTCCCATTTTTGAGTCATGTCAAAGACTGCCCTTCTTAGTTTGGACAAGTGTCCTCCTTGCAGATGCCCATGGCAGAGGCACCACATACCCCTTCCATGTTGAAAATTAAAGGTATTAATAACTACAAGCACCCATGGTCTTCCACCACAACAAATCTTGATTTTACTCACTTGTTCCTCTACAGAGGCATGGCTGCTCTTCTTACCCGGCTCTTGCTTCAAATGTCCCTCCATGAATCTGGTGCAAATGCCTGGGATATTGCCAGTCTTACCCAAACCAGATGGGGAGTTTGGGGAAAGGTGGCTGCTCTCAGAAGGCATTTATTTACCTAGCAGCACCCTTAAACTTCCAGATCACCCAACTCCCTGCTGAGAGCTTTGGGAAATGGCAGCAAACCCTTAAGTGCACATTTTGAAATGGGTTTGGAGAGAAAAGCCTGGCTCAGTGGTGTCAAGCCAACACCCACCTTTCCTGAATTTCAAACCTCCTTGTACAGCCTTAGGGGGATTAGAGACCCCTGGAGAGCTCTACCCAGCCATGAGAAGATAATATGTCTCTCACTGCCCTGACAGTGAATATGTTGTGGGAAATTTTCCATGGAAGACCTACCTATCAGAGCCAAAGCTCATTGGTTTTGTACAGGTCTAGAGATATTTATCCCAGCCTGTGTGAAGGAAGAGCAGATTTTAGTTACTGGTTGAGGACAATGGGACATGGAACAGTCTTGGGAGGTTGACAAGACAGGTTGGTGTGATGGTAAAGAGAGCAGGACAAGTAAGTAGGTCTCCTGAGATTTATTCCTGAGAAACCTCTGCGTCAAAATGCAAAACAACCAGAAGCACTAACTGCTGCTCTGCATTCACTGTGGTTGCATTTGAGTGCAGCATCCTGAGGAAAACACATCTCCAACAAAAACATCAAAGTGAGATGAATTCTGTCCAGTCTCAGCTCAGGCATCATTAAATACCCACTGACAGAATCACAGAATCACATGGGGTTGGAAGGGACCTCTGGAGATCATCTAGTCCAACCCCCTGCCAAAGCAGGTCCATCCAGAGCAGGTCCCACAGGAACGTGTCCAGGGGGGTTTGGAATGTCTCCAGAGACGGAGACTCCACCACCTCCCTGGGCAGCCTCTGCCAGGGCTCTGCCACCCTCACAGGAAAGAAGGACAAACTAATGTACTTGAGAGTAGCAATCCTGCAATATTTCCTTTCTGACGCCCTGAGGAATGGTTTCATATATGAACTGCAGGATCTGTTGAAGCTGTTGCCTGCGATATTGGGTACTTTGACTGCCCATCCTGGTGAGGTAGAGACCTCATTTCCCAATCACTGTCCCAGCTCATTCTCCAGCATCTCTGATCACTGATTCCCCCAGTTTTGCTCCAAAACTGAGGAGTGGGATCCCTCTCACCCACTGGAAGGGGATTTGAGGATGTCCAGTGGAAACCCACCTGCCAGGCCACCCATCGCTCCAGCACAAGATCTGTTGAGAGCTTTCCTCTCTGAAAATTGTTTCATCAGATAGCAACTTTTAACATTTTTGTTTCATGCAGAATATTCCACCAGAAAATTTCTGATCTTGCTCTTCCAATGCCCTGAGTGGAAAATAATGGCTTTGTCTCAAGCAAAAAGAGGGCTTTTTTCAGACAGCTCACAGGGTATCTCTGACCATATTTGGGGCACAGCCCTTGAATGCCACAGCCCAGGTAGGTGGTGTATCAGATGACGGAATCACAGAATTGTTGGAGTTGGAAGGTTCCTCTAGAGATCATCTAGTCCAACTCCCCTGCCAAAGCAGGGCTGCCCAGAGCACATCACTCAGGAGCATCCAGGCAGGGCTTGAAGATCTCCAGAGAAGGGGACTCCACACCCTCCCTGGGCAGCCTGGGGAGGAGTGGATCTCACAGGAGGTGACACAGAATCACAGAATGGTTTGGGGAGGGGAAGGAAGGGACGTTTAAAGGTCACCTAGTCCAACCCCTCTGCAATGTGCAGAGACATCTTCGAGTAAATCAGGTTGCTCAGATCCCCATCCAATCTAGCCCTCAACATTTTCAGGGGTGGTTCATCAACCACCTCTGTGGGCAACCTGTTCTAGCCTTTCACCACCCTCATCATAAAAAATTTCTCCTTTATATCTAGTCTGAATCTACTTTCTTTTAGTTTAAAAACATTACCTCTTGTCTTCACATGACCATAAGGAGGAGCTTGCACCATTGTGCATTGAAGATCTCCGTTCCAGATCTCTGTAATGCTGCTTAGACAAGGTGCTTTTGGAGAGGCCACCCTGAGACTAGATCAAGGATTCAACTTCCTTGTTGTTAATCCCACTTCAATTTGTTACTAGTATACCTCCTTTTAGGACCACTTAGTCTAGAGGATGAGAGTTCATAGGGACAGGGCTCTCCGTGGGTAGTGTTGGCAGATGAGCTCTGGGCTTCCAAACTTCACCTCCTGCAAACATTTTTCTCATTCCAGCATCAGAAGCATCTGTTTACTGTAGCAAAACTGTGAAGTATTGCAAACATTGCTGTCTTGGGATGGCAGAAAATTAAATAAGTTCCACAGCACAGACTCAAACTATAAACTGAAAAGTACCACCTAAGATCAAAAAGTGGACAGCCACAACTGGTCAGCACAAGGACCGTGGCTTGCTCAGTGTTTCAACAAGCACTTTACACTTATCCACAGAAGGATCCAAACTTAGAGCAGAGGTTTCTTCAGCATAGCCTCCAGAGACAGCTCCTTTCCCCATGAGATTTCTCATGCAAGCTGAAAGCTGGCTTTACAGGTACAAGTTGTCACTCTTGTGGTGACACCAGTAATCTGGGCTGTCATCTTGCAAACTTATGTACACGTGCCTTTCAGGAAAGCTTTTGAAGTAAAGAAGACATCTAAGTCTCTCAAGAATCCAGACCTTGAGGTTTTCTGTTTTAAGATCTAAATTTAAAATATTTATTTGATTATGTCAAGAGTTAACTTTCAGTCATGCCAAACGCTTTCTAGTTTGGGAGAACACTTTACAGATATAAGCATGCTCTGTTTTGCCCCTCCCAACAAGGCATTCATAGACTTACTTTTACCTGTCAAAAAGGACATCCTTCTCTAAGATTTGGCTTGCACAGATCTGCATTACAATCATGGCTCAGGTTCCATGACCAAAATGCTCCAAGCTGGGCTTGGTGGGAGGGTTTGGTGGATGGCAGAAATGCACAGCAAACACAGCTAGTTGAGATGGGAGGACAAGGACCCACTCCTAGATACCAGCTGAGCCCTTTGATGAAATTGAAGCGGTATAAGAGGCAGCAAAAGCCAACAGGGGTCCTCCATAAGGAAGCTATTGGGAAAGCTTTCCTTGCACCTGCTGTTTTGCAGTGTTAGAGACCCTCTAGTCATTAGCTAGGACATGTCCTCAGTGCATCTACCAGTGTTACCTTGCCCTCAGAGCTTGTAGATGACAGCTTCAAAAAACATGAAGAACTGCTGGGGACTAGCCAAGTTTTCCGATGAAGATAGCTATCCAACTAAGTAAGTACCAACAAGGTACTTTCACAGTACTGGTACACTCCCAGAAATTTCACTTCCCATTTAAATGCCTCAAAGGAACTGCTGTCTCCAGGGCTCATCTGAAAACCTAACTCGAACGATGGTCAGGAGGGAAGATGCCTGTCTCAATCTCACTTTAGCTCAAGTCCATACCATGATAATCCAACCCATCGCTGCCTATGAGATGAGCAAAGAGCAGCATTTAGCAGGGGAGATGCAGTGTTCCACTAGCATCAATATGTTAGTGCAGCTGCCAGTTTTGATGGCTTTAGGTCTCTGGTTTAATAACTTATAGCTCAATGTGTGCATCTCATGTTCTTATTTATTCTTGGCTGAAATCAACGTTGAGTCACTACAGAAATTGTTTACTTTGCTGTTGTCAATAGAAACTAAAGGTCAAATAATCAGACCTGGGCCTGTGGATATAATTCAGTATCTGTTTATATTTTTGCTGGTGAGTATTAATAAAAATATTTGTTTGGCCAAGGAGGCTCCATGGAGCAAAGACAGGTGGCCATGTAGTTGAAAATTGGAGAAAAATATGCCAAGCCTTCCCCCAGCACAAAACACGGGGACTAGGGAGGTTGTTACCAGTGGTCCCACACTGGTCAAAGCCAGGGCTCTTGGAGAAACCCACAATTCCTTGCAAGAGTTGCTCTTCATTCTCGCTACACACCAAGAGATGGCTCCAAAGCTGAGAGGATCAATCTGTAGTGAAGATGAGCCTCGTACTGCCTTTGCTCAGCATAGAGACCTCTGCCACATCTGACCACACCCATGAAGATGGCATGAAGAGCAGCTGTAACATCCATGCTGTGACCTGCAAGATGTGCCCCACAGTAGTTCAGAGATGGCAGGTGCCCGGGGGGGGACAGCAGACTTGTTCAACCTACCCTTAAGCCTCATCTTTGCTGTTGGTGAAGCACAAGTCAATTGGAAGAAACCTGGATGTGCCTGCTTTGCTGCCACCACACCTCTTACTTCAGGAGAGAAGCTCCAGCCTGGTGTATTCATGCATTTTTCTAATCTAGATGGGTCACAGTGGACAACTAGATGTCACTCTGTATTTTCTACTACAGCTCCCAGTCCTGCAAGGCTGAGGCATCTACTGCAATAGGATCCCCACTGTAGTGTAGGCAGTCTCTGCTGTGGCCCCTACAGCTTCTGTTGGAGCGTTTGATGGGCAAAGTCCTTACACCTTTAGAAAAATGTCTATGCAGGGTGCATTGTAGCTTTGTAATGAGAGACCCACAGAAGGAAAAGGAATACATCTGAGGGTTTTAAAATAACTGCATCTGGCACAACAACAAATAATTTTGTCTAGCTTCCAAACCTTCCCTTTACAAGTGTTTTAGATATATGGGTTGAGCAAGGGTTTGGGTTTTTTTCTTTTGTTCTCTCATGTCATATTCTATTTTCAGCAAAGGCAGCATGCTTACACACATGTAAATACAACTCCAACAACAAATGTGCATTGAGCTTGTGTTGGAAATGTTGAAGATCACACAAAACTAGCAATGCTTAGAATGGCTCTAGGTGTTTCAAGATGGTAAAATTCTTAGCTAGATATATACATAGGGAAAAGACAAAAACACTGAGGAAAAAAAATCTATGCAATTAGAGTACTTTAAACTCAGTGTTTTTTCACTATTTTACCCCACTGGAACTGTACTTCATCAATGAGGTTGCAATGCTGACCTTTGACTGTTCAGGCACAGTTGGGAGCTGGGTCTCAGCTCTCTGGTTCAAGATTTTCTGGCCTTGCAGAGCTGAATAGACATCCCTGTGTATCCTCTGAGTGTAAGATCTCTTAGAATGGTGTTTTTAATATTCTTGGATTTGAGCAGCAACCAGTATTCTTGGGTTTGACCTCTGCAACAAGGCAGTGAGTAGTTTCTAGCTGAAAGCATTCACACCATCAGGGCAACAGCAGCTGAGTTCCTCCAGGATAGGACTATTACTTTTTCCTATCTCCCACCTATAAATACATGTCTTCCCCATTTAGCACCCCTCTTCCCTGGGGAAGAAGTCAAGGTAGAGGAGGGGAAAACATTTGTAGAGTCTAAAGAGGATTATACTTGTTAGAAGTTTGAGCCCTATCACTCTACATTGTCTCATCTCTGCCAGACCATTCTCCATGCCCCAAACACTCTGCACCAAAGCCTCTTCCTTCCTCCTGTGAGTTGGATCAGAAAAAAGAGGCTCTAGTATTATGGAAAAATGTTTGTCATGCTTGGGTAATGACTAAGAGCACCACATTATAAATAATTAAATCTCACTTGTCTCTTTACCATGAAGCACTGAGATTGTTTTGCCGAGTCTTCATTAGTATCAGCCATGAGCCAACCAGTATGTCTAAAACAAGAACTCGCACAAAAGTGGAATGAAACTTGCATCAAGCTGGGAAAAAAAAAAAAAAAGAATAGCGAGGTCTCATTTTGAAGTCAGCACCTCTCTGGGTTCACAGGGGGCAAAGCTGCAAGATACTTCAATAGCGTTACACAACTACCGATTCATTAGCATGGGGCTGTGAGTAATTCTGAAACTTCCACCCCTGAAGTGGAACCAAATGGCAGCAAGTGAATCACCCAGAAGACTGAGAGCCTGTTCTGCTGGCAAAATAAGCTGCGAACACATTGCAAATTGTATACGTCTCTTTGCTTATTCAGCATTTTGGTGCAAGCAGCTTCATGAATGACTGGATTGTGAGACATCCTGTACCTCTTTTACTCAGAAACCTAATAACACGAGTTTTCTGAAACGGAATGCATTTTTACACTTTCACGCAAGTTCGGGGTTTGTATATTTTTATCCTTCAATCAAACTCAGGGCTTCACCATTAAACGTTTAGCTTGAATCAGGATGTAAAGCAGAAATCACTCATATGTGATGCTTTGCTCATTACATCCGTCTTCACAAGGGAACGTCTCTTTGATTTCCTGTGTCAGAAGAACATGTAAATGGCTATATTGGCACATTGGCACACTGAGCCCGGGATCCTGTCTTAAACTCTGGCCAAAAACTTGGGGAAGGGCATAAGAAGGGCATAAGAATAAGCTCTCACAGCTTCTGGTCTTTTGCTGCTCAGGGATTTTATGAAATAGGTCATTCTGGAAGTGATCAGTACCCTTGAACACATTCTTTATCCATTAACTTATTCATCATCCTTTTAAACTCACAAAAACTTCCCACATCCCCAGAACCATGGACCAGGAGACCAACCCTGCAGGGGAAAATGTGTCCCAAGTGCAACATCCCCCTGATCCAACCTGAACCTACCTCCAACTGAAGTTAGTGCCATCTCATACACTTGAATTTTTCATAGCAGGGGAGGTCATGTACAACCACACAGATCTGGCTTATGCAGTCCCTCCTACAGAAGCCTTTCCTGGTAATTCCCTATGATCTTTTGGCTTTTTTGGTGGTCCTGAGCAACGGACTGGTGCTTTCGTGGGACCATAAAAACATCGGAATATCATTCTGGAGTGCTCATCATCAGCCAGAGCCCATTATCTCACACATGGCATTTGGGTGATTTTTCCTTTTTGCATCACTTTGCACCCAGTTAGTTCTTCACCATTGTCCCTCAGCTTTACCATTCTGAAAAACTGAGCTGCATCAGCAAAATTCCTTTTTTCCAGGTTGTTAATGAATGCATTGAAAAGCCGGGATCTCAATAATGAGAGGTATCCCGTGCTGCAGCTTGTGACAGTGCCTCTGGGGATCTCACTGTGCACCTCTGAGCAGAGTCTGGCCCCAGATACCAAAACCCTCCAGAAATACCTATGTCCTCACTGAGCTACATCCTCACTGACACCAGGAGCTCCTGGTGTCCCCGGGCTCAGCGTGGTCTTTCCACACCTGGGGGTGGAAATAGGGGTGGGCATCACCTCCAGCTGCCTTTCAAACATTGCTTAAGTCCTGAGGAATGAGCCTGAAGCTCCAAAAATCTGCAATGACAAGGAAATATTTTGGTTAGCCTTTTCACAGAGGCAGAGAGCCACAGTTTTAGCCTAGTTAATGAGCTAAAATGCAAATAAAGAAAATATCCTCATTTGTGTAGGATTCCTTCTATTTTACATCACGGGCAGTGTGGTCTCTGTCTCTCAGACAGCTATAAACCTGTTAAAACCAAAATAACCAAGGCAGCATAAATCCAAGGAGATTAAGCCAGTATTTTATAACTAGTGTGCTGAGGCGGATATGTCTTCATATCCAGTATTGGACAGCGAGATATTTGTGGTAGCATCTCTGGGTTTAACCACTCTATTATTGTGCTTTTCTGGAAGCACGCCTGGGAAGACACTGAAGTTCAGCAAATGGAAGCTAGTGCAAATGGAAATCCTAGTACTTTTTCATTTATTAGCCACTGCTCCATGCTCAAGGAAAGGCAGTTTTTAAAAACCCAAGAAAAAGCAAATGCAGCAACTTGAGCTCTGCTCAAAATTTTTGAGGTCCCAGGAGGTTCTGACATCTCCAGTGGCTTCATCATGGATTCGCTTGCCTCCTCTGGCAGGACAGCTACCAGACACGTGTGCCAGCCCAGGAACCCTCCTCTCTTTGGTGGGGCTCCCATCCATTTTGCGACATTCTCTTTCCCCAGCCATAAAGTTCTGCCTCCAGTCCCACCTGCCCTGCTGCAGGGGCTTAGTAACAGCTGGAGGAAGAGGAAGGATTCATCCTGGCTGCCCCTACTTCAAAGAGCTGTTACAGGGATTTCTTAATTAACCTTACACCCCACTTAGAAAATGTAAAACAACGTGAAGGTGCCGAGGCTGTTCCCTGTTGAGTGACAGCTGTTTTGCATAAGATATTGTTTCTTTTTCACGTATGGACATCTGGGTTCTGTTAATGTTTTGGCACGGGGCAAGAAGTGCATGAATGTTTCTTTCTACTGCCTCCTTCTACTGGCGCCTACACTGAGGACCATGTCTATGGGTCTGCTGGCTTGGATGGGGACTAGCCATAGCTTTCATAGGGCAAGCTGAAGACCTTGGGCCAGTGAGCTTCACAGGCATGAATTTTGCACTGCCCCACTGCCATGGGGGCACCTGCCCTGGGATCACTGTCTTGCTTGAGAATTTAACTGTGGGGATGCGCTGGGAGGTCAGCCCCAGGAGGGAGGGAGGGAGGGATGTGTCTGCAAACGGGCACAGCACTGTAGCAGGACCTGACTCTTCTTCAGCCTATGGATTGGAGCTTCTTGTTAGGACAGTTTAATTGCTTTTTTTTCCAAATAATGTCAGTAACCCTGATGCTTATGTTATTTATAAATGAGCTCTAATTCAATGATAAGCACAGATTCTTGGAGTGAACGCCACTCTTTGAAATGATTTAGACAGAAGAGAGCACGCTCTGAAACACTGGCCAAAATAAATCTGCAAATCTGCAAAGCTAAATATATATATAAAAGATATTTTTTTTTAAGTTTCAGAAGCTGTTTCATTGTCCAGAGATTCTGATCTAGTGGCAGATGTGTACTGTCTGAGAAGAGAATCTACTATCACACATGTTTTCTTACTAGGTCTTCACTGGAAGATGCACAATACCCTGCCCATCCTGCAGAGCAACTCCATCTTCTACATCTCATATCAGAACAATTCAAACACAGTCATACCGCTGCTCAAGGTATAGAAGCTTCATACAGGGACCAATACCAGGTAAAATAAATTTAGAAAATACATACAAGAATACTTTTCATAATTTTAAAATGTAATTAAATTCACATTTTTAAAAAAAGGGGAAGGAAAAAGAAAAAAAGGTCATCGTCTTATTTGTCTCTGGACTTTCGAGGCTATCTGGTTTGACCTGCCCCATCCCTGGAGGGGTTCAAGGCCAGGCTGGATGGGGTTTTGATGGGAGGTGTCCCTGCCCAGGACAGAGGGGTTGGAACTCGATGGTCTTTAAGGTCCCTTCCAACCTAAATCATTCTGATTCTATGACCTGGTCCAAGTATTTTGCAGCCAATAGGAAAAGATATTCTTTAAGTAGGATCCAAAAGGCTTTTATGTTTTACCAATTTTTGTCACCTTATCAAACAACAAAGGGCTTGTAAATTGCAATTTACAAAGATTTTTTCCAAGATGTCTGAAGGTGGGAAGGATCAAGGGAAATTTATTGTTCCTTTATCTCCCAACACTTGTTAATTCTCTTGTCTTCTGCTGTTTCAAATCCTGTTATTTTGTTAAAACAAAACCAACCAAACAAAGAAAACAAAAAAACCCTCCAAACAAACAAAAAAACCCAACCAAACCACACACAAAACCCCCAAAATAAACGTCCCAAAACCTTTCCGTATATCTATGATCTAACAACCCACTTTGTCCCATGCTATTGTCCTCAAGCACTTACAGTACTCCACAGCCTGGCTGTGTGGATGGATGGGTGGATGCTCCTGCCCAGCATGGAGGAGCAGACCCCTGTCCACATGGCATTCACCTTGCTTGCCTACTTGCAAAAAACAAAAACTAAACATGCAGTTTTGTGCCTAAGGGTGAGGGAAGAACAACACCGGGGCTGTAAAAATCTTCCCCTGTGCTGGAGCAACTCCATCCTATGTTGTCTTTCACTTGGGCTGGTTTCCACCCAGGTCTCCATAAACAGAAGCTGCAGCAAAAGTCCTCGCATCAATATAACTTCTGCAAGCAGCATCAAGTTGATTTGTAGCCCCAACATGCATGTCCTTCTACTTCTCTCTTGAGGGGAGTTTCTAGGAGAATTATTGTAAAGGATTGTAAATAAAGTGAAAGTTATCTTAGAAGAAATGTACAGAATAACAAACAGACTTATTCTTCAACCTGCTCACCAACACATTTCATAGGGAGTACAACAGAAGATGTGAATTTCACAGTCAAAGAATAGAATTTGCTGAAGAACAAACTGATTGAGGAACAGAAAGGACCTAAACTGATATTATCTTACCTAAGACTAAACAGAAAACCTCCCCTTGTGTCAGCAATACATCTCCCAAAGCCTGTATAGAAGCTATACAGGAATTAAAAAAAAACAACAAACTATTAAGATTTCTCTGTCAATCTACACCTAGGAAGATTATGACTATGCATCTTATACTTCCATTCCATCTCCCTTTGTCCTAGGAATGGATTCATTCATACCTACATGATGCTTTCACACAAGCACTACAGGTTTTGGGGAACTTGCCCAGGAAATTTCTCATCATGTTGAGCTTTAATTGGAGCAGCTGGGGGACCTCTGAAAAACTGGTGTCTACAGGATTTTGATGAAGACAAGTGGACTTGGCCTCAATTTTAAGACGTCAACACCATTATGGCTCAGATCAAGAACCATCCTTTCATGGAAATTGGTGATTGCTTCTGTGCCCTCTGTAAGTCTCACAAGAAGTCTCACTAACTGTGTCCTCAGTTAGTTTCACCTCTGTGTCTGGCAAGATCATGGAGCAGATCCTCCTGGAATCTCTGCTAAGGCACATGGAAAATAAGGAGGTGATTGGTGACAGCCAACATGGCTTCACCAAGGTTAAGTCATGCCTGACAGATTTGGTGGCCTTCTGTGATGGTGCTACAACATTGGTAGATGAGGGGAGAGCAACGGACATCATCTACCTGGACTTGTGCAAAACATTTGATACTGTCCCACATAACATCCTGGTCTATAAACCAGAAAGACATGGATTTGATGGATGGACCACTCATGGCTAAGGAATTGGCTGGATGGCCACACTCAAAGGGTTACAGTCAACGGCTCAATGTCCAAGTGGAAGCCAGGGACAAGTGGTGTTCTTCAGGGGTCAGTACTGGGACCCTTGCTGTTGGGCCAGACAGATAGGCACCAGAGAGGCTTTCTTTGTACTTAAAAAAACCCAACAGCCTGTGGTGAGAATCTGTGGCAGGTCCTGGAGATACTGGTTTTACAGCACCCTGCAAAGACAAGTGCACCAATGCTCCAAGGTACAGCCACACCAGAATTTTCAAGGGCTCCAAGGCAACATGGTCATAACCTGCTCCAGGGTAGGAGGATAGCTCTACCACATGCTTGAGCAAGAAAAATAAAAGCTCAGGTGTCACAATTCATCCAAAGTTTGGAAAAGAGGCAGCAGCAGGTTCTCTCAAGTCCTCTGCAAGGCAGTAGCCAAGAGTGGGTCAGGAGTTGACACATCATGCATAAGAACAGCCCTCTTTGGGGAGCAAAAAAGAGTGACCCATGGAGGAGCATGTGGCAGCACATCCTGACTCAACAAGGGAAGAGAGGACCAGCAACCATGAAGATGGCTTTGTGGTCTTCAGCCAGTAAGCAGGAGGAGAGGGCCTGAGTGCAGCCATTAGTGATAGAGCAAGGGGAAAGACTTCATCCTTGCCTGCCTGTGCGCAAGGACGCCCTGGTGAGATCAGCCACGAGGCATCTCTTTGGCAAGACTTCCTTGCTCTTTAAATGTGATGGACAGGGTCTGCTATGAACTTCTGCAGTACGAAGCCTAAACAACATTTCAACCTTTATGCTATTTATCATGGCCCTTATTGCATAATGCACTAGAGAGAGGTATAATGTGTGACAAACGTATGTCAATGAGGCAGGGAAATGTAGAAAAGTTTCTGGCACAGATGCTCAGCTGCTATGGATTGACATAAAACTCTCGACTCCCCTTGAGCCCTGGGCACTGACACAGAGTGATGCTTCGGCCTCCCACACCCAACCACTTGTTTTTTATTCTTTCAACAAGAATTTTTTTTGCACAAAATGAAAGCAGAATTGGACCCACAACATTTGAATATCAATGACAGGAATTCAGACATCACCTCCATGCAAAGAAACATCCCTTAATGCCTGTCTTAATGTCAGGCATCCCCCGGCAGGTAGATGTTCCTTTCACTGCAGCCCAGAGGAAGACACTAATTGAGAAGTGAATAGTTTTGCTTCTATTGTGCCATTATCCCATGATTATATTCTTGCATTTCATCAGCTGAGGGCTCTGAATCACACCTCAGGTTGCCTGCAGTGCTTTGCAGGTTGTGGTTTGTTCTGTTCCTGTGCTAACAGGGCTGAAAAGCAGAACCTCCCCATAGCTGCTTCTTTCTCTCTGTGAAAACTATTTCTTTAATCAGACTGATTATCAAAATTGAGCTCATGACACAGGTATGTTTGAGAAACTATTTTGTGCAGGGAAAAGAAAAATCAGGGCTTGCTGGAACAGCAAGCTGTGACCTTGCCTCCAAGGTGAGCAGGCCACAGAAAGAAATTAGGTCTAGCACACAACTTTAAGCAGAAGACTGCTCCATTTAGGTAAGAAAAATTACTATGTAAAACTAAAACAATGACTAATGGAAACTAACTTAAACTTTTTGCATTCCCATGCTTCATAAAACACATAAGCGAGGATAACAGTTTGCAAGAATGAAGAAATGCTTTCTATCACTTATAATGGAGGACTTTCAATATCAATTATTAATTCACACCTTGCAGCCAGCAGTCTCAGTTCCAGTTTCCCCAGAAGCTTGCCGAGACCGGTGGAGGTCTCCAGCCTCCCGGCTGCCCTGCTGGCACTGCAGAAGCTGATGCCATTTTACATCCTGACACCATCAGCACTGAGGTCTTTTTTATCATTTAGAGATGGCTCTTACAGACTGGACCTCTCACTGGTTTACTTTGCAGTAAGTACATCCACTGCCAGTGCATGTTTTCTTCCCCTGGATTTTCTTCAGCTGATGCTAAACAGGGCTCTGACTCATTAAAACAAGAACTCCCTTGGCTTATGGCCATGTAGTCTTTCTGACAGGGATTTTTGGCTTCCCTTTAGATGTGGTGTCTGTACATTGAGACATGCAAAGGATCACAACACTGGGATAGGCACCGTTGTGTTGGTGGGGACAGTGCCCATTTTTAATGAAAAAAAAAAAATTCCTTTTGGGTTTTTCTAGAGTAGAAACTAGACCTATCTCTACTGAAAACAGGATAACATTCAACAGTTCACCAACTCAGATATGCAACATGAAAAAAAAATTTAGTGGGTGTTTTGAAATGGACCACTGAAACTGGCAAATGGACCACTTCCAATGGTGAAGGGAATAGGATAGTCTTGCCTCTGTATACAAAACCAGACCATCTAACAATAGAATAAATACAACATGGGTAAAACAGCGGTGGCATCTCACTGTTAGTGTATGCAGTAAGAATGGCAAAAATGACAGACAAGGTGGGGACTGGCCATGACTCTTACTGGCTGGGCTGATGCACCTATGGAGAAGTATAAAACAGGACAGTGTTCATCTCGTGACACAATTTATCTGTATCCATATTGATCACACCAGTCAAAGTCACACAGATACCTTGTGTGCCCCTTTAGTAGATTTGCTGAGAGATGGTGGAGGTTGGCAACCCCCAGGTCACAGAATTAAGGTAACCCTGGGTTGGGCCGTAAAACTCTTTCCCTGGCTGTAACTGGGCCTTTCCTTTGCAAAACAAATCCTTTTAGCTGATGACAGTGGCATCTCCAGTTATAGCTTAAATCCAGTTTTGCAGGCAAAGTCTCAGTGCTCCCATCAAGAAGAATTACCTAGGCATGGACTCCAGGATCTTCTTCCACCCTGAGCTGGAAGGAAGAATTAATACAGATCCACCAACAACATTCATCCTTTCATCCCTGTGCTTTCACTTCTCTCCTGTCACCAAAATGACACATCTTTTCCTGTAATTTCTAGACCCGGTGAAATGTGAGATGATGTGTATGGACCTGGATATGTGTCCACATGTCTGATGCAGCACGCTTCACTCCAGCCAGTAGATCTGATGCTAACATTAATGACACATTTCCAGCTGTTGTTCTGTTTTTATTCTTCTACTAGACAGTGATTTTTAATAAAAAGCTGAGCCTTTTTTCTCCCTTACAGAATCTCTGAATTCATCACATGGTCAAGAAACTGAGATTCTTCACTACATTTAAATTTTGCTTGTTATAACTCTGTCCAGATGCTGGTACTCTATGTGCCCATGGAAATTAGGCTCTCCTTTTTCCAGCCTCTCCAAGAACCTCAGCACTCTGACTCTCAATGAAGCACAGAAAAGAACTGAAAGAATGCAAAGCAACTGCATACAGCTCATAGCATTTTCATAGAATCATAGAACGGTTTGGGTTGGAAGGGACCTTAAAGATCATCTAGTTCCAACCCCCCTGCCCTGGGCAGGGACAACTCCCACTAGACCAGATTGCTCAAAGCCCCATCCAACCTGGCCTTGAACACCACCAGGGAATTTTTTTTTTGTCCTGGATCTAGCAAGAGGGAAATGGAGCTTTGATACTGAAAACAATAGAGGTATAATAATGATGCTGAAGTGTTATTTTTCCTTGAAGCACATCGAGACTTTTCTGCTCCTCATTCTCCTTTCAGCAAGCAGTAGTATCTGTTTTTGGTCCAAGCAACATTTGTCTCATGTGGGAGCAGCCCCGAAAGCCAAACGAGTACAGGTAGAAATAAAGGGCAAAGATAAAGGTTTCTTTGGAAACAAAAGAAGTCTTTCTCTACATATCAGTTCTCAATATTTTGCAAGAGCTAAAACCACAAGAAACAGGTTGGTTTCGGCAAGGGTGTGTCCACAAGTAACCCTACCACAGATCTCTGCAGGTATAGATATTCCCATTGGCACCTCTCTGTTGCCATCAGGAAGCAGTGAGCCTACCCTACACACACAAAAGGTTCTCAAGTCCAGCCCTAGCAGACAGCTTGTGCTCTCTTGGCAAAACTCTGGCATCCAGCCCTGTCCTGCAACCTAGGGCTAACTTCAAAACTGACATCACACCTACAGTGGGGAAGAGCTCCAGATGCAAACTGTCATCCTTGAGTTTGCACATACAGCTGAACTCCAAGGGGATCGTCTGATGTACTGATGTACCTAACCATAAGTATCCACTGGATGAGGGACAGAAGAGTCTATCTGATCTTACCCTGAGTTCAGGGACGATTGCTCATGTTGATCTAGAGTCAAACCTGGATGTAAGCTGGGTGGAAGCTTTAGGAAGGTAGAAAGAATCAGTTTTCATGCACTGAAGTGGAAGCACACAAGGAGAGGAGGAAAAGGAATCCTTACTGGGGAAAGATGGTTGGAGGAAGGCAAGGAGATGTTCACATTTTTCCTAACCAAAAAAGTTATCTTGTGTCTCTATCAAGTTGAATGCCTTCTTCCCGCTACCTTTCCACCAAACCTTTCTACAAACTGGATGTTTGGCAAGATAAACAAGCAGTAAATGCAATTAATGACTGATATTCAGAGAAACAAATCCCAGCTGGTTTGCTTCTGCCAGGGAAAACAAGCAGAGGTTTCTGTGTTTGGGATGTGAGTTTTGAAGTAGTTGAGGTCTTTAGATTTGTCTTTTTCAGAGTACCATGTGAGATGCTTCCACTGTAACTAAGAACTCATGATGGCACTGGCAATTTTTCCTCCCTGCCCAGAGTACTTAGTGTCAGGAGCCCATCCATGCTCTACTTTGACTCAAGGCCACTTCCAATCCTTTCTCCTGTATCTCAGCATCTCCTACCCAGAAATCTGGACACACTGGTGTAAAGGGCCTAGGAACATCAGAGCATGTGGAAATGTCTCACAGACATCCAAGTGACTTGGACTTGGGCAGTGAAAAAGCAAGTTACAACAGCAGGCCTCAAACCCACAGTCTGTTCCTCTCTTTAATACCACCTCAAGCTTACTTACACTGAGTAAATACTGAGCAAGGAAGTCTCTGGGGCTAAATCTGCAGTCAAATGAAAAGAACTAGCCTGCCTGAACTGATGCCATGCTTCCAAAGAAAGAGAAGTCAATGGACAATTGGCTGAAGCACAGGTCAGAATCTTCTCTGTTTGTCAAAAGAGGGGGAAAAAGTTTTGACATCTCAATGTAAACTACAAACCAGACACTGGGCATGGCATGGGATCAAAACCATGGGCCTGAAAAATCCATCAGTCTCACTGCCTTGGATGTATCCTTGGATGTCAAGCTGTGGCTCCCAAGTTTGATGAGGCCCTAGGCTCATACTCAACTGTTGCTTGTGTGTTTGGGGTGTCTTGATTTTATTTTTAACCTATTGGGCAGGAAAGAGGCAGTATCTGGAGTCCAGCCAAGCACAGGTGTAAGAGTCCTTCAAACCAGCTTAGAACTAAAGAAGGAAAACAAATGAACACCAGTTCTTCATGCAGGGAGCCCCAATAAAAGGAGTGGTGGCCGGGGTCAATCAGAGGTAGTTCAAGCACCTGTAAGGATACACTTAAGCAGGATAGGGTTAAAACAGAAAGAGAGAAAAGCAGACAAGTCCAGCAGTGATCATCAACTGCAACTCATGAAGCATGGCAGCTAATGTTGTGTCCATTAGGCAGAGTGAAGGGAGCAATCTGAGAAACACAAATCAGAAGAAGAGCAAGACTTAGCCAGTTTCAAAACATGGTGTTTTTCTCCACAACATAAATGGCTGAAACACCACCTAGACAGGCAGAAACCACGATTATCTGGAAATGCTTGAAATCTTACTTGTGATAAATAATGTATTTGAGAGACAACACTGAGTTTCTGTACAGCTAACCACATTTAGTGTGGCTGGCAAAGACCAAAGCTCAGGCATGCACAAATGAGGTGCCGGCCTGAGAGGTCATCACAGCTGGTGCATGGGGCATTGCTGAAACAGTACAGAGAGATTTGCGTGACTATATCCAGAAGCCTACCCTGCCCATGGCATTAAAGTAATTTCATGTCCCAAGCTGCAGGCAGCACCTGGGGAGCATGGGCTCCAATTCAGAAAGGTGAAATTCTCCTTTGCTTCCAAGAAAAAACAAGCAATCAAATGCAAGTACATCTCATGGGTGTCTTTTTACTGGTAGGTCTGGAACTAGTAAGTGGTGGAATAATGAAATGTGTATCTTTGCATTAGGTGAGTCCTGTATTGGTTCCGCAGAGCAGAAATGGAGGTGGCAGAAAGATTGATAATGTACCACATGACATCCTGGTCTTTAAATTGGAAAGGCATGGATTTGACAGATGGACCACTTGGTGGATAAGGAACTGGCTGGATGGGTGCACTCAAAGGGTTGTGGTCAACAGCTTGATGTCCAAGTGAAAATCAGTGGTGAGTGGTGTTCCTCAGGGATCAGTACTGGAACCACTGTGGTGTCACATCATTGTCGGTGACATGGACAGTGTCAATCCCTCTGCTGAGTGCACCCTCAGCAAGTTTCCAGATCACACCAAGTGTGGTGTGGTCAACACACTGGAGGGAAGGGATGCCATCCAGAGGGACATGGACAGGCTGGAGAGGTGGGCCCGTGCCCACCAATCTATCAGATTGGTTGGGCATGATTTACCCTTGGTAAATCCATGTTGACCACTTCCAATAACTTCTTTATCTTCAATGTGTTTGGAGATGACATCCAGAACAAATCGTTCCATTACCTTCCCAGGGACAGAGGTGAGACTAGCTGGCCTGTAGTTTCCCAGGTCCTCCATCTTGCCCTTTTTGAAGACTGGTGTGATATTTGCCTTCCTCCAGTCCTCAGGTACTTCTCCTGTTCTCCATGACCTTTTGAAGATGATAGAGAGTGGCCCAGCAATAACATCTACTAGTTCTCTCAGCACTCGCTGAGAAGTTCATCACCAAAATCTGAAGCCCATGTGATCCTCCCCGACAGATGAATGTGCTTTTCCTCTACTAGTACTGCCTGAGTTCAAGGCAAGGGTGAGCTTTGCTTTCCTGTAGAGAGCTACACCCTTGGGAAAAAAGGGATGTTGTGTGGTCTTTATTCCAGACATCCCAAACCATGAGCTGCTGACCCTTCACTACAGCTATAACTTATATTGGCACAAATCTCATGCTAATAATTCACCAGCTCCAGCAAATTTCTCAAGCATCAGCACTCTGATGACAGAGAATTTTGGATCAAAGAATCCAAATCTAGAAATTAATTGAAAGTTGAAAAAAAAAAATCTCTGTGGATAAAATACAGGGTAGGGCACCAGGGGCATTTGGCACTGTCACGGAGTTAGTCAGCATGTATATTAGTTTGTCAAGCTGTGTCTGATAATGGAAACTTGTGGCTCCATCCCTTACTTTCAGGCCCCAAACTTCCAAATATTTGATAACACAGACTTGTGGTTTGCTTTTTCCTCCTGTTTCTTTTCTTTCTTTTAAACAAGACTTCTCTAAATAAATGAGCTGTGTTTATCTTTGAGACCCATCACTTGCTACCAAAAGGAAAAAAATCGGTCGATGGGTAGGAAAGCACCTAAGGCTTTTTCTATGAGACCTGCAACCAAGCCCCTCCTGCTCTCTGGTGGTCTCACCTCTGGTCACAAGACCAGCTTGCAGAGTCAGTGCCCACATCTCTGGAGCGAATTCAGACAGCTGAAAGATCTGTGCGGCGAGACTGCAGTGACAGAGACTTCGTGATGAAGTCAACATGCATGTCTCTTGCTGATTTCAGCCAAATTGGGATGTCTCCCAAAGTCTGTCCTCTGAGCATGCTAATTCCAGGGGCATTGGTAGAAGGTCTTTTTGCTCAGGTTAGGAAGCAAATTTTGTGAAAGAGCACTCGGTCTGTTTTCCAAAAGAAAAATGTTGTCCCTGGCACATTTATGCTTTTGCCAGTGATAGCTGATGCCAGTGCAGAAAACAAACACAAGGTGGGGAGGGGGGAAGGGAGGGGGAGCAGGGGCAAGAGGAAGGAACCTGGGTCTGGCATTCAAAGAGAAAGAGCTTCCCCAGAGAGAGAGTGATGCTCCACAAGGCTGCTTGTGCATTTTGCACTCAAGCGTCTTTGAGGGAAAAGCACAAAAGGCTGTAGGTTTAACCAACACAGGCCTACAAGAGAATGGGCAATGAAGTCATTCAAGGATGCCTACAGACACATGGGCCACGCTGGTCTCTAGTGAGCCAAGAGACCAGGAAGAAAAAATCACATTCACATCCACCAAGTTAGAGTTCGACTTCCAAGAAAATCCAAGGGGAGAGGTCTTGAAGGAAGGTCTTCAAAGAAGCTTTTTTCCTAGCCCTGCCAAGTGTGACATCTGGGCACAGGGAAAAAATCCTCTGTCTTATTTTTCCTGCACACTGTCCCAAGCTCCACCTCCAACAGCTCCTCTGAGTTTTCTCCTAACGTGGGCATGTTTCTATCTGTTTGCCAACCTTGTCACTGAAGAAGGACTTCCCAGGAAGATGCAGAAGAAGAAAACAATCACTGCAGCTGAAACCTGTATCCTTATCATGCCTTCAGCAGCAGTCACTAACAGGTACTTGTTATTGCAGAACAGTGCAAGCATGTAGATATATGTCCTCAGAAAGCTCCACCAGGCTCCAACAATTTGGAGCTCAGGTCCTTCACCAATTAGAGGTGGTATCAATATAATTAGTAGTTTTCCATGCAGACTTTTCTTCCATGAATCTATGCCAAGTGGATCTGTCTTTTGTGGTTGCATCCTCTCTTTTTTTGAGCCCATGGGAACCATCAGCACCTTCAGCATCTTCTGGCAGAGAGCTCCACAAATTTACTCCAAATACCACATCTGTGGGTGATGCCCGAGACCGGGCACAGTGTCCTGATGTTACCTCCCCAGCACTGAATAGAGGGGACAACAACGTCCTTTGATCTCCTGCCCTGCTGTGCCTGAGGTAGACCAGGATGTGATGTGCTTCTTTGCGGTGAGAGCACACCTTGGGTCATGCTCAATGCAGCATCTGTTGGAACTCCTAGGTCCCTTCCAGGAGAGCTGCTCAGCCAGTTGGTTTCTGGCCTGGGTCTATGCAATGGGGTTCCCCTGCCCCTAGTGCAGAACTTTGCACGTCTCACTGCTGAGCTTCAGGAAGTTCCTGTTGGCCAGATCTCTGAGTTTCTCGAGGTCCCTCTGGACCAACGCTGTGCTCTTCAGCTGGTCAGCCACTCCCCCCAGTTCTGCATTGTCCGCAACGTTGCTGAGGTTGCGCTCTGCCCAAGGGCATGCATGGGAGATAGGGGAACCAGGAAGGGCCAGGAAATATTCAACAGTGAAATTTTACAGTAGAAAAATGTTCCCCAATGTGGCTGAAAGGGAAGGAAGCAACACCAGGCATCGCAAACCGAACAGGTGAGAGCAGAGTGGTGCACAGACAGGTCCAGAGCACCAGGAAGGCTCGTAATGAGGGCTTGGAGATCCTTCTGGGCACCCCCACCAGCAGTACATACAAGCAAACCTACCAGCCCTGCATGAACAGCAGTGGCCAAGACACATGCACCAAAACACTCACCCATAAGCAGGAGGCTGCACATCTGAACCATCCCACCCACTGCTTCCTAAGGATTTCAAGGGGAGAAACTCTCACACCAGTCTTTGAGCGTCAGTAGTTTTCAGCCACGATTCTTCCAGGTGACATGCAACTGTGCTGTACTGGAGTGGTGTCTGCTGTACGCTGTGTTCAGGGCTGTCAGCAGCCATAATCAGACACAGTGTACTCAAGAAAAGCTTCTGAACATCAGCCAAGCAGGATTTATTCCAAGCTCCTCATGCACCGCTTGTAACCCTTCAGTATATACTGCTGCTAGGAAAAGTAACTTGCTCTCTCTGAACCAAAAATGGAAAGGATTAACACATTTTTTTATCCACCAAAGGAAACACGAGACCGTTTTACCTTTGGAAAATGGGCTGCAGTCACTGGCTGCTTCCTAGGGGATTACATGGCATGCCTTGCCCAGATTCAAGAAGTCCTTCAAGTTATTTTTGGTGGGGATTCCCATGCTAGCAGTAGAAGTTTTAGTGGGAATCCAGTCACTCTATGAGTTTCCCAAATCCCAAGAGCCATCATAGCAATCCTACCCCTAGTGCTATCAGGAGGTAAGACTTTTTCAGAAAAAGTAATGCTTGGGATGTTTTTCATTTGGCTTGGGGGCTCCACAGCTCCCAAAAGAGGGGCTGCTAGCAGTGCAGCAGTGCAACAACTGGAGATCACTGCCAACCCTGAAGGTGCAGCTGGCACAGGGCATCAAACTAATGTGGCCCCTGCTCCCCAGGGGGTTTCCAGGGCTCATTTCCTTACTGCTTCTTCACCCATGCTTTTCATGCCACTCCAGGATGGCAGCTACCACAGTTAGGTTGGGAGCCTGATCAAAGTTCAGTGGCAGAAGTAACCTTTGCAACCAGAAGTGAGGTTGCAAGTCCAACAGCAAAACCAGGAATGGGGCAGGCAATTAATATTTTTCTCTTTCTGTAGCTTGCTATCTGTCCTACAGCTTTCATAGTTGTGTGGGTTTTTTTAAAGGTCAGCTGTTCCAAAGCATAACACAGAGGAACTTCCTCCCAGTTTAAAAGCCATATATGCCCCACCTCAAGTGCGGAAAGTTAAAATTTGGCAGGGGAAAACAAGAGAAATTCCTTGGAGTAGCTTTCTGTGAAAAAATTGGGACCTTGAAGTTACATACCAAGGTTTCACAGTACATTTTGTACCTATTTTGTTTTAATGCACCCATAAGCAAACTGCTCACAAATATTGGGCTACGGATCTAGAAGGAAGGGGGGTGCAAGGGACCTGGTTAATATTTAAGCAGCACTTCCTCCAAGCTCAAGATCGGTGCAAGAAATCAGGCAAAGGAGGCAGGAAACCTCATGGATGAACGGAGAGCTGCTGGATAAACTCAGGTGGAAGAAGGAAGTTTATAGAATGTGGAAAAAAGAACTGGCCACCTGGGAGAAGTATAGGAGTGCTGTCAGAGGATGCAGGGGTGCAACGAGGAAGCCTAAGGCCCACATGGAATTAAACTTGGCAAGGGATGTCAAGGACAATAAGAAGGGCTTCTTCAAGTACATCAACACTAAAAGGAAGACCAGGGAAAACGTGGGTCTGCTGCTGAATGAGGTGGGTGCCCTGGTGATGGAGGATGGCAGGCAGAGCTACTGAATGCCTTCTTTTGCTTCAGTCTTTACTGCTACGGCTGGCCCTCAGGAATCCCTGACTCTGGAGGCAGGAGAGAGAGCAAGGAGTAAGGAAGACTCTCCCTCGATCGTGGGTTAGAGATCATTTAAGAAAACTTGACAGCCACAAACCCATGGGCCCTGATGGGATGCACCCAGAAGTGCAGAGGGAGCTGGCAGATGTTATTGCAAAGCTGCTCTCCGTCATCTTTGAAAAGTCATGGAGAACAGCAGAGGTGCCTGAGGACTGGAGGAAAGCTAATGTCACACCAGTCTTCAAAAAGGGCAAGAAGGAGCATCTGGGAAACTACAATCAGCCTCACCTCCATCCCTGGAAAGGTGATGGAACAACTCATCCTGGATGTCATCTCTAAGCATGGAGAAGAAAAGGAGGTCATCGGGAGTGGTCAGTATGGATTCACCAAGGGGAAATGATGCTTGACCAATCTGACAGCCTTCTACGATGGCATGGCTGTCGGGATGGATGAGGGGAGAGCAGTGGATGTTGTCTACCTTCACTTTAGCAAGGCTTTTGACGCTGTCTCCCATAACATCCTTGCAATTCCCATAAACAGAAAATACTCCAAAAAGAAGCTGTAACCAATAGTCCTCAGAGATCCCAATAGCTTGAGTGTGCTTTCAACTACAAAGAAAAGAGGGTCTTGGGTCTTGTCTGCTTTGGGGTTGGGTTTGGGGGATTTTTGGCCTTTTTATGCTTGCCTGTAGATCTTACATAATCAAAAATAGAAGTGTAAATTCATCAGCTGCTTTGTTCTCTACAAGTAATTCACTTGGCTCTATTCACAGCTCAACCTCATCCTGCAGTGAAACTCACATGCTTTGGTTTGTTACGCCAGCATAGTCTAATTCCAGAGATCACAAAAATAATATTCCAAGTTTAATCCCAAAGAAAGGATTACTAGGGATCAAATCCATTATTTCACCATAAATCCCTTTAATGTCTTTTTTTTTCTCATCAGTGATCAAAGCAAATGGATTTCATCTCTGAAATGCTGTTGCTATACAGCAGAAGAGATCCTTGCTCAAGGCACAGGGCTCGACATTTACTTTCATTTTTTTCGCAGTATCAAAGGAGATTTATTTTTCCCTCTTGCCAAAAATAAACTCTGGTCTAGATTCTCAGCTGCAACTGAGAGCTCTAGGAGAGAAAGTAGCTGCAGCTCATTTTTGCAGCTTCCTAATCCTGTAGGACAGTTTCTAATGTTCTCGGTTGTCTGCAGCCCACCACCACTGTTTCTTCATTTGAGACTTTGAAGCGAAAAGCCAAGCTCCAGCTTCAGCAAGGGGAGATTCAGAGACTACCAAGGTTGTTGGTTTTTTTTTAACTCTAAATGCAAGGCTGGACTCAGCTCACCAATTCCAGCTCTTTTCTTCATTGGTATTCCTGTATTTCGCTATATGAAGCTAGGCAGATGATAAGAGAGCCTTTAGCATCTCACTGTCGAGGGATGGGACATTGCAGCTCTAACCCCTTGCGTGCCTGTTTTCTGTACAGCATGGACAGAGTCACCAACCACAGAGTCCTAGACCTGCTAGCCTTGCTGGAGTGAAGAATAATGCTAATGTGGACAGAGGTACCCACCTGCTCTCTCTGCTACATCACATCTTAGGGAAGACACAAACGGAAACAAAACTGGTGGCCACCTTGGTTGTGTGCTATGTATAAATAGTATGAACTGGACAGGACAAAACAGACTGTGCATCATCATTACTGTGAAGTCAGGCTCTTTATGGTTCCTCTGCTAACTGGACCATATTTTTAGTCCTAATCTCAATCTGTTTGAATCAGCTCTGCTAAAGTGAACAGAATGATACCGGTCAGATCAATTATTATGAAAAATACAATTATGATAGTGCCATATGCGGCACTATAAAAAGAACGCAGATGTACATATGGCTGATGAAAACAACAGCAGCTAACGACACAAATGTCCGTGACATTGTGATGTCCTGTAGTCCTTCAATGCTTTCTATATGGGCTACATTGAGAGGAAGAAAAGTGCCTACATTTTTCTTTTTCAAAAAACTGCACTAGCTTTCAAATGTCCCTCCCCATCACACTCCAAAAACCCAAGAATTGCCTCCTCATGGAGGTTAAATGGGGCATTGAGAGTTTCTTTTAGGAGGTGGAGTTGATCTTGCTTGTGTCATGAAAATGTCCTCCAAAAAAATATTCAGATTTGCCCAACATTTCTTAAAACAAAAGAATGACTTTGTTTCTCTACAGATGCTTGTGACTACACAGCTCTAAACCCTTATGCCAAAGCAGGCCTTTAATCACAAGCTACAGAGCACCTTGCATGGGCTAAGTCAAACGCACAGGTTAAGTCAAATATGCATCATCATGTGCAGGGCTGGGACCTGAGCACACAGCCTAATGTGTAAGAGGAATGTTGCATGCTGCAGCCCTTTTCCCAGGAATGGCGTCAGATTTTTGCTCATCTCAGAAGCAGCATTGAAGCAAAGCCTGCTGAGTAATGCAAAAGTTTTGAAAAAAATCCAACAAAATGGAAAAGTTTCCCAGTCCATGCTTTGGTGTCACAGCAGCCAAGCCTCTCAAGAAAAAAAAAAAAAAAAAAAACAGGAAGGAAAAAAAAAAGAAAACAGAGGAGGAAGACCTTACTGTGCCCTGGTAAAGAGGAGATCTGGCCAAGCATGTGCCACCAGCTTCCTGGCTCCCCTTGGGCTTTCATTACCTGGAACTGTGATCTCCAAAGTGGGAGGTAAAAGATGATCCATTGGTCCCAGGAAGAAATATTAGAATTTCAGTAGCACGTGTATGTAGTTTAGAAATAACTATATACATTGGAGGAGCATGTTCAAAAATATTTTGCACATAGGTGTGCATGATCAAAAAAGTTTGGAGAGCACTGACCCAGCAGTCAACCCCCATTCCTGGAAGCAGTTTCAGCCCAAAAGTTCAGGAAAAGCAGATGCTACAGCAGTGCCAAACCACCACCCCTGCAAAGGTGAGGAAAGGGAAGCCAAGGGTCCACCACCCCTGCACAGGAGAGGAAGCATGACTGGCAGTTATCACAACAGTGAAACCAACTATGCAAAGCAACTGGTTACAGAGGAAACCAGGCAGGGAAACAACAACAAAATAAAGCCCCAAACCCAAGAGAAAATTCATTTTCTTCACCCTTCGTTCTCCACAGAGACAGTTTTTGTGATAGTCATAGCAGGAGGAGGCAACCTGCTTCTAGGTAGAAATACCGTGTCCCAGTGTTCCCTCTCAGAGTGCTGTGAAATAGGAAGGAAGCAACCAGGACCAGAACATGAAGCAAAGGCCTCTGAGAAGTTGCCATCAACTCGACAAAATAAAAGAAATAAAATATATATTTTTTAAAAACCCTCAGTGGATTGACCAGCATTCAAAAATATATCCAAAGGATGCTCCTCCATGTCAAACTACACTGGTTTCCAGATGGCCCATCTTTTTAGCCCTTCTTTTATTTTAAGTGGACATGTCGCCTGAGGCACAGTGGGACCATATCATTCCTTTATATTAGAGCAGAGAAAATAAAAGTTCTCTTAGCAAAAAGAAATAATTTTTCTAAAAATGACCCCCCCCAAATTTCCCAGATTTCCTTTTGTTCTTCTTACTCCTTCTCACACAAACACACAGTTTTTAAAGAGCACAGCTCAGCAGAGATTTAAAGGAGCCTCTTGATGGTTGATAGCCCCTGTATAGCACTCACTGATTCACAGAATAATTTTTTTTCAAGTCTAAATCATTCATTCCATGAACTTCAAATGCAACAGAACAGAGCCTATATGTTATAAATTTATTTCTTAAACAGTTTTCAATGTTTTCAAAAAGAAACCTGTTAAAACGGTTTCACACTCCTTCAGTAAAAAAAATACTAATTTGTTAGGGTCTGCTGTGGAACCAATTGCCTTCAGGAGACAAACCTTAAATCTTGATAATTATGTACTGCTTAAAGGTGATACTAGAGCAGGTCTTAATAGCAGAGGAAGACCCCGGGCTTGCATCTCCAGGGGTTTCAGGGCTATGAATTGAACAAGTTGCTTTTCCTGACACCATGCTCTGAAAAGGATGGGAAAATAATCAAGAGCATCCACATGCAGTAGGAATCAAAATGGTTTTTTTCACATTTCTCTTTTCCTCTTTAAAAAAGTTTTCTGACAGGACATCTGCAGAAGGGAAGGAAGGATTTCCCAAAGATGCCATGCTCCAGATCCTGGCCATGACCATGGCGTGGCTCTCTGACATGCTAGTCTCCAAGGTTCATCTCCCACCAAAAATACACAGCTTAAGCAGACACCCAAGAAGTCCTTATGCTCACACGATTAAAGAAGCTGTTGGTTTAGAAAGCTGGCAGCAGGTTCTGTTCACATCTGATCCTCCCTTGTGCATGTCCCTTAGTTGAGAGCTCACCCCTGGAAGATGCTAAGGAAAGCAAGCTGAGTCAGTCAGAAACACAAAGCCACTCAGTCTCAAAAAACTGCTTGGATGCGAGTCAAACAATATAAGTTTTGAAAATTATTTTAGGCTGAATTCCTCCTCAGGACAGCATCTCCAAGGGTGAAAGCCTGGCCCCACCAAGGCCAAGAGCAAAACTCCTGCAGACCTCAGCAGGACCTGGCTCCCACCCAAAGCAAACTTTTCAAGTCTCAGTCAAGCTCTTCAGCTGCAGACGCTCATTTCTATTATTTTTGTAGCCTTTTTGTCTCACCAAAGGGATCCTTCTGCAGTGGCTATCCAAGAACCATTGACAAGATGGAAGAAATTTAATTTGCAATTGAAAAAGAAGTCTATCTTTTTTTTTTTTTCATTTAAAAACAATGTGTCTGTGACACAGTGTCCAAGCATGTCAGTGTCAATCTGGCCAGTGGAGGAGTCCCACATAGCTCAAACCCTTTGGGATCATGCACTGTTCTATTTATGCATAGCACCGAACCCTACAGGACCCTGCATCTGCAACAGGAGCCTTCCAGGGGCTATGATAAAAGCAATTATAAACACAAGCATTTTGATTGTAGCCTTGTTGACTTCCCTTTTGCCACCATTGTTTGTCACCCCCAGCAGACCGAAGGCATTTTTTCCTCATGGGGAAGACCACTGTGACAATGATGTTGAAGTGCTCTCCAGCATTACATTTGGGACAACAGCAACAAGTAAAACACGAACTCTCAGTTTTACAACAAGTTATGTAACTTCTGGTGATTTTTTTTTTTAAAGCCTCTGCTCCTGAAAACCAGTAGTTACAGCAGTCTCAATTCCTGCTGTCAGAAGGAAACATCTAGTCCACATGGCCACAGGGTATGGCTCAAAAACACGGCTCTGAGCGTGTCAAAAAGCTGGGGAAAAACAAAACAAAACAAAACAAAAAAACCAGCCCATGCTGGACTAGTTTTGTTCTTTGAGATCACCATGGGCCGGGCAGGTCATCACTTGGTTAGCAGTGACGAACACCCATCGCATGCCAGCTTCATGGCACCCAACCACTGCTGTGGTCAGAAGTGACCACAGCATCTGCCTGAGGAAAGGTTGGGACAAATTCACCCAATAAATTAGCAACACTAATAACCATAACCGACATCTATCCCCTTTGCTCCTTGTGTTAAAATGTCAAGAAATTTTGCCACAAGAAGGCTTTCTCCCCTGAATGCCACAGGTTCAGATCCCAACGCTCTACTGATGCCCCGAAATAGTCACCATATGCTTGCAGTTATGAAAGCATTCTCAGCAACAAGAAACACAATTCAATTTGAAGGAAAAAAAATAAATTACATCTTCCTGCTACCTTCATCTACTCTCCTCGTGCTCTGACATTTTTATGCAACTGGAACAGGGACGCACCCTTCTTGTTTCTATATGCCAAGTTGGTTAGCTGCCACGTTATTAGAACCCACAAATCTCTGATTTCATCCGAGGAAGGAAGTCAGGCACCAGCAAACACAAGCTGCATTGAACTTGCTCAAACATGCATATTTCAAGCGCTTCTCCCACAGCCCAGGGGACATTGCAACACCATCCAGAGAGAGCCTTAGTGTAACATGCCAAAGTGGTTGCTTATGTTAAGATTAGGTGCAATCCACTAAAGGCAGATGTGAATTTTAGACCTCAAGAAATGCAAAGGTACTTGAACCTCTGGCATATCCAAAGCTTTTGCCTCAGGACACAGGGGAATCTTGAGCTTTTGTGTCATTTTCTTTGCTCACATTTTTTCAAATGTACACAGGTTGCCCACTGACAGTTTAGCATTGCCAATACCAGGTTAAAGTAATTCCACCAATGTCATCGTACGCCTTTGTCTCATCTGTTGTAGCACCCATGGGATTACAACCATGCTTATGTCTCTGGGCTTGTAACAAGCATTAAGGGATGAAAATTGTGTTTGATACTATCATTTTGGAATTTCTTGACTCCATCCACCCTTTCCAATTGCACCAGGGCAGGAGAATGGGCAACCTGCACTTCTGAAGCAAGATGGAAAAAATACTAACAACTACAGGAACCACAGCCAGCTCTTCTGAAGCTCTTCTGTTGCCCAAAAGAGATATGGGCAACAGAGGACAGGGCAAGCTTGAAAGTTGTGATTCCATAGACCTAAACAAATTCCTGTAGAAGTAGCTGTAGGATGGTCTGGAGGCACAAGCTTAATTCTAGTTTTGGATGAGTTCTCACAGCAGCTTAGCACATTAAATAAACTCTTTGTTTGCATTCAAACACACATCAGGAAATGCCCAGTTTGCTGCACATGTTAGTCATCTTGGCTTTCACGAGTTCAGAAGAAGGACTGAGAATATTTTGCTGTAAGGCTAAGCTTTGCCAGAGGGAGAACTTCCCAGGCAAATGACTTCTACACCACCCTTGAGGAACCAGTCAACAGTCATGTAACATTTCTCCTTCCTCTCTCTCTCTTCACCTCATATCAACCCCTTGTAAGAAATCTTCAGGACTGCAGTCATCTGTGAGTCATTCGTGTCACCTATGCCATCAGTGTAGTCACCTGAAGTGAGCACCACCAGAGCCAAGCTTTATGCCGCTGGAAGGACACAGCGTTCCCTCAGCTGCTCCCTGGTTTGCTCCCTCGGCAGATGCTGTAAAGGCTGTTCTTTCTGCTATGGATATCAAAGGAAGTTGGGGGGGGAGGAAATTCTATCAAACAAAAAGAAAAGGATAGGAGAAAAAAAGAATAAAAAATTAGCAAGTGCACCGAATAAATATGGAGGTTTTGTAGAGCTGATTAGCTCCAAGCTGATTTCCCCTGGGATCAAAGCCCAGCTTCCAACACCACCCAACCACATCCAGGCCAAATTCTGAAAATATCTATTCTTCACTGAAAAGGAAAATGGGAAGCTGTGGTGGTGTCCTCTCCCTGTTTTGCTCCCCACTCCTCCTGCTCGGGCCTTGGCCACCATGGCCATTACAACAGCAGTTGTGATAACTTCCACCCGGACTTTGGGGGATGGCTGGCAACATAGTCAAAATACTGTCTGGAGTGGGGACCTAGATATTTTGTTCCCATGAGAATATGACTAAAGGTCAATTATCTCATTCTATAAATAGTGGGCAGCCCCAGAGCCCTTGGAGCTCTCCTGGATGGCAGTGACTGCACGCCAGGATCTCCCCTTTGGTGAGGACGCTCGCTTAAGGTTCTACTCCTTGAGGTTGAGAGATTCCTTGCCACAACAGATTCTCTGTAAATGACTAATAGCATGCTAAACTTTGAAATCTTAGCTAAGTAATGTAAAGGATTGATTGCGCAGATATAATCCTTTAGCCATAAACCATTGACCAAGTCTGGGACTAGGATTGGATCCAGCCTCACCCAGACTCCTCTCTGAGAAGGAGTTTAGAAACCAAGGGGGTCCTTTCTGAACCTCCTGACTCAACGGGAGGGTCTCCCTGACAGTGTGTCTGACCCTGTCCTCTCTGCAGTAAATAACAGAGTGTACCCTGACATCGAATCTCGTAAAACACTATCGCATTTACTACTGGTTTTATCGCACTTACTACTGATTTTGTTAAATCACTGATTCACCTTAATAAATATTTCCCTACTTCACTCTAACCAGTGAAGTTAATCACTCTGCCCGCGACAGCAGCTCCCCCTGATTTCTAAGCAACATACTTTCCTTTCCAGCCACTTATGTCCTTTGCGTTTTAAACTCCTTCCTCAAGTTATCAGTATTTCAAAAGTAGGTGATGTCTGTGGTGTACCAAAACACAGATACTTTGACACAGGCTTGCACAGGACCACAAAATGAGCTTGAGAAATATGAAAATACTAGATAGCATCAGCAAGTGTTGGGATTTCTTCAAAGGGAACAATAATTTTCTGCCACCCCAAAAAAAGTTGAAAGTATGAGCACTGGGAGAACACATGAGTTATTTATGAAACCTTAATGGTGAGGAGGACAAGAGCAGTTCATAAATCTTCACACTACCCAGGAGACCAGCCTAGCTGCATGAATAAGGGCCCAGAAGACCCCTGTGGTTAGAGCATGGCCACAGGCTAATGAACTCTCACACCAAAACAACTCACTGAATTCTTGTAAGAAGTCCCACCATGTGGAAATAATTCACACCGTCTCTTAGTAAGCCTACAATTTCAGGTTCTTTTGAGGATATTTTCATGACAGAGTGATGTTCTTGGAAAAATTTAGATTTATTAGAACTGAAGCTTTTCATAGAAGCCTGTAGGAATAAGCAGCAGCCTGGTGCTTAGAAGTGTTCTGGGAGGACACATTGACAAGTCATGCTGTAAGTCAGTCCACGGGCTTAAAACTACATCTTCCACCTTCTTTTTACTACTTGATCTGAGATATAACTCTCTCCTCTTCTCCCCAGCCTGAGATCCCACTTCTTGAATCTTGTGATTACATCTAAGTTATTGAGCTTGGCAAGACAATGTGACCTGGTGGTTGAGGCATTTCCTTTGAGGAATTTGCATGTTGTGAGGGCTCTGACCACCACCACCAACCACAGAGTAGAAGTTCCCAAACCCTTGTGGCTGGTGTTCCTACTTCCAGTTTCACTTCCAAGCTTGTGACCCTGCCTTCGCAATCCCCTTGGTCAGGCTATCATCTGCAAAGTGCCATCGATCCCACTGGGCTCTAAATCTTCTGCTTGGGAAACCGCCTACACCAAACTGTATTCCTCACTGGTCATCTTACTGTTCCGGGGCACGTTTTTCCCTGGTGATGAGGAAGCTTTACCCATCACCAGTCATTCGTTCTCATCCAGCTCAGGTTATAAATTGTCTTTCTAATTCCACCGCTGGCCCTTTGCGTTATTTTGCATCGCAGCACTTATTCACCGTGCAGCAACACAGTGTTGCACCCTGCACATCCTAAGTGAAGATCTGATGAGCTCCTATTTCCACATTTTTTGCCAGTGCACAAGTTCTTTTTCAGAGTTGTTCTGTTTTGTGGTTTCAGATAAGGTCTTCAGCGTCCTACATACGCAGGCAACACTTGCACTGTTCTCCAAGCAAGGTACTAATATTGAACCAGCTATGATGTACTATTGCAAATTTAGAACCACAATTCATCACAATTCAGTGTTCAGGGGTCATTCCAGAGCATCACACAATTTTCTAAAGATGAGGCAACGACAGCGTGTGTGACCATATGGTAGATACAGGCCTGTTTAGCACTGCAGGAATTTGTTACAGCAGTTCTGCTTATTGAAAAGGAGGGCTGTTGCAAGTCAGTGCTTCTCTTTGGAGAAAGCTCTATCTGTACAACTATTAAATACAGAAGCCAGTAAAGTCCATGTAACTCTCTCATCACTGCACAGGTTTCAACATCTCGCTGGATTGCAATCTTAACCCATCTCACCTCATATCTTTACATGCATCTATTCTTTTAAGATTGCAATCAGCCAAAAAGCAATGAATTGCATGCTCTAAATAATGCCTCAGATATGCATGTTTAATGTGGAAACAATTTTGCTCTTAAAGGGTGCAAGAACTGTAACTGTCTCAAAATGAGTTAGGTCCACAGTGGAACATGTGCTCTGCTCCCTGGATTAGAGAGGATTCAGCAGGAAACCACACTGTAAGCCTTCTGGCAGATGGCGACAGCATCATTCAAATAGCCTCTGTCTCCATATGCTGCCCAAGACAATGCAACACCAGATCTCCATAAGAAGAACAACTGGTGCTCCCCATGCTAACTCTGGAGCAGAAGTTGTCCTACCTGGTGGCTCTCTGTAGCTCCCACAGCTTAGACAACAGGGCATTTCTTTTTTCCTTAAATCCACAGGCAAATGATACGTTCCTCCACAACCTGCTACTCCCACTTGGACAGGCAACAGCAAATGCCAGTCTGGGAGCCCCAGGATGGACTTGGGCAACCTCCCCAGCAGCAGGAGTCTGGTCCTGCCAAAGGACCAGGGCAGCCATGGCATTTTCTAGCCAAGCAGAAAATGGGGACAAAGATCCCCTTGGTCTCTGGACGACCTGTGCTAGAACTCTGAGGTCTGTGCCCTGCTTTTCCCCTTCTCTGTGGACAGCTCGAGGTCTCCAGGTGAGCATCTGCTCTACAGGGTGCTGTGGCTCCGTGGCTGTTCTCTCTCTTCACCAAGAGGTGGAAGCAGAGCCCCCTTACCCTCCACCGTACAGGGGCTGCACTGAAACCCCACATTTATTAGCTCAAAAATTGTAAGTAACGTTTGTCTCAAGTGAAAATGCCCAGACAAGACTCTTCCTGTCCTCATGGCTGTATAGGCAATGCTCAGGGTTTTCCCTTAGTGCTGGGGTACTTGATGCTCCAAAAAAATCAACAAACAAGCAGTTCAGCACCGTCGGTGCAGCCGTAATCTCCCAAATCCCAGTAGCTGGGCTGGCTGCGTGGGGAAGAGGTCACTTGTGCAAATGAAGAACTTGGCCTTGAGACCTTGCAGCCCGAGGAGCTGGGAGAGCACAGAGCAGCGCTGGATGGGTGGGTAGATCCCTGCAGAGGGAATCAGACCCCTGCCCATGCACACAGGAGCGAGGGCAGTCATGCCCTGGGAAGCACTAGCTGCAAATTAAAAATCAAAAACCAGCAATGCTTTCACAGGATGCAATGCACGTTTCTTCTTTACTCGCACCCACCAAACGATGAAACCCTCATACTGAAATTATGGGTACTTGGCAAGATCATTCCCTGAGTATTATTAAAAATACAGAGCTAATCAATATTTTTTTTCTAATATGTTGTGCACTAAATGAACTTGAAACGAGCACTTGGCTACCACAGGTATTTATTTGTGGTATTTAGACAATGCTGATTGTCCAAATGAAACAAGCGAATTCAAGAATCAAAACGGGAGCAGATCTGGTTCTTATCTGTGCAACCCAGCTTCTTGTTGTTGGTTCATATTTTCACTCAAAGTACTTTGTTTGCTCACCACCCACCCCCTCCCAAAAAAAATTAGTAATTCCCATGCTATACAGGGCTGGTTTTTAGAGCTTTTATGACCTGTTGGAGGAAAAGAGTGGGTCTGTTTTACTCAGCCTGGGAATTAACAGCAGACTATTACTACAGATCTGATCTGCACACATGGCAGAGGCTGCAAAGCACAATTAAAAAAAAACAAACACAAGACACACGCAAAAAAACCCACCCCAAACAAAAAATGAAACATAAAAAAAAACCCTACTAGAACCCAAAGTTACCACTGAACATTCAAGTTGCAAAAGTTTCAGTTATGCAAGCACACATTTCCTGGGTGTGAACATCTGACACACAGTAAATTAGGTGGAGAAGGAAGTCAATAAATGAACACAACCAGCACAGCTGGAAAGTAAGTGGATTTGAAACTTTCTAAATAAAATCAGTCATTCAAGCCTCCGTGCTTTGAGTCAGCCCATGTGCAGTGTCTTGACTTTGCAGCTGTGCACAAATGCTTGCAATCACCTCTGGTGCACACACACACACACAGAGGCATATACAGGTTCCCTGGATTTTGTGGAAGAGAAATACATATTGCAGGGAGGATTTCCTTACACCCATTTCAAAATACTGTGCCTGTTACCTTAAAAAGAAAAAAAAAAGCCATTTACTCTTCCCTTGAAAGAAAACCCTGGGCTACTTTCCCCACCCTGCTCTCCATGGGGCCCTGGACTCACTCCAGTTTGCAGATACCTCTTTTGTGCTGGGGGCACCAAACTGCTCCCGTTATCCAGATGTGGATCCCCAGTGCCAAGCAAAGGGAATTATACCTTCCCCAGATCTGCTGCATGCCCTTTGGCCAGTGCAGCCCTGCAGAGATCTGACCTTCACCGCTGCCTCTAGACCAGCTCACGACGCCTCGGGACCCCAGCTCCCCTCCAGCATCGCTCTCCTTCCACCAGCTCTCCATCCCTTTTTTTCCATTCAATACCTACCATATGGCTCCCACGTCTCCATTTTGTCATATGACCATATTCCATCTTTGCCTTCTCTCCTCTGGGCTATCCAGATCATCACAGCGTGTCTTTACCAGTGGCATCAGCTTTTCCTCTAAAGACAAACTCATTTTGGAAGCATCTCAGCTGGGCTTAGACCTGCTAGCCTCCTGGAGACCAAGTCCAGTCTGCACCCTCAGTGTCAAAACCAAACAAGACGGCTGAGTCACCCTAGATTTTAGCAAGTAAGGAAATAATTCTGCAGCCAGCCCATGATTTAGTACAAATTTTCTGCATATTTGCTTTTTTTTTCCTGTAGGCTTGCTTCATGGCTTTACATACTCCATCACAACTACATTTGAAAGGCAAACCCTTACCTTCCCCCAAATTCCCTCTGTGAGAAAATTTTTCAGAAGTCTGTTGAATCAAGCAGCAAACCACACTGATGCCTTAATTTTGTCATTGTTATCAAATCCAGAATAAACCCCACAGATCTCCATGGCCAAACTTGCTCAAGAAAATCCGAAAACAAACCAAGAAATAGGAACTCCACATCCAAAGATAACCACATGTCCATCATTAGTGGTTTGGTTGCTCTTTGGGAATCGTGGCTCAACAAGGTCATATTCTGCCACTCTACAAGCATTGATTTTTCAAAGGGAGGCCAGATATAAGTAAGACTTCCAGCTTCTATGGAATTTAAACACAAATTTAAGCATTGAGAGTTATGCTGCTAGGTTTATTACCTGGGTGCATTAGCACTATGTAGGAAAGAGTGATCTTCCATGTGTGATTTTCCATCCTTAGGATGGGTCCTCAAGAGGTGGGGGATCTCCATCTTCAGGAATTCCCTGAGTCACCTGGACATGGCCCCCAGCAATGTGCTGTAGCTGCAATGTTGGCATCAAGGATGCCTCCTTAAGGTTTTCCATCATTAAATGTTATCCAGGCTGATGTCATGGCAGATCCTGCTTTTTTTTTTTTTTTCCTCAGAACAGTCATCAAGGTCTTGGTCTACCCAAAAATGCCTGTTCAGGGTCCACTTACAGTTGATGTGCAAGTGGGACTTTGGCCTAAACAACCACCACTTAGAAGTTCAGCCGAGGCCATCCATCCCACCATTCCAGCTTTTTCCTTTTAATTCCCCATCATCAATGCTGATTTACAGTCCCAGAAGGAATGACCCAGCACGCTCCTGCCATCTACAACACCCCTCCTGCAGCAGCAGGACACCAGGGTTTGCCACGCAAGAGGTTTCCCAAGGGGTGTTTGGCAGCTGAGGGGGTACCTGCAGACAGCGGAGAGGTGCTGTATTCCCCACTGTGCCTCAGCCTGTGACACCAAGGCCACCAGCAGATGATGGATCCTGGCACACCCACTTTTTTTTAATTTTATTTTTACTTTAAGAATAGCATCTGGTTGGCTGGCTCCCAAGGCTGCTATTCAGCTCTGCAGCCAGCCTCAGCAGTGTTAGGGGACAAACCAGGCAACTTTGGCAAGACTTACCCAATTTCTGCATTATTTGGCTTTGCGAGTGCTATCTTAATTTTATTTGCATGCAACACCTTATTTACAGGACCATTTCTGTAAAGGTGTCTGTTTGTTTTTTTTAATTGGGCCTTCCAAAATAAGCCTTTGCCAGAGCGAGGTAAAAAAAAAAAAAGCAATAAAGACAACAGCTGATGTCAGGAGACGGGGACACGCCGTGCATCGGGGCGGGGAGCCCGAGCAGCAGCAGCAGCAGCAGAAGACCCGCTTCTGTTGTGCAACGCAGGGCTGGATGCAGCCCAGTGCTGTGACCAAACAGCACTCCTGCCACGGGACCAGAGCCAGCACTTGGAAAAAACTCATCAGCACGAAAGTTCATAAAAACATGAAAACGATGCTGGCAAGGCTTTTCCCCTGCAGAGCAGCAAAGAAGTGTAATGCAAATGCCAGCAAATTCATTCATTTATTTATTTATTTATTAAGAAAATAGCACATGGCCAAGGACCAACCCAGGCCAGATTATGGGAATCACACCCTCTGATTATTTTCAATTAGAGAGATGTCCAGACTCATCAGCCAGCTTTAGTTCCGTTAATGCATTCCATGTACATGTTTAAATGTCTCCCACTCAGTCTGTCTTGAGGACAGATATAATGCCTTTATGGGAGCCAAACACATGTCATCTGCGTGAGATTCAATGTTTAAAACTTGCCAGTCGTGAGCAGAAAAGGCTGGACTACGTGTTTTCCCATGATTGACCACCAAGTGGTATTAATTGCATTATCCCCCCTCACCGGTGCCAGGGCTTAGGTCAACCTGCATTTTTGCAATGGCTTGAGTTGTCTTCGTGCAGCCTTTCTGGGAGCTGCCACCATCTCAATAGTGGGATTTGGTAGCTCTCATTGCTCCTCAGACTTCTTCAAATCTGTCAGGAGCTCCTTATCCAAAAAAACAAATGCATCTTCATGGCTGTTTTTCATTCAAATAGTGACTTGGGAGGACATTACTGTTTGCCCACCATGCCTCTCCCCCACCACCATGGGGTCCCAAGCAAGATTTTTCTGACTTTAAGAAACTCTAAGACCTTCCTGGTCAATTTATCCCACTGTAATTTATATTCTAAAGTCTAACCCCAACCATTTAACCTCATCAGCCCTGAACCAACTCTACCTACCTGAAGGCTCAGGTCTCCTAACGGTGACATTGGCAGCAAGAAGGGGAGATAGTGGCATCTGTGTTCTCATTTTAATCCCACTGGCCCAAAATTTCTTCTCATTTACTTTTACTTTCTTGCCAATTTTGAACAGCTCTTAACATCTCATTGACATCCATGGCTCTCTGTTTGCTGTTTCCATCTGTTGCAGATTGTTTCAAGGCTTGGTTTGGTTTCCACTTTGAATGGAAGTCAAGCTGTCTTAACTTCCTTTCTATGCCAACCTGGCTTTTTCGCCAGCGCAGCCTTCCTTACCAGGTTACAGGCTTTGGAACATCTGGTAAAACATCCTTGAGCAAGTCCCCTTAAACTGGGACCAAACCGCAGCTAATTCCTACACTGATGCCCAGTTTCATTTTGTGTTGAGCCAACGTTTAACAGATTTCATTTGCACCGGGAGACTTTCTGAAGTGGAATTACTGTCTATAACATTTAGCAATTCCAAGAATATTTTATAATTCTGACAGTCTGCATCACCCTCAAGCCTGCCATGGTAAACACGCTCTTCCCTTTCCCTCTATTGCAGATGGCAGTTTAGGCAGGCAGGGAGGTTTTGTGTTTGTTCTCTAGTATGAGCCAAGTGCTATTATTCCCTCTTTTTTTTTCCTGGAAGGACATTGACCTGCCGGAATTCAAGAAAATTTTTCCCCTCCCTCTCCATATTTTCTGCAGCTTGGTGATAGACACCATTTGCAAGAGGAAGGATCTTGGAGGCCAAGTGCCTTTCTAAGCAGGTCTTTGAAATCAGCAGTATGACATCCCAGGAAAGCCACCCCGCCTGACTTCAGTAATGCCATTTGCAAGCAGAAGCTAGCAGCATTGGTATGAAGTACCTTCACAGCTGGCCATGGCATTGGGTTGGACTAGAGACCATCCAGACAGCTCTGGGGGGGCCCTATGACCTAAATCACTCTCTGATACTAAGCCCCATCCTCTTTCCTCTACTAGATACTTCACCAGATTATTCCTTCCTGTTCTAAGGTGCTTCAGTTTGCCTCCATGTCATGATGTTGTGCTACAGGGAGGCATGGCTTTTTCTTAGTCTCCTCTTTTGGAGACAGTTAATGCAGCCACACCCTGCACTAAACCAACCGATCGTGTCTGTTCAATAGGAGAGAGCTGACGTCCCACAAACCCAAGCTCTCCCAGGTACATCACATCCCATAGGACCAGTTCCCTTCTCAGACGTGCTCATGGGACAGTGAATCCTCATCTGCACATTCATCCTGTAGCGATGGACAATGTGCCAACATCTTCATAGGAACTACAAGATGCTGATGTAGCTACTGCATCCCTCCCTCCTCCCTCCCCATGAGTCATGCACAGAGCTCAGCTGCAGATGATGAGAAAAGCAGCAATGACTGACAGCGTCTCTGCTTTAGGGAGAGATGGGAGTTGACAGCCCCAAGCAGGAGAGAGAGGTAAACCTCAACCAGGGCTGCCTGTGGGTGATGTCCACGCACTCGCGCTCCAGCCCTCGTGGGAAGCAGGCCAGGGCTCCTTGCTAATCGAAAAAAAACATTTGAATATAACTGATTTTTCTAGAGATTTAAAGGGTCATAGATCACCCCTGGGACAGTGGGTGAAAAAATATTATTAAAGGTGCAAGAGATCATTTATCTAAAAAAAGAACAGTTACACTTAAACAACTTCCCTTTCTTTCCAGAAATACAAGTTACGTGTTTCACCAACTGTAACAGACATTAGTTTTCCATGTCAGGGGAAACCAGTGAAGATTCCTACAAAATACAAACAGCACAACAAATAGAATTAATAATTAATAATATTAAATAGCAAGCCCAAGGATTGCAGAAGCAGCAGTGGTGACTTTTACCAGGTGATCAGGTACCAGGTATCTCATCTTCTTACTCTTTTTCCCCCCGTACCCTGTAGTCCATTGGTGGGAGCCCATCCAGCCAGAGTCACTCGTAGCAGGCTCCATTGACTCTTGCAAGAAAAGCATCGATTTTCACCCCAGAAAGCGTGTCTTCCAAGAGTAGCCCTCTATCAGACAGCACAGAAAGATACCACACTCCTCCCAAAAACCTCACCCAATCATCCATCCGGTCACTCTATCTAACCAAATAGATGGCTCACAAGTACTTCATTTCCAAAATGTAATTAACACCAGCCCCACGCCCTGGCTTCAGCACGCTTTCAATTAGGTGCAAATACTTGTGGCTTCAGGAATGACTGCAGCCCGCATCCAGCCAGGGAGATCTTCCAGGGGTCTTTGCACAGGGATGGGACATCTCCAGGGAAGTCACTGCTAAGTGACCGGTGCTATGGGCCCTGAAGCAAAACGGGGAAAATAAGGAGAGAACTGTATTTAGGAGCCAGAGATGAAGGGGCATTAAATATGTTATATTCAAAGGGGAAGCAGCTGAAAGGCAATCCCAACTTCAGACTGAGCAGGTAGCCAAGAGGCCCAGGAGGGCAATGAGTCCCTGCTATTTACGCGCGTGTGCACGCACGCTGCAGGGCTTCCAGGCTGCAATCCCATTCACTGCCTGCTTCCAGGTCAGGGGAGGAAATTGCTGTTAATCAACGGCAGCAAAGGTGTGAGCTGGACACCAGGAGAGGAGAGTCACTAATGAGCAAAGCAGATGTTGTTCGAGTCCTTGCAGAGGGCAGGCGGGCCCGGGGACAAGGGTTAGCAGAAGCGACGCTGGTCCAGCTGGAGAAAGCAGAGATGCTCGGGAGCTTTGGTGGGACTCATCATCCAGCTTCACCTTGGGATGCACCTCCAGAAGAAAGGCGCCAAGGCTCCTCACCCTCCCCAGGGATGAATGCATGCTTCAGTCTTGTGCATTGCTAATTCTGCCCAATGGTCCCACTGCTGTTAATTGGACTAACTTCAGCAGAACCCCACAGATTTGCAGCTTCCACTGACCTGCCCCTACCTTTACAGCTCAACCCTGGCAGGAGGTTTTCCTGAAAACTCACACAAAGCCAAAAGAGGAGGAGCAAAGAGTAATGAAAAAGCCCAGATACCTCCCCGCCATTAGGCTAGTCATCCTTTCAGTCCTACTGTGTGACCAATACATATGTTTCCCCCCATTTTAAGTACACACGCATTAAGCTAAAAGAGGTTGTTTTCAGGTATGCAAGCTGGAAACCCTCCCTCCTTTTTCTTTGTTTTTTTTTTTTTTTTTCTTTTACTCTCCACAATCACCAGATTTTTAATTTTATTATTTTTTTAAGCTCTATATGCAGACATTGACTTTGCTTAAGATCAACCCAATGTGAGCAGAACACAACCAAGGGAGCAGTGGGTAAAAGCAGTGCTGGAACTTCACCTAGGCCAGTGCCACCCTATGACTCTGAACTCTCTTGCCAGGGTAACGTGCTACCTCTGAGCAATTGCTGTTCTAGAAAAAGGTGCAGCCCTTTCCATTGCATTTACGACAAAGACTGTCCCACGGTCCAGAAGGATGGAATCATAGCCAGAAGGAGCCGCACAGAGCAGAAGGGCTGAGCCAGGACTTTTTGCCTAAGGCTGCTTCTCCAACCTTAACGCTGCCTTCTCATTCCACCTTAAAACCATGGGATGGGGAGAAGCACAATGGAGGGGTGATATGAGAATTTGCACATGCACAACAAGTAATATATGTGGTTTCTCCAATTCTTCCCTCTCATGTGACATGTAGATAGGCTTCAACGAATAAGAATGAGTAGGACTTGATGTGTAGCGTGCATCTTCAAAGAACCACTCATTCAATCAAAATTATAACAAAAATCGAGTCATAAGATTAGTTTAAAGATCAGTCGAAAAACAAGAAAGAAGGATAAAAGTTACAGCTGCAGCAAGGAAAAGCTTCAGAAGAGTCAACTTTTTTCTATGACAGAGCACGTTGACCAAACGCAATCATTAATCATCACAGCAAAAGATTTCAGTTCGTATTTGCCAGCAACAACGAGGGTTTTCCTCCAAGAGGGTCAACCAACAGGGTCAAAACCTTTGCTTTTGGGCTATATAGAGATTCTGCCCCATCCCTGGAGGAGTTCTAGACCAGGCTGGATGGTGCTTTGAGCAACCTGCTCTAGTGGAAGGTGTCCCTGCCCAGGGCAGGGGGTTGGAACTTGATGATCTTCAAGGTCCCTTCCAACTCTAACCATTCTATGATTCACCAAGAAGAGACAGCTCAGAGTTCTTCACTGCAATGATTTCTTTCTAAAATATCCAGGGAAGTCATTTAAGTGCGAACAAGCCATGGAAAATGTTAGCCTGGTGGAGAAGTTGGGAGAGAGACAACTGAAAACAGAAGTGAGAAACAAGGAAATTTTAGACTGTGGCTGCAACGCCACAGCATCGAGGGATTTATTGTTATTATTATTACTTTAAAAAAAAAATACAAAAAACAGCAGTCCAATGAGGTTTGGCCATTTTATTTTCCCAAGTCCCCATGCAAGCAAGTTTGAGCTCTTAGGAAAGAAAACAAGGGGCTGCGACCATGACGTGCAGAGGCATTTTGGTAGGGGCAACGTCGCCTCTCCGGGTCATGCGCTAAACCACCCAACCTCTTACTTTTCAAGCTGCCTCCAAAGCAGCTGTTAAAACATGCTGTAAGATATCAAAGCAGCTTTAATTAACTTCCTGCTTTAGTTCTACTTCAAAGTAGTTCAGAGAGATCTCAAACCAGAGTTTTTGCAGGGCAGTTTGTAAAAGGAAAGCAGTTTGGGGCTCATTCATTGCTGACTCCCTACACGTTTGAAATTCTCTATTTGATGTTTTTGTTTAAAGAGGAGGTAAAAAGGGCTACATCCCTAAAACACTTCTAATACATGGCATCACCTATCACAGGAGAAGTCAATTAAATCCTTCTCTAAGCCATCACCTTGATGCAGACGAGCCAGCTCGGTCCTTCCTAGTAATGATACCTTTGGTGTCTAACTCCATTTTACCTGCAAAGGTTAACCAGTGTAAGCACACATGCAATTTGGGGTTTGCAGTGAAAACGGGCTTGTTGAGTCTGGCCATGGGGACACTGGGGGCATCTGCTCCCAACTGCAGCATGGGCAGGGATGGAGGGGATGGACGGGTGCAAGGCTTTTCTGGAAGCAACAGATGACAGGAGGGGCCACAGCCCCAGATCACCATACACAGGTTCAGGTGGGACACAAGGAAACACTTCTTCATCCAGAGAACATCACACATGGAGCTGTGCACAACCAACCTTTTGACCAATAACCCACGGCAGGAACAAACATGCCCCACGTATCCAAGTCTGCCTCCACTCCAACACGCCAGGCTCTCCACGATCATCCACTTAACCATGCATTTTCTTAGCCTTAAATTGCAAGTAGAACATTAATAGCTTCCTCATGTGTCTGCCTGAAGCCTTTTTGCGAAGCCTCACTCCATCCCCGTTACATATTATTAAGACCTACACACATATGAACCCTTGCCATGCTTTGTTTAAAACATTTTTTCCCAGAAAAAAAAAAAATAGTTGCCATGGCCAAAAATAGAACATTTTTCCGCTCTGAAGAACAAGCAGCATTCCTGGGAATTCAGACAAATAGTGTTGGTCAGAAGACAGACACCAGCACAGTCTGCGACATCCCAAAGCTTCTCCAATGGCTTCTGATGCGGGGAGGCATTTGGTATCCCTCTTCCACCCGATACGCAGAGTGAAATCAGAAGCAACAAGCCGGTTTCCCGCATCTTGCTCCATGAGAAAGTGTTGCTGCTCTCCAGAGGGACTTCTTTAAATTTTTTTTTTAAAAGAGGAAACGTCTCCTGAATAAAATCTGACGCCGTTTAGAGCACAAGCCTCATCCTGCCATCGCTATGCACAATAATCAACACTGATATTTTTAGCAAGGTCTACATTTTTTATTTCCTACTAGAAAATACGCAATACTTCACATGATTATATATGGAGTGATTATATATATAATAATGAATAAAATTATATATAATTGTGAAACCATGTTCATTTGAAGAAAAGTTTGTACAGAGGAGAAATTCAGGGAAATTTTCAGGGAGTCCAATACCTAAATTGATCATTGCAGCTCTCTTCCAACTGAAAATGTTCTATTCTATGTAGTCACAAATCACCAAATTTGAATTTCACCTGCAGATGGTCTCAGTTTAATTGAATCTACACGGGCTTTGGTGACATGAAGGCAAACAGGGAGGTTCATTTTCAAAGACGTCTGGAGTATTTTGGGAGCCTCCCGGCTCTTTTCTGAGAGTGAAAGGAAGGGCAAATCCTGAGTTTCATTAACCTTCAGCTATGCTTAAATCCCCAGTTGCAGACACTTAGGTGCTCAGAAATTTTACTGGTTACTTCATTCATCAAATATGCTCCTGAGCCAGGAGCACGTAGCACACTGAGAACTAAATGATTTGCATCCGAAGCTACAACACTCAGGTCCTTCGACAGAGGACCTATCATGAACAAATAGCACAAATAACGCGTATTTAAGAAAGCAAAAGCTTTCTTGACAGTTGTGTGGGAAACGAAGACAACCCTCTAGCCCAAGGCCAGGCAGGGTGTATTTGAGAGTTCCCTGATGCCCAGTTTTGATCCCTGCCACATCTCCAGAGGGTGAGCACATATGGCACACCAGTACCCTTTGACGTGAGACTTTGAGGTTGGTCATGCAGACGTGCACAGATAAGCCCCTGTGACTTCAAGCAGCACCAGCTCCTTTCTGGTCGCTCTGCTCAATTTAACTCCTGGATAATCTCCTACCGGAGCAGCTTCCAGCTCTTTGGCCATGGAGGTGTTGCTCTGCCTGCCTGCTCATCCTGGTCCCTCCTCACGTGAACAGAGTATGGAATAAAAACAGCATCAGCAGTCCTCTGCCTAGGGTTTTTTGAAGGTGAAAATCCCCTCTTGATCCATTTACAGTGGGGAAGGGGGAGAATATTCCTATTCTCTAAATAGGCTTGTGGGCAGATTTTTCAGCACAGTCTGGAAGCTCATTGCTATTAAACTGAAGGGGTGAGAAGTCTTTCCAGCCCATGACAGCAAGGGTTTTTTGGAAAAAAAAAAAAAAAATCACTGACTTGCCAACAGTTTTTAATGGGAAAACATCCATTCAGACGGGTGATTCGCTGTGCAAGCAGCAAGGCCCGCGACGGGATGTTGTGGGGAGAGGAGGGCAGGAGTAGGGGAGGAGCTCTGCAGCAATCCGAGCACTGTACCAGTCTACGATGCAAAAAAAGTCTCACTTACACCCAACACAGGACCAAGAGTTGAACCCAAGCCACCAGCATCCCCGCACCATTGCACACGAGATGCTCCACCCATAGCATCCATGAGAAGATGCCAAAACCTGAAAACAACTCATATTTTCTTTGATTGTCCCACTATAGAAAAAAGGCTGGGATTTTTTAATCTTCTAATTTTTCATGGGAGTGGAAAACCATCAGCATCTCAGTCCTGTGAGCAACTCCAACAGCCTGGAGGAAGAAGATACAAGCTGGAGAAGGTGGAAACCATCTCCTGCTGTTTTGACCCATATTCAACCCCTGATGGAGCTCCAAGAACGGCATCTCCACCTCTGGAGCATACAAGGGTTTGGTTATTCCACATTTAATTCAAAAAGCCAAAAGATGCCTGTGCCACAACGGGCAAAGTCCAACACACAGGAGTCCAGTGCAATGCTGGTCCCAGGCTTTGCCATTCCCTGCACTTCTGGTGAGCGTCAGGGATGCTCCAGCAAATACCCTCGCCTGTTAGATGAAAAAGAAATTCAGTTCAGGCTCCTTATTTAGAAAGTAACTCAATAATGATGTGTCACCAGGAATCCTGCCAAAACAGAAAAGGAAAAGCTGCAAGGAGGAGGATGAGGATGAGGAAGTCGAGAGGAAACCAGCCCTTGGGAAGACGCACCCTGCAGTGGGAGGTCGGCACCTTGTAGCAGCAGGAGCTGGAAGTGGTCTCATTATTTGGCCTCTGCTGCTGCACCAAGAAGGACAAACCCTGCACTGAACAGCCACATCCATGGAGGAGAGAGCCAGGCTGTTGGCATCTACCATGGATTTATGGTTCTCTATGGACCAGCACACAGTTTACACTGGTCGAGGTCCACAGGTGCTGGATACAGTCTCAAGCTTTGGTAGAGGTTCCTGCAATAAAAGCACTTATACAAAAGCCAGATACCTGCCACCTCCAGGCTGAAATGGTCCAATATTGGCATATTTCACATCAGGGACCAAAAAAAAAAATAAATCTTCAACAAGGTGCTATAGCTCAACCTGAGGATATGGCTCCAACTGAGGGAGCCTGAGGAGGTCAGATCACAGCATCACAGTTGTTTTTTTCCAACCTTGACGAGATAAATATCAACATAAAGAAAGAAGAGCAGCAGCTAGTGTGCACGCTGCACAAAGTGGCTCTACTTCTCATTATTTCTGCAAGGGAGGAGGGAGAAAGGCTTAAGGAAAACAGACTGAGATGAGGGCTGTTCTGCAGCAGCCCTGCAACCCACAGCGGGTCCCAAGCAGCAGTGCATCACAGCAGAAATCACAGCAGGACCACATCAGCTCGCGGTGAAAGACCACAGATAAGATAAAAAAGTCAACTTTCAGCAGCAAATGGAACAAAAAAACCTAACAAATAAGCTGCAGTCTGTGTGAGACTGAAACTCCCAGAGGTTGTAGCTGGGTGATGCTCACGCACACCACGTCTGCAAGGGCACCAGGCTCTTGTATGGACAGGGAGCAATCAAGAGGCTGTAAAATCCACACTGGGGCTTCAACTGAGCTCCGACAACTCAGAGCAGAAGACAACCACCGCTCTTATTTAAGCATGCATTGGGGAGACACCCATGCAGGGGGGATTAACCCTTTCCCAGCTGCCTGCACAGCATTGAAGGAGGTAGGCAGGAGGGCAGCAGCACCCGATGGCCCCAAGCAAGCAAAGGCTTACTGGGAATAAAAGCCTGGGTCATCTCACAAATGCAGCAAAGAGGGAGAAAACAAGTGAGGACCGACTCTCACATGAGATAAAAAAAGCGTTACTAGGCATAAGCCCTGCTAAACCAGATCATTAATTCAAAATGCTTATTCAAGAGCAACTGTCTCCCGATTAAACCACTTAATGGGCTTCAATTAAAAAAAACCAACCCCCCCCAAAAAAAAACCCGAACCAAAAAAACACATGCTTGAGATAGAAACTGCTGATTTTGATCTTATGATTTTTGAATTCAACATGCAGACCAGACAGAAAAAGCATTTTAGCAATACCACATTGCCTGCATTGACCCGCAGCTGGGGCACACGCAACAGCCCATGGACCTTCGGCAACTGCACACGCAGGACTTCTGCCACGTTAACACCCCAGGGAAAACCATCCCAACCTGTCTCCCCACCAAACTGTCACTACTCTGCCCCTAACTACGTCCTCACGAAGAGGATGATGCAAAACTGCATGATCTCTTGGGAAATGCAAACTCTGCACAAGTCCAGCAGTCACAGCTGCATGTTAAGTGACAAGGAGAAACACGGTTGCCGTGCAAATCACTCCAAAAAGGATGCTTTTGCCATGGCATAAAACCCCAGAGACGTCTTTCTTCTGGAAGAGTTGTGTGAAGTTCAGTCTAGAAGTCTTCAGCCTGGGGAAGAGGTGGCTTTGCCAAACATCTACAAAATGGCAAGCGGCACGAAACGGAGGAGGTCTTCCACTGTCTCTTCCAACACAAGGACTAGGAGTGATCAACTGAAGTTAAGGAGATGTTTCCTCACTTCACCCAAAAGGTCACAGGACTTACGAAACCCCTTATCTCAAGGTGCAGTGAATGCAAAGGTTTTATACATCAATTTGAGGGGAAACTGGACCTGTGCTTTGAAGATGAATGTATCGAAGATTGCTAAATAGATAAACCATTTCATGCTCAGGAAGTCCTGACCACCAACTGTTTTTGGTTACATGTCGGTGTGTTTGTGCATACCCTGTTCTTACTCATGCCTGAACAGTCACCTCCAACCTCACAGAGGCAGGGCACCCATTTCAGTAAGTCAGAAACCCAAAACGGTTGTATGGCTACACAGATGTACATTCAAAACTGTTATTTTAAGAATTTACAGCAAGATGCTGAGCTAAAATAATAATAATAATAAATACTCAACAAACAAACCCAACCATCCAAAGCAAGTAGCGGGAAATGGGCTATTCAATTCCTGTATTTCAGGCTTTCCTTCAAATATTCAGTTATGTGGACATTCACCATCCTTTATCTCCCTTCCACCTTCTTGCCCACACATGTCACCTTGCCCTCTCCTCCTCTTGCCTTCCCACCCTCCCTGCAGCTAAACCAGGCTTGCTTTTGTCTGAAGGACTTCAACTTTTTGGAAAACTCGGAAGGCATTAATCAAACGCGCTGTTGCGCAACTATTTCCATCATCGAGTTGCATCCGGTCCCTAAGGTCTTTTAATTCTTCATGAAGAAAGTGCTCCATGTGGAAAGGGGCGAGAGGGGAATTGGAAAGCACTTCACGAGCTTTGCTGTACATGAAGACACACGATTTGAAATAAATCACTCCAGCCCAACAAACAGATGTGCAAACGAGCCAAACACCAATGGTTTTGTCAAAAGGAAGCGACAAGTAGCAGCGGGCCCACGTATGCCATGAGTCATCTCACCAGCAGTGTGATGGAGAGAAAGCAACCAAAGCTGCAGGTATCAAAGCCAGAACAGAGCATCAAACTAAAAGCACGGGAGAAACAGCCGACTCGTTGACTACCATTTTGGGTCTGAAACCATGCGAGACCAAACCAGCTCCTACGCAACCACTGCAGGAAGTGGGCTGGTTTATAAAAAGTTCAGTTATAGACACGCACCAGATCAACTGGGCACAGCCTTTCATCCAAAAAAAAAAAAGGTCATGAACTTTGTGCGAAAAATGCACTCTTCAAAAGGTAAACACGCATCGAAGCAAGAGCACCAGGTTGTGGCAACCAATCCTTCAAAACCACACCTTGAGCATCCCAACACTAACAGGTAATTTGATTTTTGGAAAATACTTCTTTGCTAGCTCATGCTGCAGCATCTAGATGAAGGTGTGTTACTGGTCCAGGGTCCCAAACTGCTCTCAGAAGACTGTCTTATGCCTAATAGATCCCAATTTCCTTTCCCAGCCACGTTGCTTTACACAGCCCTTCTTTGGCCAACCAGAGTGGCACCAGGGCACATCCACCTCCTTGCACTGTATCTTCTCACCTCCTTGGCAAGACCCATCTGTGAGCATCACATGAAATAACCACCACAGGGAGCGCGTATGCACAAAACCGCCTCCACCCATTCATCTCCTAGTGTTGCAAAACATGCCAGATCCTTAACAAATGAATCCTACCTGCCCCAGGGGAGCCTGAAGTTGTGCTATTGCACTGCTCTGAACCGAAGTAATCAGAATTTCCTACTCCAAAGTTTTTTGGGTTGTTTTTTTTTTTCTATGAGGACAGGGAATAAGATGGATGAGGGTGAGTGGGAAGGGAAAAATCTCTGCAAAGCATGCAACGCGAGCAAGCAGCTGCAGCTAAGCTCACCATTACAGGTTGGGATCTCCACCAAAGACATAAATGCACAGGTCCTGGCTTCTCGCTGTGCTGCAATCTTGCCATCATCCACAGGAACAGCAGAACAGTCAGGCAAAGGAACTGCAGAGAAGCTGATCTTGTTGACAGTGGCTGACATCCCCAATTTCAGTCCTTTGCAGCAAAGCAGGAAGGATCTGCTTCTCCCTGCTTGGTTAACACAGCAACTAGGCACTAAGCATCTTCCTTCTTTGCTTCAACCTCCAGGGAAAGACAGGCCATCCCCTAGAGCGCTGCAGCACAGATCCAACCAGAAAGGGAAAAGTGGACTTCACCCTTGAGTGCCATCCCTTCACCTGCTTCAACATGAGTTGCTTGGATGAGAAGCTGGCAATCAGCAAAGAGCCTCTGATGGGCAGAGAGACCTCGGATGGACTCAAAGTAGGAGACTATTCACTGAACTTAAGACAAAAGCAGGAGTCAGAGGAACAGTTCACAGCACCTTATCTCCCAGCCCCAAGGCTTGGTGCCTCCAGCACAAGGAGGAGAAGTGAAGGAGAAGCAGCAATGTTGGAGGCAAAATCCTCATGACAAAACCCATAGAGTGTGCCATGCTCAGGAGTAAGCCTTCATCAGGGGACTCCAGAGCCACCTCAGGGGCCAAAGACCTACATCGTTCCAGATGCATGCCAACTGCCAAGCAAGAACAGTGGATACTTCCCAAGGAACGTGTTTGCACGAAGTAAATGAGCACAAAGGGATGCTCAGGGTTGACTTGGCAGATACTCACAGAGTATCATTGCACTGCACTCAAACAACAACATTTAGAGCTTAAGCTCTCATTGAAGACTTGGGAAACGGCCATCGTTCTGGGGTGCAGAGGAGCCTCCAGGACATGAAAAGATGTCAGAGTGCCACTGGTGAGAGGATGAAACTCTTGCAAGGAGCACGTGGTTCAAAAGGAGGCCTTTGAAGAAGACATCAGAAGTCAAATAGTGAGAGAAAGCTAGCAGCATGTCAAGAAATAACCAAGCAGCAAAATACTTTCTACTCAAGGAAAGCAACCTGTATTGCACCAGGTGTGATCCCTCTATGCTCAACAGGAAGAGGTGAGGACATCATCCTGGCGACACCTTGCAAGAAGTGGCTTTTTGGGCTCATAAAGCAGGGCAAGAGCAGTATACGAGCTGTGAGCTTGAGTTCTTGTACAAAGCTTTTCCTTCCTTTCCACACCAAAGAGCTCAAGTTGAGAGCAAAGATGGTGGACAACCCTCTGGGGTTAAAATAACCCAGACCTGGCAGAAGGACCTCTTTCCTCTCTGCTTTTTATTATTACCCTTTATTTCTCAGTTCAGTGGTTCCCATTTGCTTCCAGCCCTTTCCTCTTCCAACGGGGGCTGCAGTTTACCCCAGATGCCATCATGCCCTCGTCTCAAGTTGGTTTGGCCCAGTAGCCCACCTGTAAGTCAGCTCTGAGCAACACTGAACCTTCAGACGGCCAAAAATCACGAGCTTTATACTTTACTGTATATCTGGAGTTTAAGAAGCCTCATGAAAAAGCCACGTCCTTCCCGAGTGCTAATATTCAGAGAAGGGAAGTAACTCTCCTTTTCGCTTGCGAGTGGATGTTATCAGTCTACTTTCACTGCTGCATGATCTTTACACGAGCTCTTCACCATCCTCCCACGCGAATGCCAACATTTTCCTAAGCTGGTTGCAGTCCTACTTACAATCTATAGCTGTCAGCCATTCTGTTTCCATAGTTTCAAACACCTTTAAAGGAAATGATCCCCAAGCCAACCTCTCAAATTCATCTCCCACCTAAACTCAGCCCTCCAGATGCCTCTCAGACACCGCTCATCAGCTGGTTTATACCATCTTTACAAAACCTCAGCAAATCTGTCTAAATAGGCACCATCACCCCTTTTCTCCCAAGTTCCATGCCTCCACCCACAAGGTTTCTCTGTGCCATTACCAAATCCTGCTTTACATCAAAGATTTTGCCTTCTTATCCTTGAAACTAAGTCATTTCCATTTAAAATGCTCATTCGTGCACTAATGTCCATTACAGAATCCTTCCCATTTTCCTTCTCCTGCACAGACATGGTGGAGGACGGGGCACATCCCTGGTACCTGTATCCAGCCCACTCAAATTTCCTAATCCTGCATTTCCCACCTGCTTTCAGCCCCTTCATCTTCCAAACCCCATGGAATGCCCGATGCTGTCGCCCATTTGCCAAAGGCCCAAAAAAAGCTGAGCCTCAAGTAGCCTGAATTATACAAAGGCTATTTTAAAGCACAAGCTTCAGGCTTTATCAACTTAAAAATCTTACACGAACAGGCCCTGAAGCAGGAAACAGGAAACTTTCCTGAAAGGAAAGTGTCACCTATTTTCACCACCTGGAGTGAGCCAGGAGACACGAGGTAAGTTATTAAGGACCAGAGTCCTCAAAAAATAAAACCCACTAAAACCTACTACGTTGCCATCGTCGTTACAACCCGTGCAGAAATATTTGCAGCCCGGCAGTTAATTAACAAGGGGTTTTATTGCACAGGTTGCTCATCACAAGTCAAGCAGATGTGCTCATCGTGAATAAACACACGCAGGTTGGTGTGGCAGACCAGCAGCTCTCCAAGGCGAACGCATCTCTGAACCCTGACATTTTTCAGAGCTATTCTTTCAAGAAAAGCAACCTAAATCCTTCCTCCTTACTCTGCCTTCAGACTAAAGCTTTGTATTAAAAATAATAAAAAAAAGGAACGATTAAATAAGAAACAGACAGAAAAGAATTACCTGTCCTATATTGCAACAAAGACACCAGCAGCTAGAAAGTTTGAAGGCACGGAAGAAAAGCAGAAAATGAGAAGAAACACACAGAAAAAAAATCATGAAACGCCATTAAAAAGCTCAACCAGAAAAAGTCTCAAAGCACAGGGAGCAAGAGATACCAAAAAGGCAAAAAAACAAGTATGAGTTTTTATTCTAGTAGACGCATCGGTTCAAAATAAACAGCTTTTCTCGTCTGCCTTGAACAGGTGCTTTCAATTGTATGAAAACAGGCCCAGAACTACCAAGAAGGAGAGGTGTGGAAAGAGAGGGGTTTGAGAAGATACCAAAGAGTAAGGTTGAGAAGAAACCAGAGAAGCCGAAGCAGCAAGCAATTCATATGACATTTTTGATAAGACGTCTTCCCAAAATGGAGGCAGCTCGTTACGTGGCCTCCATTTGTATCAATGGCCCCCATTTCACACCCAAAATGCCAACCGACTGCAAAAAAAAAAAAAAGTGTTTTAAGAGTCTGCTACCGACATAATTCCTCCTTAAAATTTATAACTCTAGATGCAGTTTTTTTTCAAAAAAGACGCAATTAATTATTAACAATCGCTCTGTGAGTGTCTAAAAAGAGACCAGCACCAAGCAAGCTGCTGTTTGCTGCCGGTGCCAGGGGCAGCTAAAGCTCACCAGGGCACCCGCGCCGAAGCTCTCAGCAGGAGAGGTGGTCAGAGGAGGACAGGGAAACACCATGGGCAGGGATGGAGCAGGCAGGAGCATCCCCCGGAGAAACACCCAGCACCACCCCGGGAGGGCAATGGCCATGGCACACACCAGCTGTAAACAGAAAAAATTAATGTAGAGGTTTTTTTTTTTACAGAAGCAGCTTTTAGCTGCTAAGGACTGGAGCGTGGGACTTTTAGTCAACAGGAGAAGAGCGTAAGCCAAATACAATACTCTATCCACATCTCAATAGCACTTCCCACCTGCCTTCAGACTAGAAACCTTCCCTAGATGTAGACCTATGTATTTATAGAAGCTACTCAACGTATCGAACGCGGTCCAGACTACTTTCCTTAAAGCTTCCCATCCGCCTTCCTGTACCTCCCCCCTCTACTTTCAGTTACTGGATGAAAAACAAGCTTCCTCAAAAAAAAAAAAAAAAAAGAAAAAGGAACAGGTATTAACAGGTTGGGTAGTCCTTCCTGCTCTTTTATCCAAATGGTGTATAAGCCCCAAACCATGCCCTTCCCCAGGAAGGGCCAGACCCAGCTGGCAAGCACTCCACCCCCACGAAACACCAAAACTACCTTCTACTTCTCTTTCCCCACCCCGAGAGCAGAATGGGCCACACAGCACAAAACCTCTGCTTGCTACAGATGTTTTTTGGAGCTGCTCGGCCAGATGTGACACGGGGCCCGCGTTGACAGCAGCGGGAAGGAAGGAGGAATAAGGAGGTAAAGTCCCCCAATCGCACATCCCCGGGACACGCGGAGGCTGCACACTCAGCTCTCAGTCTCTTTCCCGGAGGCTCAAAGGGCAACCCTAACCCAGAAGGAGAACAACAGTATGTTTTCAGTAAAGAGCCAGTTTAAAGTCCAGTTTGAAAACAGACGAGCAACAAGAAAGAAACCCCAAACTACGTACTCAATGTATGTGTCGAGCGTGGGGAAAAACGGATCTCTGCCCGTTTAAAGCCACTTTAGGGAAAGACTTCTCAGGTTTGAGTCACATCACGTATTAATGGTCGACATTAAAAAGAAGGTAATGCGCATTTTGGACAGTTCTCTTCCTTGGAGACTGAGAATGGTTTAGTTCCCCAGGAAAGCTGTGATGCATCTCACCGCGACAGCACCACGGCACAGGGGCTGATCTCCCTGCACTCCCAGCACCTACAGTCCTTCAAAGCATCTGAACACAGAAGGGTCTTAAGCTGCAGCTCCCTTAAAAACCCCTTAATGCACCAAGAGCATCCTTTGCTCTCACGATCATGCTCAAAGTTTCACGGCTTACAAGCAAAATATTTCAGCTCACCGTTTCCATACTCGGAATACTTCAATAAAACACCCACACAGTGACAAGAATGAGACTTTAATCAGTTTTAAGTGGAGTTTTAACACTAAGAGATAAAGGGTTGTTAAACACAATAACAAACGGACATCTGATTTGTATGAGGCATTATCCTGTACATGTCATACTTGGTTTTTGTGTATTCTCAGTGCATAGCATTACACACAGAGCCACTGTTGCACAGCACAATAGTATTTGAAGAGGCTGAATCAGAGTAAGGCTGCTTAACAAACTGATTTTTTTTTTTTTTCCTTTTAGTATCTATATATATATATGCGCTATATGAAAACAGACTGAAAATTTGAACTGGCAGAGAAAGGCAGCTCTGCCAAACACTGCAGTTGGAGCCCCTTTTAGTGCACAGTTCCACCCCATCCATCTGCATGCATGACACTTTCTAACAGTATTTAAAAGGTAAACGAGGCACTTTGTGGCAACCACAGGCATCGTTAACATATTGCACACATTTGCTGTGACTAAACATGGAACTTGCACACTAGCATCCTTTTTTTTTTTCCCTCTTTTTTTTTTTTGGAAAACTGAAACATTTGATGCTGCATGTAAACTCCACTTCAGTTTACAACGTGTGCCACAGGAACGAATCCGGATGCTATTTATACAACTGCCCTTTAATAGCTGTGGCAAATATTTTGAGTGGGGCTACCAATGACTAGGGGATGGCTTCAGGGCCGAACAGTAAGCTCTTACCGAAGTGATGCCTTCAAGTAGTTTCAGACATGTAAGCTCTCGCACATCCAAAAAGGTTTAAGCGTACAGTCCAGAAACTCAAGGAAAGATTACCTACAGAATGCAATTCAAGCTAATGATGAATACTGTCATAAATAAAGTTTTAATAAGGACTCAAAAACCTTTCAGTCATAGTAATTCTTGTCAACTTCTATGGGGGTGGTAACTGAAATAAAGTATAGGAGAGTATGTATAATATATATTTATATATATAATATATATATAATGCCATTTTTCCATTTCCAATGACTACACCATAAAATGTAAGCAAGGCTTCTCAAAGACATCGAAACAAAAAAAAAATAATCAAAACCCTCATTCCAACCTTCACATTCCAAAGGAAAAATAACAGTGCAAAAGCCCATTGCCTCATGATTTCCAATCCAGCCCTCAGCGTTACATACCGGAACCACACCGATCTAATTTTTATTGTTCAAAGTGGGACACGGAGTAGTGTCAATATCCAAATAGTTTTAAAGCATGATCATTTTTGTTTATTAGCCAACACAACTTTCAACTGTTAAAAAACAGACAAGGTGAAACACGATTCAAAGGGAAAGAGTTAAACATCATGTCCCAAGGTAACCACCTCCTGCTCGTCAATAACAGTGGGAATAATGAGCACTGGAACCAGCAATCTTGATCCATTAAGCTATTAAAGTCTAATTAAACCTAGAAGTCAGAAAATATTTATCAGCTTTGTTAGAAGTTAGAATCATGAATCTGATGAGTAAAATTGACCAAGAGATACTAAAAAAAAAAAAAAAAAAACAGCACTTTATAGTTTTTTTACCAATAGTAATTACTGGAAGTCCTGCCTTGTCTTATTCAAATTCTTACCATTAATGCTGTTGTACAGGGCCCTTACAGATTCCATGCACAGGTGTTATCTAGGCAAGAACACAGCTACTGAACTTCAATGTCAGCACCAATAAGTTAATTAAAAGCAGGGGAGGGTGTATTACATCCTAAAAAAAAAAAGCATCAATTTGAGGACAGCTATTCATGGTGTACTTTGGAGAGAATTTTGTCAGCTACTTCACATTTGTATGCAACAGCAGTTGTACTCTTAAGTCATCTGCAGTCTGGGCATGTCAATTATATACCAAAAGTGAATCTCAAGCCCTACTTCTAGCTATATCCCTACAAACAAATAATACAACGCTGCCAGTTTAGAAATCTAATTTGTTGGGTGGTTTGCTGCTGTTCACTTGTTTGTTTTAATAGAGAACAATGTATTTGGGACAAGCTCTGATTTTAAAAGTACACATCTTCATATACACACAGTGTTGAGGACTTACTGCCACACTGGTTTCCTCTATATCACAGAATGGTTTGGGTTGGAAGGGACCTTAGAGATCATCTAGTTCCTGCCCTGGGCAGGGACACCTCCCACCAGACCAGGTGGCTCAAAGCCCCATCCAGCCTGGTCTTGAACCCCTCCAGGGATGGGACAGCCACAGCTTCTCTGGGCAACCAGGGCCACCAGGTTCACCACCTTCAGAATGAAAAATTTCTTCCCGAGGTTTAATCTAGATCCACCCTTTTTCAGTTTGAAGCCACTACCCCTTGTCCTATCACTAAAGGCCCTTGTAAGAAGTCCCTCCCCATCTCTCCTGTAGGCTGCCTTAAGGTACTGGAAGGGGCTCTAAGGTCTCCCCAGAGCCTTCTCTTCTCCAGGTTGAACAACCCCAACTCTCTCAGACTGTCTTCATAAGAGAAGTGCTCCAGCCCTCCGATCATCATCATGTGTAATGTCTGTTTTTAAAACATTGTAGGTACTGAGTATTCAAGTAAAATTCCCTAACAGTTAATGACTTTTTTTTTTTTTAAAGTGTGCAAAACTGCAAAACTCATTGTAATAGAATGTGTAAGGTCAAAGGGGTGGAACGGCTGACAGAGGTTTGATTGAATAAATGCATCATAAATCTTCAAAACAAACACTAACCTGGAGAATCTCCAATTGAAATTTCCTGTGCACCATTACAAAGTATTTTTATATCAATGAGAAAAAAAAAAAAAGCTTGCAAGGCAGCACATGAAGTATTCACAGCAGGAATATGATTGAAAAACTAATAATATAAATGTAAGATGGTGACTGATGTATGCGCTAATAACATCTGGCTTTTATCACTGGCCTTGATTACACAGGAGATGGAGCAGCCATTACAATTCAGAAAAAGACAGAAATTCATTGTCAAATTTTGTAAAAATTTGTTTCAAGCCCATATTTTAGTTGATAGCCTCCACATTTGTATGGTTAAGTCATTGTTGCTGTGTTTCCTTTCTGTGACCCCAATAATTTTTCTCCCTTCATTTGTGGGTCTTTAGGATGTCGTGAAGGTTCATTCCTGTACCCCTATACAGAATCACTCCCTCTAGCTGCCTTTTCTAGCACCATTACACTTAAAAAAATAAAATGCACAAACAACAAGCAGAGACAGCGGCGACTCTTCAATTGTCCAGGATGAATTACGGTAGCATGCTAAAGAAAGGTGCATGTAAAGAGCCGGATATGGTACACAGGCCAAGCTCCAGCAGACTATATATTCCTTTCTGAGCATTACTTTTCATCCCCCATCCAAAATACATGCATTAGAATGTAGTAAAACCTTCTAGAAACATCTCTTAGCCAACTGCAGACTTTTCTGTTGCCACACAAGTGCAAAAAAAGGGGCAGGATGTGAACCTGTATATTTTCAAAACTTTGTTTGGGTGACAGAACACAAAAGGAAAAATTCCTACGTATACACATTAGGTCTGTCTCCACTTTTATAAAACTGGAATAAAATGGGAAAGTGCCATGTTTATAGTTCCTAATTGAAGTTTTAATGTCCTTTTGACACAAAAAGGTATATACATATCAGAGCTAAGTAACCTTTTTTTTTTCTCCAACTGGACAAGTGTCAAACCCTGTAGATTTATAGGGTAAAACAAGATTGGTCAGGAAAGAATTGTTCTCCTATAACTGGTAATCTGACACTATGTCCTTTTGCCATTTAAAAAGGTCCTTTTTTCAGTTTATTCAAGTTTGTCACTCTTCGTGGTTGGTTTTTTGTGTGTGTGTGGTTTTTTTTTTATCTCCGATAAAAAAAAATATTCAGACTTTTGTAATCTGCGTATGCTGATCTTCATCAAAAGGTTCATTCTCTGGATCAGAGTCAGTGGTGTCAGAGTATCTATAATGATCAGGTTCATTGTCACTAACATCTGGTGTTACAGAAGTTGAACTGCTAGCCTCTGGATTTGATGGCTCTTCTACTGTTTTTGTGAAAAATAGCTTCACCTGGGAAAGGAAAAAACAACATTTTAAAAGGGAACCTGGACTTCAACCCAGCACAGGCAACAATGCAATTTTTAACAGTGTGGTGCCTTTTGCTACACTGAATCATACAAGTGCTCCTCCCTCTACTTTGGAAAGAAAGAAATAAAGAAAAAGCCCTTCTGCAGTTAGCCAGCCTCTCCCTACCACCCCTGACAAAAGCAGGAGTTTGCCAAGCCCAACTGAAGGAGTCCTGTGAATTTCCACCAACCCAGGTGCAACCCCGAGCTCCAGAAGCGGCCAACGCCACATGGAGCTTTTTGACCATCCCAGCTTTTAGACATCTACGAGCACAAAAAAGAGATTGTAATAAGAGTGCACAGGAATCCACAAAACGCTCTGTAACTGGTGACGTGTGTGTGTGTTTTAAAAGTCTGATGCAGGCAACGTTTCAAGAAGCAACTGTGGCCATTACCATCAAACAAGTGCTGGGGTCTAACTGACAGTTTATGAACAAGTTAGAAAACACTCATATTCCTCAAAGCTGAACTCACAGGTATTCCCGTGAGGCAGGCACCTCTGCAAATCATCTGAGGAATTATCTTGGAGAGCCCAGGATTCACAGCAATGCAGCTGGTACAGGAAAGATGCTAGCTGGGTCTCTGGCTCTCCTACTACTCATCTCTAACGGCTCTGACCAACACCTGAAACAACCCGAAGCTTTTACTCACAGTCTCTAAACATTTATCGACTTCCCAAAAAGCAAATAAATGTAGCAAAGCTTCTAGCTTTGTAAGTGGTGGCAATGCTAATACATGAATGAAACTTCTACAGGCAGCAGTTTCAAATGGTTCCTCCATAAGGCAAGACAGACAAACCGCATAACATCATGCAGCTTTTCAAAAGCTTTGTTTACACATAATATATACTGACCTTGAAGTTTGGAGAGAAATATCTGTTGGCTTTGTCTTTATTTGCTTTGTCTAGATCATTTTTTGTTAATGTAAGGATTAAATATTCCTTATCATTATCTGAGCGCTCTGTACTGAAAATACCATCGAGTTCCTGATCTGCAACTAGACTTCCATTTTCTACTTTGTCTGAATTTTCATCCAGTCCTATGAAGAATGTATTTACCCAAAAGTGAAACATTTTGTCCTGGGGAAGGAAGAACACAAAGAACAAGCTTGCTTTAATATTCAACTAGTAGCACATTAATTAGACTAATATAATCATCTGGTCAAAACCAAATCAGTAATATCAAACAAAACTTGTTTGGACAACACCACATCATTGGTTACATTGCAAGCAAAGACATTTTCACCAACTGTCCTACACAATACACAAAACTCTACTATTCAAACTCAGTTTTAACCAATTAAGTTTTCAGAAGTCACTCCTTATCAAAAGCTTGGTATTAAAACAATCATACCTACAAAAAAACAGATGACAATAAATTAAACAAGCATTAAACTTGTATTCACAAGGCATAAAGAGATTTTTTACTCATATTTTGCCAAGCAGTAGCCAAACTTAATAGATAGCCTGTGCGAGCCAGCTTAGGCGAGTAATATTTATCAACATAGGACATCCTCCCCCACAGCTTCCCGCACAACAGAACACTTTAATACAGAAATAGCTGTAATTGAGCAAAAAACACCCTACAAATACAGGACAATCGTAGTGGATTCGTTACTGCTTTACAGAGATGGTTTCTACCAGTCAGATGTTTGCTGACCAGTACTAAGACAAAGTCAGACTCTGAAGGTCTCGGCTGTCCCTCTACACAACAGGAAGTTTCTACTGAAAAGATAAGCCATTGACAGTTTGAGTATATTCAACTTAAGCAGAACTTGACAGATGATGATCCAACAGCTGGAAAGGTACAAGTTAGATTATTCACTACAACAGGTATACCTGTATGAAGAGGCAAAATATAAGTCTATCGGTGATTTTTAAAAGTCACCAGAGAACCAGCTGATACCAGCCAGTATATTACATGCTGATCACTAGGACTAACAAGGTCGTTGTGAGCGTCTGTCTCCGTATGTGCCACTGAACAAGCAACAATGCCTTGCTCTTGGCTAGACAATCTCTGAAGATGATATGCCCCTGAACTTCACCTTTAAACTCCCAGCTAAATACCTCCCTGGGATGCACCGAATGCTATTGTTTTAGCCTCCATCACCTGCCATGCTTTTGTCAGTCAGGAGATGCTGTTTCCAAGATCAACGAGGTTGGTCCTGACTAGCACATTAAGCACTTCTCTGTCTAAAACCCTGAGCTACATTTACTTCCTCTTTACAAATGACACTTTCTATGTTACTCTTCATTGAGTTTTCAGGCAAAAGATCCAAGATGCAAATGGTCCTCCAACAATAGTCAATATTTCTCTTAAAGCTGCAGGGGTGACAAAGCTAGCACATACCAGAATCTAACGTTCCTTGGTATTATAAAGGACCAGAACATGAACTGACTCCTGAGCTAATTTACATATTGCGGTTCACCAGAGAGATCCAATTCCAATTTCTAATTGGAAAACCTAGGTTCTGCCCCATCTTCCTAGCTATTCACTTAGGCTGGTGAGCAGGGCTGGAAACAGAGGTGGAACAGAAGTGGTTCTAGTGTGTATCATATGAGCATGCCTCCCTGCTGAGAGCAATCTGGCACCAGCAAAATATCACAACATTCTCCTGGGCCATCAAGACAGGGGCAGGGAAGAGCTGGACTACTGCTTAACTTATATTCTTCTTCCTCACAATTTAATAAAAACACGTAAGCACACAAATACTGGGAAATCAGAAGCATGTGCTGAAACAGCTTCTACCTGCCTTCTCTACCAACGCTCAGTCGAGCCATTTTCAGTATTTCAGGTAAAGTATACAAGCACACTTCCAGCTTGTGTCCATTTCCATAAGCACCTACGAGACCCCCAGGCTGTAAGGAAGTGCAACAGCAAAGACAAAAGTTAAATAATTCAGTCAGAAACACTTCTGGTAGTTAAGCAGTTATTCACCTCAATGCATGCCTCTCCAGTACCTTTGGGAATCAAGCTCATCTACCAGACTAACACGCTGTAATTATAGTTATCTTGGGAGACTAACAGATGTTTGCCACTGCCAACAAGTCCTTTCACACTGTCCCATCTATGAAGAAGCCTTGTTGGAGCCCATCCAAGCAAGGCAGCATTCAGTAGCTACTTCCCAGGCCCAACCTGCTCATACACTTAGAATCTTCTTATTCTTCACTAACACTACTTCAGAAACAGTCTTCAAAATGCCTGCCCCAGCATCTGGAAGGAGAGGATGAACATCCCGGTCAAGAGGGTTTATTCTTCTGTAATGCTCTAACAAGTCATCAGCCTGCCTGCTGACATCTCATGAAGAGGGTGATAGTAGGCAGCAGTGGGCCTTCCCCATGAGGACATCTTCAGGGTAACCTGGTCCAGGCTCCTCCTATTCCCAGATGACAAGTCCCTCAAAGATATGTAGGCCTCCAAGGAGATGAGATGGCTACTCCTGCTCGAACCAAAACACCAGTTCAAGTTAAAAGAGCCACAACCAATGGAACTGGCTTTCGAGCTACAGAAGAGGTGGGATTTTGGAAGCCCTCCTGCAATAAACAGTGGGTAAAGGCAAACCTGAGCTGATGCTTCCAGCACCCAACGGCTCTGTAAGCAGGTGGATATACCACCTGCAGTCTCACCAGTGGTGAAGAGGCCATCCTTCCAGTGAGGATTCAGAGAAGAAAGTGCATTTCCACACCATGATCATAATTAAGAGAGATCCCATCTCTTGTAGCTGGGGTGATGATGCTACTTCATCCTTCTTCAGGACCACAATGCAGAAGCAGCAATGCACTTTGGTGCTGGTCCTCAGTGCCACTCATGACACTTTCAGGGAGGTCAACAGAGGAGAGGGACAAAGCTGGTGAACATGCCATAGCAGATGGATGGAAAATGACTTACACCAATAGTGCTGAAGCAGCTCTGGAGGAAAGCAGTACCAAGCATACGAGACCACTGGATGTAAACCAATGCCAGCAGAAGCAGAAGGCATGGTGTCATCATGCCTCACCTTAACCAGGAAGGATTTCCTTGGCACTGGGTCTGCCTGAACAAGCAACAGCAGGGACTCAGCTTTACTGATAGAGTCTGGAGAAGTCAAAACAGGTAACAAACTTCTCACTAGACACCTTTCAATCTGTTTTCCATGGGATAAATTTGCAGAGGTCTTCAGGGACTCAAACTAAACAATACAACTTGACCAAGTGTGCCATTTATCCTTGTATCTCCCTCCAGCTTTTTAAGGCACCATGTTATTTTCCTTCCTTTCCCACTACACTAACTTAATTAGCTTAATAAACTAAGTTCATGGGTACTGGAACACGGCACAGTCACTGAAATTGAGAGAAGACTTGGTCAAGTTTTTTGGAATCAGCTCTTAAGGCTGGTAACCGAGTCATTGCTATCACTGGAAACCCAAACTCATTATTTAAAGTGAGGATTCAGGCAGCTTCTGTTAAAGCACCAGGCTCCAAGATATTTAATGGGAGACAAGAAAAAAAGTTGATGTAATATAGGCCAAAGATAGGAATTTTAAAAATTAAGGCATGAACTGAACTTGGACTTTACATAGCAAATCAGAATACCAGTAAGTGCTCACAGGAACACAATTTAATGAATAGGCTTCTGAAAATGAATATTAGCTAGAGGCTTTTGAATGTGTTTTGCTTCACTTCCAGTTACATCATAAGCATCTGCCTTAAAAAAAAGAAAAAAATTAAAAAAATCACAATGTATTTCTTCCCCTAACCAAACCTATATCATAAAATCTACAGCGCAGCATCTGACAGAAACTGATTTAATCACACTATTTTGACATATAATCCTTATCTCTACCTTGTGTACTTTTTCAGTTCTCAGACTGTCAGAAAAATATACCTCACTATAAAGCTGGTATCTGCATCTAACTGCAGACTGAGATCCAAATCCAAGACCACTTAAGCCATCAGCTGGGAGTTCCCATATCCTCCTGAGAGTTTCATTTCGCAGAGATCTACAGGCACTTATAATCACTTTGCAGAACCAGCAAAGGGTTTTGGAGATGCTATCCAGCAATTAGAAGATGGAGATCCTGTTTCAGCCTTTTCCATGCTGGCCTCATAGTCTTCCTGTAGTCATGGCTCGTGGAACTTCTTGTACTGTTTTCAAAAGAACAGTTAAAGTCTTCTGACATTTTCAGAGTTCCTTCTTCAGTGCTTGCTTAACAGCCATCACCCATCCTCTTGAACTGTGTAGCAGAACTTCTCATCTATACGGACTCAAGAGTTGAAGTGGAATACCCAACAGCACAAACAATGCCATCAGTCCTGCCTACGCTAGAGTCTGGGCATAAAACAGCAGAGACTCTTAAAAAATAAACAAACCCACACCAACGTCTCCTTCTCATCCTGAAAAAGGTCTCCTTTAGCCTCAGGCTCTCCAGGCAGGAAGATTACGAGATCTTCTGTATTATTTTAAAACAGACTCTCATTGAACCAAGTGATACAAGGATACTCTAAAATACTTTAAGATTATCATGTCCACAACAATAACTGGTAGGAAAAGATACACGGAAGGAAACTTAGAGAGACTACAGCAGCACTCCGAGATGGAAGAAAGCCAAGCTACAAGTAAGAAAAAAAAAAAGCTCAAAAAATCCCCCAAATTACTAACTTCTATCCATCAGAAATTCATACCTAATAACTGTACTTGAGCCTCAATCCATTTTGTTCTCAATGAGAATGCATTTCATTCTTGAAAGGAAGTAGCTACATCATACTGAAGAAATGGTCCAAGAATGGCCAACTTTATTAGACCAGAAAAGACTAAAAGTTGGGGACTTACTAACTGATGCCAGGTGGCTCACAATAAGGAAGAGCTGAAACAGGGTAACTTTTTCAAAGCAGTCACCCTCTTATCAACATCTTCTCACCAGCACCAATAATCCTTTGGCCCAGGTCAGCTCTTGATAACCACTGAATTTGCTTGAATTTGCTTAATTTTACCATTAAAAAAACCACAAGACACTCGACTGCTTTATATTTCATACTGACACTGCAACGCTAGGTGCTTACAGCCACTTGATCTTTCAAGTTTGTTTTGTTTCATGCACAATAATTTTACTCAAGAAGGGCTTGATCAAAGTTCAGGAGGCCCCTTCATACTAGAGAGCTCTGCAGATAATGCTACTGCTCTTCAGAGGATTAAAAAATTTGGAAGCAAGTACAGGTGAGCAAATCTGGAGCACTTAAGCTGAGATCAGTGGGATCAAACAACAAACCAGACCCAGCAGGAGGACACAGACATCTCCTTTATCTCCACAGATGAGACGTAGCCATGCTCCAGCCTGAGACCCAGACGGAATCGAGAACTACATTTTTAATTAATGTTATTAGGTATTTTTTATTCCGTTTCTTATGGAAAATTAAAATGCAGACTGGCACATATGTAACGCCTTTACGTGTGTGCAAGAACACTTGTTTAGCAGCTACCTATAAGTCTGCTAAAAGAAAACCTTGGAAGAGCAAGAACCAGTGACAGGCAACACACCTGTAATTCCAGTTTTCATAAATACACGTGAATAAACCAGAATCTCCAAAATATAAGATCCTGTTACTCCTAATTACGCTGTTCCTTATTAATTACGTGATCACTGCATAGAGGTGATCTTCTTTTAAATGTGACAAGTCTCTACAATGGAAGTCCCTCTCTTTTTGGGTTTTGAGTAAAAGGTGGGTAGAGTCAGTTTGTCTAGAAAAGGAACAGGCTCAGATGTGAAACGTGTTCAATTTTATGCCAAGGTAGGTTTTTCTGCTACCAATATTCACCTTTGCTCTACTACCATCTCAGTTACTTTACGTAACAAGCTGTCAGAAGGACCATGTGGAAGGATCTCCTCTAGTGCCAAAGCAAATGTCAGAGATGGAATACTTCACTAATTCTCAATACGAAGACCTCAGCAGTGGTTTCCTAAAGCAGACTAACATGCTTACATCCGAGATGATCCACAGACCCAGTCCCAGATGCCCTCAATTCATGTCTGTATTTACAGTAGAGCTATCAGAGGTAGTCTCACCAGAACCATATACCTAACTAACACAATATACCTAACTCTCTTTTGGCCTCCAGTCTTATACAAGGTTGAGGGCAATTAGACACTAGATTCAACAGATCTTTGAGGCAGATTATCAAGGTGGTTTCTTTACCGAAGACTTCCATCTGGTGATGGGACAGTTTTTATCTCTCAGAAAAAGCCTGCTGATGTGGAAAGAAGAGCTTTCACCATCTCGGCACTTCTTGGCCATAGCCATCCAAAAAAACAGTGAGAAAAGGAACACCTCTGCACTACCTGCACAAAGCCTGAATAGTCAGGGTACTTGGTAAGAATAGACAAAAAGAAACAAAAAAAAAAATAATCAACGAGCTACTCAGAAACTGCGAAGATATTCTTAAGAAATAAAACCATGGTTGATAGGACACTGAAATTAAACTACAGCACAGCAACACACTTGCTGTGTTTCTGCAGATAATTTTACACACTCACACTACAGTGAGAATGAGTAGCTCTAGTTTATGCTGTCACTGGATCTCAGTGCAAATAAAACAAATACAGGAGTTCACTCCTGGTGCTACAGAGCCAAGATCAAACGTCTGAGCTGTGCACTGGTATTTCGGGAGCTTACTCGGGCAGGGACAGCGCAGCACAATGCTTCCTACAAACTCCATTCGCAATCCATGTGTTACTGAAGATGGTAAAGAAGCAACAAATTCACAGTTAAGACAGGACAGAGACCAGATAAAACAGGACCTTGTCTCTGATGTTTGGGTTTTGTTCTCCCTGCATCCCTCATATCTAGCCCACAGTACTTATCTATGTGTTCCATTAAATCACATTCTCAAAACTGGCTCCTTGTGCATTGCAGTTTTACATGTCAATAACTTTAACATTGACTTAAAGTAGAATTTCTGCTTTTAAAATGCTTTGTTTTACAGTTCTCTGTGTTGCATATAGCTGCAGTGATCAACTAAAACATCTCTTTAAACAGGTAGAAGAAAATATTTCCATTTAAAAACTGTTTAAAAACTTTCGCAGCCATCAGCACATAGCAAACAACAGAGCACATTTCCAGCTAGTTAATTACACCTTTAAGCTAGCCTTGAATAACTGAACAAGCCCACAAAATAGCATGCATGTGTATTTACACACATATCTTGTAGGTACAACCAGAGTCGTGGGAGACTGTGTTATCTCATCACTTATGTTTGTCTCCCAATCCACTCCAGTATTTTCTGATTTTTATGCTTTGCCTGTACACAGGAATCACTTGATGAATGCTCTTGAGTTTTGTAACATCCATTAAATAGTGAAAAACTATTAATAAAGAATTTTAAATAGTAAATACAAAGGTAGCCTTTAATCAACATGGTCTCATCCCCACCTTCCACTTTGGTGGACGCAAACTAGCTGCACAAGCACCAGAATTAATGAAACCCAGTGATGAGGCATTCATCTTTAGGAACTCACTGACTTTGGTGTCAAAATAAGTTCTAGATTAATCTTTTTTTTTCCACAATTGAAGACACTGATAAGATTCTCAGTTCTGAGTGAATTCTCTAAATAGCCAGTGTCAAGTCATTGCAGCTTGGAACCGAGAGATGGCCGAATACATCGCAGGGATACTCTTACAAGTGTGTAGGAACTCAATTATCTTGGAAATTCAACCAAATTTGACAGTTGGGTAAAAATCAGCCAACAGCACACAGGCAGGATCTTCTGTGGCTGCTGAAATCTTAGGAAACTGAAGAAAACAGCTGGAGTTAACTTACTCAGTATGCAAGTCTATTTTTAGAATGACAATGTTTCTTCCTCAATTAGATTACTCACTACTACCCAAACAACAACAATACGTATGCAGTATAACTTTTATCCAACCTCTGTACTTAATCTCACCAGCTCTCAAGATATCCAGCTTTCATTTTGTGGTAGATTCTCTCCTTGGGGAAACTAGACATCGAAGAATTAAATACTATGATTACACATGACCGAAGAATAACCAACATTCCAGCCCTGCATCCGGATTGGCTCCACAACATTTTTCAGAAAAATGAGAAAACCAACCTTTTTCAACATCTTGTTCTGTTTGTGGAAAAATTCCACTTTGATATCACCGCATACCGGCAAAGGTTGAGGGAATTCAAAGTACATATACTTGTCTTCACGTCTTGAGGGTCCTGAAGGGGACGTGAATATCTTTACCTTTAGCTGGTACACCACAAACTGAGGATCTGCATGGCAAAACAGAGTGTCACTTCACAAGGAATGTCTTAAAGTGTCAAAAAGTACAATATTAGTATCAGAATCACAATCATGAGCTAGGATATTTTGAAAGTTAAATAACTATCTATTAAAAGTTAATCACCACAGGGCATCAAACTTTGCTAGATGATACTGGAAACAACCTAACAGATTTCTGTCCTTGCTAGCAGTACTTTCAGGCAACCACGGGGTCCCTAGAATGTTGTCATTTCTCTTTAATATAGTAAGAAATGATTCTAGGAAGTGACAACTTCTTGACTTTTCCATGCATATTGCCTCTCATCTCGATATTATATGGACGTAACTCTTTCGTCTCTTCTTCAAACTGGGTGGTCATGCCAGCACAAATTGATTTCTACTCTTAAATAAACTGTTACACAAGCAAAACCAAAGCCAAAATTAATTAATTTTAACATAAATATGCAAGCCAACCAGCAGTGACAGATCATACAGACACAGACCATAAGTCTGTTCTGTAGATCACCATTAGCAAAAGAGTGCTAGCCTCTATGTAACTTTCCAAATTCAATCTGCAGGGGTAACAGCTGAAATTATGAGGCTTTTTTGGTGCAGCCTAAGCAGATTTTCTTTGGAAATTGTCAGATGTCAGCATGAAAGCCAGAAATGTTAAATGAAACTTATTCAAAGAAGTCTTTCTGCATTTGCTCTTGACTTCTGTTAGAATGGGATGCACACTGCTCTCTAGACAACACACACTGACCCATACCGTGCCACAGAGTGTGTAGTCACCCTGAAACCATCCCTGCAGAGCTGTACAAGTCCCTACTGAGCATACACACACTGTCCTGCTGAACAGGCTGGCTGTAGAACTGCTACTTATCTCCCTCAAATCCTCACAACTGTGAAAGCCTGTCATCCCTTCATTTTACCCAAGAGGCACAACGCTGCGTGGTCCATGACTTTAAAACAGAAGTAAGATAACAAGGAAGTCAGATTTAAATTTCTCTTGTGTTGGTGAAAAGTACTACCATTGCAGCAGACAACACAACTAAAGAAATAACGCAGACCATTGGTTTCACATTCTGAAAAAAATCACTAAGAACTCCACAGAAATGTAAGATATGGCAGTAGACAAAGATGCTGGAGTTGATAGTTACTCTGTCGTCTTCTCTCCTTTATCCCAACACCCTGCTGCAAAAATAGCATCCTACCAGCCCAGGGCAGACAAACAAGTTAATGCTCATGTGAGAAATACATACTCGTAGCTTGTTTTTGCAAGTATAGCATAGTTTATCCAAAACAATTAAAAAGTGGTAATTGCAGAAATCTGTGACCTCCACACCTCTACCCTAGAGGCAGGGGTTTTTTGGCAGAGGCTCCTCCCTTCCTCCTCCCCCCCTGTAACTACAGCTAGCCCGACAAGTTGCTTGATTGTTTCTTATATGTTTCTTCAGGTACTGTCTTGCAACAATATTAATAGTGCAATTTTAATCAAATTCACAGGAAACCCTGGAATTAATTACACATTGCAGTAATCCCCATGGCAAAGCCATTAGAAAGATGTTTTCCACTAACAAAAACTGAACACGCAACACTGAGCGGTTCTTGTCCTGCAATACAGCCCACAGAAGGACACAAGTGAATTCCTATTTATACTTCAAAGTTTCAAGGAATCTAATCTTCCTAAATACTTCCCAATTTAAAACTGTAGTGAAACAACCCTATGAGTCCTTCACAGACCTCAACTTACTACACCTAGGAGGCTGCTAGCAGATGGACCACACTAACCCAGCAGATTTTGGAATGCGAATTGTTTAAGGATGACCGTCTCCTCCATTAAGATGGGCAGCTCTTCGTGTCACATAAGAGAATGTTAACTGTCACATAACCAAACCACGCTCGAAGGCCAGTGTGTTTCCTCACGAGGCCTACGGAGGGTAACGGGGCGCTGGGTACTTACTGCAAGTTCCGCTGCTGAACATGGGAATTGTTTCAAACATCATCTTGTGAAACAGCAGTGCCACTGGTCTGTAATCGAGGTGATTCTTTAACAGGTAGCTATAGTAGTACACGTAGCGTCTCTGACTTGGAATTGTCACTCCCTAAAGAAAGGGAAAACAAACGTCAAAAACCATCAAGACCATTTATTATCATCCTTACCAGAGCTCCTGCCCATTACCTCAGAATCTAACTGAAGGCAAATAAATCATAGAATGGTTTGGGTTGGAAGGGACCTCAAGGATCATCGAGTTCCAACCCCCCCGCCATGGGCAGGGACACCTCCCACTAGAGCAGGTTGCTCAAGGCCCCATCCAGCCTGGCCTTGAACCCCTCCAGGGATGGGGCATCTACAACTTCCCTGGGCAACCTGTTCCAGTGTCTCACCACCCTCATAGTAAAAAATTTCTTCCTTATATCCAATCTGAATCTTTTTTCTTCCAATTTTAAACCGTTTCCCCTTGTCCTATCACTGCACTTCCTGACAAAGAGTCCTTCTCCAGTTCCTCTATAGGCTCCCTTCAGGTATTGAAAGGCTGCTATAAGGTCTCCCTGGAGCCTTCTCTTCTCCAGGCTGAACAATCCCAGCTCTCTCAGCCTGTCTCCATAGGAGAGGTGCTCCATTCCTCTGATCATCTTCGTGGCCCTCCGCTGCACCTGTTCCAGACAGTCCATGTCCTTTCTGTGTTGAGGACTCCAAAGCTGGACACAGTACTCCAGGTGGGGTCTCACAAGTGCAGAGTAGAGGGGCAGAACCACCTCCCGAGACCTGCTGGTCACACTTCTGAGAAATCCTGAGTGAGAAGGTAGCTAAAGCACCTGGAACAGACCACTGTGATTTATGCCACGTGTGCCTCTGCAGCAGCCACGCCGGGACCGGCACAAGGACAAAGCTGAGATCTGAGCTGGCTGTACCTGGAAAGAAGGCGAATGCTGCAGGGCTTTCTACACTGCACAGAAACCCACCACGCACGTCTTGCCACAGTCACTCCTGAGGACACTCATTATGGACCATCCCAGGAACCTCAAGGACTAGCAAAGACATAATCCACCTCCAAACCATTCCCAAAGACAGCCTCTGTAAGCATCTCCCTTTTCTCTAGACACACATCCTCATCTCCCGCTCCTGTATTTAAGAGGAAGCTGCTTGCATACATTATCTAAAACCAGGCAATTAATTACCACCCAGTCCTCAGCATGAACAAGCAGGACACTGGTCTTCCAGTTACTTTAGCATGTATCTCCAAAGACACCTGCAAAGGATGCAGACTTTTCCATATCTTAAAAACACACACCTCAGACACCCTGAGGTCACGTAAAAGATGGCTTCACGCTGCTGGGTTTTTTGGGAGGAAGAACGTTAAGCCGGAGGCATCTTGAACATACTCTAATTTTAAAAGCACCAACAATACAGGAGTTATATTTTGTCAGCAGTTTAAGTCAAAAGATTCTAATTTTGTTTGCTAATATCACTGACTGATGCTACCTTCCATTACAAAATACCCTTCTGAAATGCTTCCACAAAAACCAGAAGTGGAAAATTTCATTAATATAGGCCCAATAGTCCAAACTGTTAAATGAAGGACTTCTCAGTTCAATTACAACTCTGATGTAAATACTTGCTCTGAGAACATATAACCAAAGAACGTTTTTATTACTGCTTTTAAATCAACTTAAAATTCAAGTAAGAGAATAGTTTAAAAGCCCTTCTAGCTAATATTTTCAAGCAATAGGGATAAAAATGAAAAATATTTTAATTTCCTGGAAAACGCATTACACAGTTTATACAACAACCCATACTTCATACTTGCAACAGCATCAGTAAGTAAACTTTCATATTGAAACTAAATCTGAAATTGCAATAAACTGGAGATAAACAAAAGGGCTTCATATACAACTATGAGCATTTTGGTCACAAAACCTAGAACACAGTATTTCTATAAAGTGTTAGCTCTCACACCTGCTTCACCTTACAACAGTCATAAGCTAAGAGCGGCCACAGTACTTTCAATTTAGTAAGCATCTGCTCTACACACATGAAAATATTAAATTCCTGCCATTATTTAAAAAAAAAAAAGTTGATAATTATGTCTCCTTGCCACTTCAGCTGTTTATAAATTACACAAAAGCCATGTCCCTACATCACTTGTACAATGACCTTGCTATGTAGCCGCCTACACTGACCATGTTTTTGGTTCAGATGTCACCTCAGTAGTTATCAGATCCACTTCTTCACAGAGCTTTAAGGTTTCCTTTCCTGGGATCTAAGCTTCACAGCTGAGAAAATCCCAGCCTCAGAGCAAACCACCAGTAATTTGCTAATGCCACCAACCAGAAGGAAACCATACAGGTAACGAAAATGCATTGTAGCTTCTTCATGCCGTAAAGGATGTGCCCCAAGGAGAAACACCAGCACAACTTAGGACAACCAGGGCTGGGACCAGAACAAAGGGAACACAGTCACTTTTGCAGCTATATAAAGTGATAGTTGATCTCAAAGGAAAACCAGTTCTCATCCAAGAGGGCAGTTTCATCCCTCCAGACAGAGATTTTAACTCCCTGGAGACATAGCCTTTACCCTGAGATGCGAAGAAACAGCCACGCCAAGTGGAACAGAAAGTTCTCCATTTTCCAAAGGTCTGATTTCTAAGCAGAACACTTTCATAACAAGCTAATATTCTGAGAGGTGCAATCACCCCCCTGTTTACTTTTAGTCAAGAGGAAAAAAAACCAGGGAAGCTGTTTAAGTATTTTCTCCTCAAGAAACTTACATATCCCATATATCACCATAATCATTTTTCAAATGGACATTAGTTTAGCTTCTCTATTCCCTATGCCAGAGTTTCACAGGCCACTGCCAAGCTATGTAGACATCACAAAAATTGTCAGGTGCTGCTTCTGGTTCTCCTCTCAATGTTGCGTGGGCTGTATTATGAAGAAAAAAAAAACTTTTTTGGAAGTAATCATAGAATGGTTAGAGTTGGAAGGGACCTCAAAGATCATCAAGTTCCAACCCCGCTGCCATGGCAGGGACACCTCCCACCAGACTAGGTTGCTCCAAGCCCCATCCAGCCTGGCCTTAAACCCCTCCAGGGATGGGGTGACCACAGCTTCTCTGGGCAACCTGTTCCAGTGCTTCACCACCTTCATAGTCAAGAATTTCTTTCTGGTATCTTATCTAAATTTCCCCTCTTCCAATTTAAAACCATTCCCCCTTGTCCTGTCACTGCACTCCCTGACAAAGAGTCCCTCTCCAGCTCTCCTGTAGCTCCGTTCAGATATTGGAAGGCTGCTATGAGGTCTCCCCGGAGCCTTCTCTTCTCCAGGCTGAACAACCTCAACTCTCTCAGCCTGTCCTCACAGGAGAGGTGCTCCATCCCTCTGATCATCCTTTTGGGTCTCATGAGCGATTCACTTCAACAACAAGCCCTACTGGGACAGTACAGCTAAAGCTGCAGCCTCAGACTAGGCTTATGGTGTCAGGTCTAGCAGAGGTTGTCAACCGAGTATGTGGAACAAACAGGCATCACAACTGACCAGCTCTGACACATGGGATATCTACCCTGCTCAAAGAGCCATTCTGAAACTTTCTTGCACAAAATAATTGATTTCCATTTCCTGGAAACAGTCCCGCTATTAGGAGTCATTCCTAAAAATACAACAGTACGATAGTCAAAGAATGCTCCTGATGGATCATCTCCAGCTCAAGCACTTGAACAGCTATTCCCAGCTGGTATCTATCTGTTGAGCAGACCATGCTTCTTTCCGAGTCTAATCCTCACCATAAAACTCTTCAAGGCAGGACTAAATAAAGACCTTCTCCAGCTGTAGAAAGGTAAGCTGTCACTCTTTGGCATCACAGTAGTATTTCAGTGTCCATCTTAAGGAAAAAGCAGATGATAAGCTAACCATTTCAAACAGTGGAAGCAGCAGCTTTCTTAGAAGGTTTTTTTGGGAGGTTTACTTCTTCTCCAGCTCTGAAAACAGGCTGGACAATTACAGTTCTTCATCCAATTTCAGAAAACACTTTGTCTTCCTTGGTTCAAAGCAAAAACAGACATCAGTCCTGTTCTACTACAGCGGCGGTGACTGATAGACGACCATTTCTGATCTTAGAATCATAGAATCATCTAGGTTGGAAGAGACCCTTGGGATCATTGAGTACAACCATCCACCCTACTCTACAAAGTCCTCCCCTACACCATATCCCTCAGCACCACATCTAATCCTCTCTTAAACACATCCAGGGATGGGGACTCAACCCCCTCCCTGGGCAGCCTATTCCAATGCCCAACTACTCTTTCTGTGAAGAATTCTTTCCTAATGTTCAGTCTAAACAAGCCCCCTGTTGCAGCTTGAAGCCATTCCCTCTCCTTCTGCCATTAATGACCTGTGAGAAGAGACCAGCACCAACCTCTCGACAGTGTCCTTTCAAGTAGTTGTAGAGAGTGATGAGGTCTCCCCTCAGCCTCCTCTTCCTCATACTAAACAGTCCCAGCTCCTTCAGCCTCTCTTCATATGATTTGTTTTCCAGCCCCTCTCAAGAGTCTTCAAACATGAGGTCTACACACTGTGAAATTAATACTTTATACAGGAACACAGAGAGCTCTATATTCGAGTACAGTGAAAGTGGCCTGCCGGGATGATCCCCCTGGGCTTCTCCATCAACATACACAAGGAAATGATGGAAGATGAGCAGGAAAGGTTGCTGAAGTGACCTTGCAAGTCACATCTTCTTATATTTGGAGAAGATTCCAAATAAGGAGGTTAAATTCCCATTAATGAGGCACAACCATACGAGAAATGTCCAACATACAGTTACTGCTAAGTGCGTCTGTACCACTGACAAGGTCTTAACAGAATGCTCTTGTAGCCATGGACATAATTTCTCTGAAATGTGATTCCTCCCCACTCATTTCTCCTCAGGAAAAGAACAAGAAACTAAACGGCAGCAGCTCACAAAGCAGGCTGTGAGACAGCCAATATCTGGGCTTAACTACCATTTTATTGAAAAGGGGAATCCAACAACAGAATCTTCCAGTACTCTTCCAGTAGGGATATTCAACTTTAACACACACACACACACACACACTGTAACGACTACGCATCTCCAAACACCACCACAGAAGCTAAGAGAAACTGAGGAGGTGAACAACTCATCCATTCAGGCAAAACAAGCTAGAATAATCTTATTTGGGTTGAAAACACTGAAGAAGTTCACTCATCGCCCATTTGATGCAACACACAGCACAATGCTGTTTAAAAGGCTGTTTAAAAATAAACCAGCTTTTTAAAATAAACCAGCTTTTCTTGAACAGGAGATGGAAAGAACAGACTGTTTTAGTGTTGTGACTAATTGCTGCTGCTTAGGAAAGCTTTTTCATTTAGAACAACTGCACTGATCCAGGAGTGTTACAAGTAAATCAAACCAGGTATCACAACTGATGCGAAGTAATTCTTAAAGGGCAGAAGTCAAAAAAACAGGGGCTATGAGAATGAAGAATTGCCCACTGTAGGAGAAGATCAGGTTCGACACCATCTACAGAACCTGAAGGTACGTAAGTCCATTGGACCTGATGAAATCCATACACAGGTCCTGAGGGAGGTGGCGGATGAAGTTGCTTTCCACTCCAGTCATGGCAGTCTGGTCAAGTTCCTGCTGACTGAAAAAGGGGAAACATAACCCCCATCTTCAAAAAGGGAAAAAAAGGACAACCCAGGGAACTACGGGCCAGTCAGTCTTACCTGTGTGCCCAGCAATGTCATAAAGCAGATCTTTTCATGGAATCTCTGCTAAGGCACATGGAAAATAAGGACAACATGGCTTCACCAAGGGTAAGTCATGTCTGACAAATTTAGTGGCTTTCTGTGATGGTGCTACAACATTGGTAGATGAGGGGAGAGCAACGGACATCATCTACCTGGACTTGTGCAAAGCATTTGATACTGTCCCACATAACATCCTGGTCTATAAATTGGAGAGACATGGATTTGATGGACCATTCATGGCTAAGGAATTGACTGGATAGCCGCGCTCAAAAGGGCTGCGGTCAACAGCTCAATGTCCAAGTGGAAGCCAGTGACGAGTGGTGTTCCCCAGGGGTCAGTACTGGGACCAGTGCTGTTTAACACAGACAGTGGGATTGAGTGCACCCTCAGCAAGTTCACTGATGACACCAAGCTGTGTGGTGCAGTCAGTGTGCTGGAGGGAAGGGATGCCATCCAGAGGGACATGGACCTGGTGGGTGAGAGGTGGGCCTGTGTGAACCTCATGACCCAAGCCAAGGGCAGGGTCCCACACCTGGGTCACTGCAATCCCAGGCACAAATACAGGTTTGGAGGACAATGGATCAAGAGCAGCCCTGAGGAGAAAGACTTGGGGGTGTTGGTGGATGAGAAGCTCAACATGAGCCAGCAGTGTGCACTGGCAGCCTAGAAAACCAACCACATCCTGGGTTGCATTAAAAGAAGTGTGGCCAGCAGGTCGAGGGAGGTGATTCTAGCCCTCTGCTCTGGTGAGACCCCACCTGGAGTACTGCATCCAGCTCTGGAGCCCTCAGCACAGGAAGGACATGGACCTGTTGCAACAGGTCCAGCAGAGGGCCAAAAGGATGATCAGAGGGCTGGAGCACCTCTGCTGTGAGGACAGGCTGAGAGAGTTGGGGTTGTTCAGCCTAGAAAAGAGAAAGTTCCAGGGAGACCTTACAGTGCCTTTCCAGTACCTGAAGGGGGCTACAGGAGAGATGGAGAGGGGCTCTTTATCACGAAGTGTAGCAATAGGACAAGGGTAATGGTTTTAAACTGAAATAGGGGAGATTTAGATTAGATATTGGGAAGAAATTATTGACTGTGAGGGTGGTGAGACACTGAACAGGTTGCCCAGGGAAGTTGTGGCTGCCCCATCCCTGGAGGGGTTCAAGACCAGGCTGGATGGGACTTTGAGACACCTGGTCTGGTGGGAGGTGTCCCTGCCCAGGGCAGGAACTAGATGATCTTTAACGTCTCTTCCAACCCAAACCGTTCTATGATTCAAACTGACCTGAAGATGCAAAATCATACAGACACAGGTAGGAGAATAGAAGAACAGAAAAGAGCTCACCTTCTTGTCTCTGGTCCTTACTTCCCCATAGAAATCTAGGGCTTCTTGAGCCTTTAAAAACTTGCCTCGATGCAACAAATATGCACATATCATTACACCAGTTCGTCCCTTTCCAGCTTTACAGTGGATTGCTGCAACATGATTGTCATCTTCACTTAGCCATTGGTCAAGATCTTCACAAAATGGTTTGATAAGCTCTAGCTGTGGCGGGTTATGGTCTTCAAAAGGGTACTGTGCAACTGCAATGAGAATTAGTAATTTAGCAAACTCTCAAAAGGAAATAACAGCAAGCTCAACTAGACAGGTCAACTTTGTGACAAGTATGCAAAAAAATTAACTTTCCCAATACCTCCCCCCCACCTTGCATATAGATATATACATTTTTTTTATTCCAGTGCATTCAGCAATGTACTGCATATTATAGGCATTGCAGACATTTCTCTAGTAACACACAAGCAAGCATCCTGCTACACAAAGAGACTACTCCACACTGCTACTGAAATGAGCGGCACAGACTCTGTATCTTACATCCCAAAATTGTCTAGAATTTAAGAGTCCATTGGCACAAAGAAACCCATTACTCTAGCAACGATTAGGCTACCTGCTGAGAGAAAACAGGGCCAGACCTCTGTCACTGTTCAGACAATAGGAATTTCATTGAAAAATACCCGAGCATGCTTGGGTGCTACATTGGGAACAAACTCTCAGAACTTGCTCAAAGGGGTTTTGAAACAAAACCACGCAACTTCCATATTAGAAAATGGTCATCAGAAAAGAAATTTCATGCAAGGCACTCATAACACTTCTAGGTTTTAAAGTGAAGCCACCAGATAAAGTTGTCCTTTTTCTTACATGGATGCACACAAACACTTTTTCCATCTAGAGATCGTAAGAATTTCAAGCAAGCACGCGGAAAATGAAAGAGAACTCAAGAGAGCAAAAAATAAGCAATAAACAGAGAGAAGCACCCAAACCTCCAACACCTTGGAGAAGATGGCAGACAATGCCATGCTGACCACCAGATCACACAGGGCTGTACTACCCTCATCGGGGGAACAGCACTTTACAAAGTGCACCCCAAATCTCGATCGACAGACTTGGGATCTAATAAATACAAGTCTGGTTCATTTTAAGATTTTCAGCTAGAACCACCATAGCCTTTTCTGGTGTAAGTATGACTACATCTCATTTTTGGCAAGTGTTTGTATTAATTCCATAAGTAATACTGTCTTGTCATACACACAAGGCTCCTTTTGATGAATCCTTAAGGACTTGAAGGGCAGAAGTGAGGGATGTTTACGGACTTCACTGCAGCACAAGTCTGAAGCCTTCTGGCCATGGACTTGTCCACAAGGACAATTTACAGAATCACAGAATGGTAGAAGTTGGAAGGTGCCCCCAGAGATCATCTCATCCAACCCCCCTGCCAAAGCAGGGTCACCCAGAGCAGGTTGCACAGGAATATATCCAGGCGGTTTTGGAATATCTCCAGAGGAGACTCTGCACCATCTCTGGGCAGCCTCTTCCAGGGCTCCATCACCCTCAAAGTAAAGGGGTCTTTCCTCATGTTGAGATGGAATTTCCTTTGTTCCAGTTTGTGCCTGTTGCCCCTTGTCCTGTCACCAGGCACCACTGAAAGGAGTCTGGTCCCACCCTCTTGACACTTGCCCTTTAGATATCGATAAGCATTGATGAGGTCCCCTCTCAGTCCTCTCTTCTCCAATCTAAGCAGATCCAAGTCCCTCAGCTTTTCCTTGTAAGAGAAGTACTCCAGTCCCCTGATCATCTTTCTAGCCCTCTGCTGGACTCTTTCCAGTAGTTCCCCATCCTTCTTGAACTGGGGAGCCCAGAACTGGACACAATTCTCCAGATGTGACTTCACCCAGGCAGAGAGGTAGGATGACCTCCCTTGACCTGATAGCCACACTATTTAATGCACCCCAGGATGCCGTTGGCCTTCTTGGCCACAAGGGCACATTGCTGGCTCAATATTCACTCACAGTACAGACCACCCCCTTAAATTCCCAGGAGACCAAACAGGTAGGCCAAATAAAGTGAATAATCTTTGTAAAAGCAGCAAAAGTTAATGAATGAGAATGTACACTAATAAATTCTCCCACATGAAAGATCCAAAGACTCCCCAGATGATCACTTTATGTGAACTTAGAGATGCCACTTTCTGCAGCAGGTGTAAACGTGAAGAGGATTTTATTTAGAAACCCCTAAGAAAAGAAGCTGTATGGGGATGCTGCAGATTCATCCCTACAACTTTGAGTATATCTTAACTACATTCAATAAGGTTCTCGTGAAGAGGAGAGACAAAAGTAATCCTGAAATAACAGCCTGAAAAATCCCACAGAGTAACAGCATGCTGAAGATGCTCTCCAAGATTTGGGATGACAGGCAAACCTTGCGGTATTTTCTTCAAAGATGGAGTGAGGAGCAGACGAAATGCATGCCTTGTGATGGTGCAGAGGGATTAAGCATCAGAAAGCAACCTTAGGAAACAAAGCTGCACAGCCTTGAGCTTAGAGGGTGCAGGTCCTCCGTAAATTTTGGTTCCTAACACTGGAGCACACAGTTTACTGTTTCCAAGATCCTAGACATTGCAAGAAAAATCACATAGCCAAAAAAAAATAAAATAAAAAAAATAAAAAGAAAAGCCTGTGGCAAAGCAGAAGGCAATTTCCAGTATGGAAGCACTTCAGAAATTGCAAAACCCTAGACAGAAAGCTAGCATCCAAAGGAAAAGAGCTTTCAACATTTGGTTTTGAATTTGATGCAAGAGCATCCAAGTTGAATAATGAACTACTGTGGTGTTTCATGCTAAATGTACAAATGAGAAGTTCCCTCCGAAATCATATCACTTTAGAAGATTTTATAGTAGAACTGTTGTTCCTCTGCTAAGGGAAGTTCCAAGTCACTGATTTGGTTATCTAAGGTAACTAATTTGGGGATGAAAAGAAAGAAAGGCAACACATAGCTCCCTACAACAATGTTGTCTTAGGCAGGGGAGCTGTGAAAGGGGCTCTCACAAACAACATTTTGGGCTGGGATTGACAATGAAGGGATCTGGGCACCCCTGTAACAGAAAGCATAAATAAAAGCAAGCATACGTTCTGGACATATCAGAAGCCCATCCTTTTCATTAACACCTTTTCTCCTCTTACTAAACACCTTTTAAACACCTTCTTTACAACTCAAGGGATGGTTTGAAACCATAATAATGAAAGAAGTTGTTGACCCCTTGCTATGATGTAGTATTAGCCACTAAGGTCAAAATTTATTCACCTCCTGCAATTACATACACACAAGAACTCCTTATCTACCCAGCCATTCTGAAACATTGCAAGAAGAGGAACTACAAGCTCGGGTACAGCACACAGAATTGTTCCTCTGCACAAAAAAGCAAAAGTAAATCAGTATTCATTTATTAACTGGGGAGTTAATATTGACAAAACAGTTACACCAGTTCTTACCCACCAAGGGTCTGATCAAAAGGAGCCCTGGAAAGTTTCCCCACTTGTTCTGGTAACTGCAAAGTGCCTAAGAACCAACTCAACTCCAAGAGCATCACTTGGGAACTAATTTATTATTTCATTTTTTTTAAAGCAACTGAAGGTTTGTTCCAGATCTTCAAAAAGTTGTTTTACACGAACAGTGACAGTAGCTTAAGTGCCCTGCAAAAAGTGATGCTTCTGCATATAAAAACCAGACTTCTCTAAGCTTCACATATAAATTTTACACTAAGTTTGCACACTGAATTTAACAGAAACTTCTATATAACCCATCCTGCAAAAGTCTTCTGCAACAGAGGACTTCCGATTGCCTTATTAGACCTTGATCTATTTAACTGCCAGGAACATACTTTTTTGAAAGCATCAAGAATATAGCAAATTCCTCCAATGACTCAAAGCAATCTGACATGTTCTTGTGCCCAAATCCCCTGCATTACTATTCATCAGCTCCTACTTTATACTTTCATCCAGAAACACTAAAGTTTAAATAGTAGAACAAACACTAGACAGAAAAACGTACCTCTGCAGTTAAATTTGGCGGTGTCATAATGTCTTTCAGCACATCTAAGGAAGAGAAATAGACAAAAGTTCAAGACAAGTCTCTAAGGCACTCCCAATATCTGTCACACCTTGGACATACAGATCAACATATGGGAAAATTATGTATATTCGTCATCTTTATGATTTAAAACTATAGCTAGAGGTTACATAGAGAAAAAACTGTTCTATTGAAGATGTATAAAGTTGCTCACTAAATATCAGCTATTTTTCTGAAAAACAATTACTTACCCTATGGTAACTGTGGTCCATCAGTATGTTCCAGTCAGTGCGACTCTCCATGGAGACATTCACACAAGTAATACAATACACCAGTACTCTTTAACACTGTAGTATTGGCCGCTCGAGCAGCTTTATGCTCCCACATAAACACACAAAGAGCAGAGGACTATGACCTTCCTCCAATTGACTCTGAACTCAAAACACACATCAAGATCCCTGAACAACAACATGGGTGCTAGGGGTGATGGAGATCACGAGGACATTTCAAAGACCCTTGGCTATACAACCTAAGCAAACATTCTTTCTCCAATTACAGCACCGCAACAAGACCACCACAGGCAACCGAAAGCACCACTGAACATCATAACAGCATCGAGTGACCAAGAAACTGTGATACTGCTCTCCACCTTGGCATTTGTTCTTGAAATCAGGTGAACTCAAAAAAAACCCAAAAGGCCAATCAGCCAGTTTTCCCTTCACAGACCCTGGAAAATGGCACGCTTCTGAAGCCTTTGGAGTTGCATCGATGTCTAGCCAACTAGTCTGTGGGAGCAGCTAACTAGTAGCACAGCAAATCACACTGTACTCATCTAGTGGGACGACTTCCTAGGAAGTCAGTAACCAGATGCAACCATCCAGTTGGTAGGGCTCCAATACAGCCACAATGACATGCTGTAAAGGAAACAAGCTAGATGGGATGTTGGGGGTAAGGGGAAAGATGGCAAGAAGTGGATTTCCTCCGTAATCTGCCTTGGAGTTGCTCTCTGCAGGCAAAACGATGCGCCTCTACACAATGCAAGTGAAAATGCAGTTCAGAAGGAAAAGGAGAAAAAATCAAAACCTCAAAACAGGACTTATTTCAGTACACGACACATCTAGATCTTCTGCTCTGATAATAACCTGTACTCTTCACAGGGTTCAAATACCCACACCAGTTTCAGGACCGGTAGGAACTTATCTTTCCTTAATAGGTATGTTACTACTGCAGCGTTTGGAGCCGAAGGGAGCTTACTTGGCACTTTCAGACACACAAACTCTTCGGCTCCTACTGGTATGATTGTTGCGTATATCTGGAGCCTCGCAAGTGCTGCATTGAGCTTTGGCCATAAGAATCCTACCCCAGGGACAGAGGCAGGTCTGCTGGGGTTGCACATGCACGCAGAGCTTCCCTTTCTCTGAATTCCACAGCCTTCTCAACTCTAGTCTCTGCTAGGGTAAAGCAGTTTTTACAGCTCTGATCACATTGCTGACACTTTCTCTGGGTCAGAAGTGATACAGAGCAGGTTAAGCTGGCAAGTGGGACTCAAAAAAAACATCTGCACTCAAACCATTGAGCAGAAGGGTTAGACACAGTATGTACGCTCAGCCACGCTGGGCAAAGCTGCCAGGAAGCAAAGCAGTTAAACAAGCATCTTATCCAAGAAAGTTTCCTTCTTTCTTTTAAAAAAATACCAAATTCAAAGGGGTAGTAAGAGATTAAAGTCTTCAAAACAAACAAAAAAATCCACATATGGGCAAAAAAAGTCTTCAAATGTTGAAGTTTGAGAAAGTATCAAATAGAACACCATAAGGGATAAAAAAGAAATAGTTGTATTGATCCCAAGGATAGAAAGTGAGCACAGAACATAGCCATGTCACTCTGTATGCCCTCTTATGGGAGATGCACACAAAACATACACGTTTTCCGTGTAATAAAATGTGGCCAAATCTATGCCAAAGCCCAACCCCATGTACACAGAGCTACAGAAAGCATGCACATAAAATCCACGTTGCTCGTTACAGCTCCTTCCTTTAACTATCTGCCTGTAGGACAGTTGAAAGAAATATACTGGAGAAGATGGAGATTATTACAATAGGGGAGGTAACAATTAGGAAATATGTGAATTTAGGAGACTAAAGTGGAAGAACATGTTAAAATAAAGAAGAACACTGAAAAGAACACGTGAGAAAACCACACAATCAAAAAAAAAAAAAAAGAAACTGAATGCTGAAACATTTACTGGGAAGTCAAAAGCCAAGATGCAAGGATGAGGCATAACTGACATCATTTAAGCATCCTTTCACAAAAATCTCTCCAAATCCTTTTAAATAAAACTGCTCAACTTCATTATAAGCTCCATATAACAGCTACCTTAAGGGAACTCAAACCCCATGACAGTGTCTGAAATAATTCTGAATATAATCACATAACTCCTCTGAACTCCCACCTCTTTCTTTTAAACACAGACAATAGGCTGATTATTTACAAAGGATCAGCTTAATCTAAAGAGATGCTGTTCTCCAAAATATCTGAAGGCTGCAATTTCTTCCCATCTCAAGACCAAACATTCCAACAATTCACCTAATGGCATTTATGTACTTAACATGTGTATAAATTTTCCTGCATAAAGCCATAATGTGGCCTCTCTAGCCAGAGATAGAGAGTTTAAAAGCTACGCCTTCCAAGCAGCACGAGCATCACTTGAGTCTTCATTTGCAATTGATCCATGTTTTGGGGAAGAAAAAAAAGCCCCATGCACTTTAAAAGGATGTTTCATATGAGGGTGAACACAGTAATTTTAGGAAGTTTCACTTGTGATTGTTTTGAAAATCACAACGAGTAAAACCAATGGGGGGGCAGGGTGTTCCACCAAGAAGTTAAAATTTTTCTATGAAGCACTTGAAGACTTTGGCAAACCTGGACAAGTTCTGTCCGTAGTTGAAAACACACGTATCAGCAATGTAAATGTCAAAAGCATTTCTCTCATCACATCACTCTTCTCACTTTAAAGTTGTTCCTGTGTAGGGTTGGGGGACTGGTTTTTGCTTTTTTCCAACGTAAAATGAGGCTGCTTGCATACAGCCAAGTGGAAACTTTTCAAGCAGCACCTCCCTGAGGAGCTACTTGCTAAGATGCACAAAAGTCTTACTGAATGCTTACTTTCTGCCCAAGCCTTGAAGTTTAGACACAGCAACCTATTGTTTTTACCTGTCACCTCTCAAAACAAGCAGCTCAGCAAGCCCTGATCTCGTACGTGATAGCAGAGCCACGCTTCACAGAAGCTGATGGCTGAACTCAGCCCTGAGGAGCAGGAGGAAATTCAGTTTTATCTGTCCTGTTCTGCTTTGCTCCTCAAACCAAGCAAAAGCTGTCAGGAGGCTTCAGGGGAGGTCTAATAAAAACACAGTGGTTAGATTTTCCTTGATACAGATCTCTAGTGCTGAGCTACAGAAGACTTCAAAAGAAGACACCCAGAAAGTCACCTCTTTAGAGAGCTGGCACCTACACGCAGAAGGAGCTATCAGCTACTCTAGGAAGCACCATGCTTTCCAGCCATAAGTGCAATGAAGACAGCATTTATTAAAAGGCTAACATTCTGGAGAACTTTTAAGTCAGAGAAAATAATTTTTTTACTGAATTCTATGCAAGCTGTTCAATGCGTTTATTTTAATACATAGTTTGCTTACATCTCTTTTTCTGTCGCCTCCTACCCCGGGCTTTACAGACAACCTCAATAACCAGCACACAATTTCTCAGCTTCTAGTATCATTTCACATCACTTAAAAAAAGAAAAGCCTTAATGGCTCAGAGAATCAATAAATCAACTTAAGTTTCTGGAAAGAAATGAGGGGTAGGAAAACCATGACCTACTTCTCAACATCAGCTGACATCACCAAATCATTTACACAAATGAAATTAGCCTAAACTAACGTATAAAGATGATCAAGGAACAACAACAACAAAAAAATCCTTTTTGTAACAACAGCTTTCTGCATAACTAAGTTTTCCATAGGAAAACATTACATTTGCAAAAGGGAGTAACCATCCCATTACCAACTGCTGCAACAGCTTTTTCAAAGTACTAAACAGGGACAGTCAATAAGGGTGGGGAAGTGACCAGAACCTGGGCACCAATACAGTTCAATTAAAAAAGAAAAAAAAAAACGGAAAATATTAATTTGGCAATTTCTGCACTGTGGACATTAATACACTAATAGAAAGCCTGCTGTGAATTACTTTTCACTTTTTAATCACATGGTACAAGCTCCAGATGGGCTAGATGCCAAGTCATTTAAAAGCATTCAAGTAATATGAATACACACCAGTATTTCATTTAACCTCACTCAGTTCCACTAAATGAAGTAACAGTGCTCTCAATCAGGCTTAATTGCTTTAAGAAATGTGCAAAACATCTCTAGCTCTGCTTCAGTACAACAACAAGCCACTTTCACTCATAAGTTATTTTTAGAACTCATTATTTTGGAAAATACATCTATAAGAGCATACTTACAGATTGTATATCTTGTAATGGTTTTTATGCTTTGAATCCAAAAACCTGAAATAGGAAAAAAAAAAAAAAGGCATTCATTAATATACATTGCAATAACGTTGACCTTGATTTGCAGCATCGTTAAAGCAGCATCCAGCATGTGCAGTTCTGCATTCCAAGTCCCAGCTGGCCCTGCAGGGCCTCAAAGTCAAGAAGGCAGCATGTTGCAAACCCCACTGGTACAAATAACCCAGATGTATGAATAAACCCACCTAGGCCAAGAGGAGATCAAGATCTGACTTGCAACTGAATATTTATCGTATGGACCAACCCGCATTGATTTTTAAGATCTCTGCGCATCAATATATTAAGCTGAGGAAGGGTTGTTCATTTTTAAAGCAGAAAGCATGGATTACACTTGGTATCTGTAAACACCTACTTCTAATTTAATCACCTATGCAACAGCATTTTGATACTATGGTGTTTCCAATGAAAAAAAGCAGTTAAACTAACATTCATATTCTAGCCAGAATCGTTTCATTTAATTTGCTGCTGAAGTCAAAGAGCAGTGCCCAATGATATTCTGGGTTCAGAAAGGAGGAGGAAGACTACTATACTTTTTCACACTCGCTTAATTTTCATGCTCACTTTGTAATAAAAACTTCCCATCCAAGCCTCAGAGCACCAAACTGCAAACATGATTCATCAAAATTGCCATGATTATATATGATGTGTCACCTGGCAATGTTCAAGAAGAAATAACATACAAATGTTTACACTTGACATCATCAACAGTGTGTATCTTCACATCAGCCAGAAGGAATTTAATTAGCCATGACAGAACATGCTGTTCAAACTGAAAAGAAACACTAGCTGCTAATATCCTGGAAAGCTCAAGCAAAAACAAGCTCTATTATCAGTCATAATATTCCAGAAGAACCTAGGGGAACTCTGTGGTTAAATCAAGGCGTTAAAATAAGAACAGATGTGAATGCTACTTGTGCAGCATCGAGTGTGAGATTCCAGTTTCATCAGCAAAAACATTTCATTACTCCCACTGGCACCTCTGCTGGCAGGCTTTAGGAGATTAAGGAAGATGGTGGACATGGCAATTTGTTCAGGAGACGTCCCCATTCATTTAAAACACACTGGAGAGCAAGGAGAGCTGACTCTACTTCTGCCAGTAATACCCAAAACCTCAAGAAGCATCAGCCAGAGGAGACAGACAGCAATCCAGGTCACACTTCTCATACAGTATCACCACTGTATTTGTCAGGATACCAGCTAGGCAGGAAAAGCCCACTGGCATATCCTGGCTCACTACCAATTGCTCTGGAGCTCAAGCACATTCAATTCCTGCATAAAAAGCTCTTGGGAAAAAAATAATCTACAATAAAGAGACAACAGGAGCAGCTGAGGAGCTGCTGACTGCAACAGGCAGAATGCTGCACGGTTACATTTTGTGTGTTATTATTGTTTAAAAATAAGGGGCAACAAACATAACAGTACTTTAGCATCCAGTTCCCTAAAGCCACATAATTTATACCTCTCCATTTCTTAATTTGGTTGATTACTCTTCTAGGTGATCACTACTCCCTTTGATCAGAGTGTTTACGGACAACTTAATAATTACATAGACATTCCCTTTCAAGAGTCTAATTTGCACAAAACTACATACTAACCAGTAAAACCTATCCTGCTTCATACAGAAGCAACTGAAATCAATGTTGTGAATGGAAGAAGGCCTCCAAATACTACTGCCTATTACTATTTATTTGGATTACTCCCATTGTTATTTACTCCAACTCCAGCCTTTTCCCCAACTTCTGAAGGTGGAGGCCATCAGGGACCACGTATTTCACACAGCAGATGCAATGCCCCCATCAACTTATTAAATGGTGGCTCTGATTGCTGATAAAGAAAGATGGCTAAAGAGCTTGAGTTTGTGGGACAGCAAAAGCTTTTTCTTGAGTGCAAGCTGTGTGCAATGACATGATCAGAAAACACAGCTTCACGCTTCTGTTAACAAATCCAGCAGAGACATACAGACTCTGCAAGGGTTATTTACACATTGCTATGCTGAACCTCACTGATGGGACCAGCTTGGGAAAAGGGACTTCTCACTACCACCCACTAGAACACGGTCACTTCTGCAAGCCTGGTCACCCCATTCGTGGACAGCAAGCTTCATTGCGATGGTCAGCTATGCTAAAACTGAACCCCTCTAACTCATCAGAAGCTAACTGCAGCTGTGTAGAAAGTTGCTGCCTCCAGATGATTGATTCTCAGTTGAGGGTTACAATTCTTCCCAGTGGCTCCCAAGGAGCCACCTCAACTCTTTTCTGTACAAACCTTGAAGCAAACGATTGCCGGTGAAATCTCTGTGGCGTTTCAAACCTGGGAGCAGGCCTTCTTGCCCAGATCACAGAACGGTAGGGGGTTGGAAGGGACCCCTCAGAGATCATCTAGTCCAACCCCCTGCCAAAGCAGGGTCACCCAGAGCAGGTCCCACAGGAATGCATCCAGGTGGGATTTGAACGTCTCCAGGAGACTCCACCACCTCTCTGGGCAGCCTCTTCCAGGGCTCTATCAGCTTCAAAGTAATGGAGTTTTTCTGCATGTTGAGACAGAACTTTCTGGGTTCCAGTTTAGTGACCATTGCCCTTTGCCCTGTCACTGGGCAACACTGAAAAGAGGCTGACCCCATCTTCTTGACACCCACCCTTTAGAGATCTATAAACATTGACAAGGTCCCCTCCCAGTATTCTCCAGGCTAAATAGACCCATGTCTCTCAGCCTTTCCTCATCAGAGACATGCTCCACCTTGATCCCTATAGCCTTGTAGCCCTCTGCTGGACTCTATCCTGTAGTTCCTTGTCTTTCTTGAACTGGGGAGCCCAGAATCGGACACAGTGCTCCAGATACACCTACTTTGAACTTCATTGCATAACCATGCCCCTTACTGCATTATCCCCACATTCCCAAACATCAAGCCTCCTGGAGAGCTACTGAACTTATGACCTCAAATGCCCGAGATCTCAAAAGCATCACACATGACTTAAAAAAAAAATAAAAAATAATCAAATTTAGGATCCTGAAACCACTAATATTTGGCAGCTTCTGCCAAGTATTTAATTTTAATACAAGTTCTCATGCTACGTTCTCCATTTACAAATTACAATGCTCTTAAAACACCAAACAACAACCTTCCACAGTTGTATCCAGCAGTTCAGAATAGATAACTATTTGATGTTAAAAATGACAACCTGTAGGGGTTTTGGGGGGTTTGTTTTGTTTGGGGGTGTGTGTTTTGTTGTTTGGGGGTTTTTTTGTTAGTTTTGGTTTGTTTTTTTGTTGGTTTTGGTTTTTGGTTGGGTTTTTTTTAACAAAATGTGCTATAAAGCATCCCCAGCAATAACAAATTTTAACTGATTCTTTTCCTCATCCACAATTATTGAACACAGCCAGATGTAAAAGCTTTTAGACAAAGTCACCTGTATTTACTAATTTAAATCAAGATTAACTTATCGAGCACTTTATTTATCGATTGAAGAAAGGATATGGGCAAACATATTCTGAAATGCTACCTGAGGGAACTCTCAACACCGTGAACAAAGGCACGGACTGACATCTTTCTAAATGCAGAGAACCTCCTTTTACTCCAGCACAATTCACTGGAGTCAGTTTTCATAGTAAAAAGCAGATTTCATGTATTCGAGATCAACCCAGAACAGCAGTCTGGCCTAAAATTCTTGAAAATATCAATTTTATTGTTTCCAATGTTTTTCAGGAACCTTAAGGCAACACTGAAGAGATGAAAAAACCTTGCCATTTCTATGAATCACAACACCCATCCTTTCCTCAGGACAACGTGAGTGCAGAAAAGGATACTTAGAATTTACAAGAGTAAGTTAAGGAAAAGAAAAATGAAGCCTTACCTTACGACATCATCAATGTTGTTCCGGTATACTCCTTCAAGCCTCTCCGCAGGAAAACCCATAGCAATTATGTTTGGATAAATATCTGAATACGTAAGTTATGGAAACATCTGTAAAGCACGTAAAATTTCTACAATAGCATTAAGTGGACATTAATCAAATATTTAACTGTACCTAAGTCAGAGCAACAACTCCAACCGACTCCCATATGAGAACAATTCAGCTCCATACAGGCAGTAATAAGGGGTCTCTACCAAAAATTTTAAAAAAAAAAAGAAAAAAGGTTTGGGCAGGGAAAAAAAAAAAAAAAAAAACAGGAAGGAAACTTTTGAAAACACAGTACTTTGACCACAGTCACTATTAAGGAAATCTCCTTACATTTCAAACAGGTAACTTATTATTAAAACTTATTAGAAGTCCAAGCTGCTAAGCAGCTGATGGTTAACATCCATTAGGAAGGCAATCCACTAAAAAAGCAGAGACAAGTAATCCACTTCTATCATCCATCATCTCACTAGAATCACATAGATGCTACACGCTGGTCTTTCTCTACAGTTTTGAGTGGCATATAAAATCCAACAGGAAACTATTAAAATAGTCTTGTGTGACTAAACTGCAAGGTGTTCCAAATTAAAACCCATGTTCAAGTCCCCAGTGATCCCCAAACAGGTATAGCCACACAAAAGAACAAAACAAACGGAAAAGCACGTTTTAGGCATGCAAGTCCTTGCAAGGCCATGTAAACAATAATGCTTATATCACTTTCCATGATTTCTACGTAACAGACCACTACAGCAGCTGCTAAGGTAGCTCTGAATGCCTAAACGTAAGATGTTGCAACAGATGAGAATGTACCTATTTGAAACAAATTATAGATCTTGTTTATGAAAAAAAAAATAACCACCACCAATCCTGTACTTCTGGAAAAATAGTCATTTCTTATTCTGAAATACCTGTAACTCATTTGCCAAAAGCAACCTGAGATAAACAATTTAGGAAAAGTACCTCTTTGAAAAAAGAAATTAGCATTAAGGAAAAAGACCAAATAAGAAAACAGTAAGTTTACATCTAGAGACAACATAGTAAAGAATTCATAAGAAAGTGCTGGAAAATTACTGGCACTTTTTTCCTGGTGGTGTAACGATATATGGATTTAAACTGTTATTTATTTTTTTTAAACAGAACTCAAGAAAATATTCCCAAGTTTTAAACATTAGCAGAAATGATAATGTAGTGAAGAAGCTTCATGGAAAAGCAAAACAGAAGCGAAACTAACAGCTCAAAACCAGACCATACCCTACCACATTAACATACTCCTCAAACTAATTTTAGACCAAGTAAGAACAAAGCATGGTATGTTTTAAGTTGGCCCTGCTTTAAACAAGGGGGCTAAACCAGGTGATTTCCAGAGATCCCTTTCAACCTAAATTATTTCATAACTGTAAGTATCATTTTTATTTTCATGGTTAAAATATAACAAGGCTCCAAGGAGTAATCATCAGAATGGAGAACATGGCAGCAGCTTCCAAGATGATAATATTAGAGTTACTTGTACACAAAGAAAGGTCTGAAGTAGGATAAAAATTACTTTATTCCATCCTTGCAGATGGTTGAGCACTCATAGGGAAGAGCACGGACCAAGTTCTGCATTCAGAAAATTAACTACAACAGTTAAGAAAATTAAGAACTGAATATACTGAAATAATTTTTTCTACTCTCAAAAAAAAAAAGAATTAGCAATTACTAAGTTGTAATCCAGGTATTAATAGGCATTGGTCTGCTTGGACTATTTAAGAGATGATTTATGCAGACGATGAGAAAAATATGAAAGCATTTGAGAAACCCACACAAATAGCTGTACCTGCCTTAAACATAGACACTGAAAGGGGTTCACATTTGATTTCCAATTTATTCTCTACTTGCCCAAACCCTAGAAAAAGCTTATCTTGGGGAAAAAAAAAAAAAAACAAACCAAAACCCAAACATTAAGTTGCTTAACTTCCACAACTGTAGATACTATCAAAGCACATAAATCTTAACCTTTGAACTTCACTCTGAACGTATTTTACTCCACAAGCAGCCCACACCTCTTTGTTAAATTAACAAAAGGCTCTATCTAATTAGCAATGTATTTACTATTTTATCAGTTACTACTTGCCATAAGCAGAAGAAATTGGCTGTAGGTCACATGCACCTGGCTCTGTGCCTATTAGCAGCAAGTGACCTGACTTTCAGCCAGCACACCCCATCACTCCCTCCTGATTTCACCCCGATTTCTACCTCCTGCCAGTTCTATCATTTATATTGAAAAACTCCTTTTGCCTCCTGCTCTGAGCAGCAGGGCTATAGAAATTCCCATAGCAAAATAATCCAGTATATTGGCATGCTTTCCGCAGCACTTCTCTGCAGAAGACAAGTATTCATGCTAGCGACAGGGGTAAAATAAATTCATTTTGACACACCACATCAAAACAAAACTCAGTTTCAACTATAGTAGCACCCATGAGGCAGATGCCCAAACTTCAGCAAATTACCGTGGAGCTTGCTCAAATTTCTGTTCGCAATTGTGAGCTTTACTACACATTTTTTTCACACGTTTCAGCCTGCAGTTTCTCTTCAGATGCTTTTCTTCTGCTGTTGGCTTTTTCTCTCCAAGAGGCTAAGAAGCAACGTACTTTCCAGGATTCCCAGCTGGTGCAAGATGGCAGCGAAGCAGGGAGACACCCCAAGCGAAGGGAAGAGAACATCTTAACAGCAGCATTGCCAGTTTCCAGGATCCCAGATACCTCCAAACACCAAAGCCTCAAAACACGCAGGCAGAGAGAGATATAAAGTTCCAAAAATAACTGGATTTCCAAAAGATTTCCGAAATCGCACGCTTTTGGAAAGCTCCCGTATTTCACATGACCCCTCTCCCCTCCCTCACCCCTCGAGGGCGATGCACGAGGAGTACACACAGCTCACAAGCGTTTCTTCTCTTAAAGAGGAGCGAGGCAGCAGAATTGAAGGCTTAAGATGAACCGTGCATCAACACGGGTGCATTTTTTAAAGCCAGAGCTGGGAGCGCAGAAGGTGTTCCACGATACACCCAGGAGGAAAGAAAATGGAAAAAGACTTCAAATGGAGGAAGAGGGGGAGAGCATGAACCAATTTACTGCTGCTGACTCAGAACAAGCGTTGCAGGCTCTAGGGTTTTACAGCCTGACAGCACAAAAAACCTGAAAAATAAATATCCAACAGCGAGCCTGGTGGGGGAGGGCTGTTTTTAGAAAAACATTATTATTTTTTTTAAACAGGTAAGCCAATTTCTCCCCCACCGAAATATCAGCATCCTGAAGTACTTATTATCTCCAAAGTATTAAGACTGGAATGCAGTTCACAAGCCACCGCTCACCCTTCTGTCTGCAACAGAGCTGGCACTGAAGGCCACCGGCTGCAGCGAGCGAAGGACACCCCTCCATGGTACACGTGGGGGGCTGCCACCTCCACCTGCATCTAGATCTCCCAGCAGAAATAGCACTTTCATCACTTAATTGACAGAGCTGTCATAAAAACCAAGCTCTTCCACCCTTTCCTCTCCTGCAAAAAGGTTCCCCAGGATCTGCAGCAAGGGAAGGGGATGGTCAGGACTGCAAAAGTACTGGCTTGCTTTTTTCCTGACGCTGGGGAATGATGAGGGGCCTGGAGCACGTCCCTTACAAGGAGAGGCTGAGGGACTTGGGGCTTTATAGGCTGGAGAAGAGAAGACTGAGGGGGGATCTGATCAACGCTTCTAAATACTTAAAGGATGGGTGTCAGAAGGATGAGGCCAGTCTTTTTTCAGTGGTGCCCAGGGACAGGACAAGAGGAAATGGGCACAAAGTGGAACAGAACAAGTTCCACCTAAACATGAGGAGGAACTTCTTTCCTTTGAGGGTGGCAGAGCCCTGGCAGAGGTTGCCCAGAGAGGTGGTGGAGTCTCCTGCTCTGGAGACATTCCAAACCCCCCTGGACAAGTTCCTGTGGGACCTGCTCTGGGTGGACCTGCTCTGGCAGGGGGTTGGACTAGGTGATCTCCAGAGGTCCTTTCCAACCCCACGTGATTCTGTGAATGAAAGAGTCCTCCTCAGGGACATCCTCTGATCACTGCACAGAAGGGTATGGAGCCAAGCCAGTTACGGGAGCAACCATTGACTCAGCATCACCTTCAGCAAGTTCTTCTACCACCAGCCAGGCTCAATGGTTCAGAGACACTGGTTTTCACACCACATTAGTTAATTTAACATTGACTTCCAAAGCTGAAATTAAGAGATTCGCTACCAAGAGATTTCTTACAAAGGAGCTTGGAAGCGGAGCTTACATTCAAAGCAAGAATTCTGAGTCATCATGAAATGGGTAATGATACTGACAATTTTAGAAATCTGGAAGAACTGATAATTTAAAACAGGCAACAAGTTCATTATCAATTCCAAGCTTTGGTTTTTTTAGGCAGGCAAATGAAAATGGATAAAGCCTCAGCCACTAATTGAGGAAGTTCTACAACATATGCAAAACAAAGTTAACCAAACTGCTGTAACTACCAAAATTTGAAGTGGGCTTTCAAAAAAAAAACAAAACACCAAACCAAAACCCAAACAAAACTCCATAAAATAAACATTTTGCCAAAGTAACTCTTTCCTAGGAAACCCATCCCTAGAAATGGTTTCAACAGTTTTTAAAGCATTCAATTCCTTTCCCAGTCTTGTAAAAGCGGAGGCTGGGATTTTAGTTAGCAGCCATAATAAAAAAAAAATACACGAGACAGATTCATGATACAAAACAGCAAAACACTAAAATGCCACCCTCTACTCAAGTTCATACTACCTACTAACTACAAAACCTCAGCTTTCAAATCAACAAGGACAACACTATGCTATACCCAAAGAACATTAAAATGAAAACACCCAATAATTTGCTCACCACAAGGAAAAAAGTGATGCTTCCTCACTACCGAAGATGCACCAAAGCAAGGAATCCGTACGCCACTTCAGAAACACCTATGTTCTAATGCTGTTCAGAGATTTAACAAAACACTGTTCTTAAAGCCTGAAATCATCCCCACATGCTAATGACGACAGTCTTTCCAGTTGCTATGAGAAAAATTCTGTATCATTATGCAAATCAGCAGTTATAATCACTTTCAAAAATAGCTGTCTATATAGTCACATTATGCTAAGACCAAATTAAAGAATATGCAGCATACATTTTAAATTTTATACACACACATATATATAGAAGCAAATGAATTGTGTTGGTCCTATAACTGACTTTGCTTACAAATTCAGCTTTTCTTCCTAATAATGGAAGGTGTCCAAAAAAGCATACCAAAATATTTGCCAATTCTTAAGTTCTTAAACAGCCACAAGAAAGTTGCAAAAATAGACAGCTACAGCCTTTCCTGCAATGATCAACATTAACATCTCGAGCATGAGTCATTAGAATTTCTAAGTAATTTTATTAAGTCCTATTTCAAACAAAGTATTTAATCCCTTATCCTTGCTCTGCTCATGAAGGCGGCTATAACAGAAAAACAGAAAGCAAACGACCTAATATTCCTATTTTATAAGCACATTAGAGCATGCAGCGCATAAGAATTTACAAATAGCTTTACTTTTTAAACCCACCATTGATGACAGATTTTAAATCAGAATGCAAATAAAAAACAACTTTAAAACTATTAGCCCTTCACAACCAAAGGCTTCAGGAAGCCCTACCAGGCACCAGACTTAAATTTAAAACTAGCCGAGTGTTCCTGACGCTGTGAATGACATTCACAGTGTTTAAGTCATGCTTTGGAGCTAAAAACTTACTGCAAAACCTGAACCCTGACACTTGCACATAAAAGGACAACAGGCCATTTTTCCCAACCCTCCTTTTCCAGCTTCCAAATATGAATCTCATTTAACAAAGAAGAGATTTACGTTGGTAAATCTATGGCCTGAAGAAAAGCTTCACGACCGTCAGGAATGCAAATTTTTATTTCCAGTTCAGACAAGCAAGGCATGTACTTGCTTTAATCCACTCCTGAAGACCCCACTCGTCATTTGGGCCCTAGCTGCCATTAGTTTTGCTCCTCTGTGTGTCACCCATCACCCTCCCAGCTGCAGAGAGCCACAGCTCAAAGGAAGCCAGCCTTCAGCATGGGGTAGCCAAACTGCCAACTGCTAAGTCCCATTTAATAGCAACACTGAAAAGCAGAGGAACAACGTTATTTTCAAGTCTCCAAAAGTTGCTTTGTCATCTCGATTTGTTTGCAATTTTCAGTAACTCCAACTTCAGTAACCATGCAACGTGGTCTAGCAGTACATCTGGCCCCACCAGCTATGCAATGTCAGCATGCTAACCTCGAGCCCTTTAACTCCAGATTAAAAAAGTTCATATAGCAAAGGCAAGAAAAAAAAAAAAAAAAAGGACTGTTCTTGCTGTTCAACAGCTTGACAGCCTGAAGCTAAAGGGGGAGTGTTATGAGAAGTGTCCACACTCCATCCTCAGATTTAAGAGTCCTGACAAATGGCCAAGCTCTTATTTGTGCCATTTTCTTGACAGTATCCCTACAAAAAAAAAAAAAAAAAAACATAGGAAAATATGCCAAGCAAAATCTAGAAAAGTTTCCTAGCATCTATAATGTTTAGCCTGTACACCTGCGTGACTTTTTTTTTTTTTAAAGGTGGCATTTTCATTAGCCAGAGGAAACAAAAAAATAAGTCTGCTATTTTTCTATGACTCTGGAGAAGCAGGAAGTGTAGAGGAAATGAACAGGAAGAAAGTTCTTCAAAGCAAAGGAGGATTCCTTGCAGCCAGCCAGCTGCACTTGCCAACTCTACCATCTGTGCCTTAAAGAACAAGAAAAGAGACCAACTCAGATGTGGCTGAGAGAAACATTTTATGATTCAGAATAAATGCATTTGACCCCTTAATGCTCGAGATTTCAACAAAAACCCCTCTTTTTCTTAATTCTTTAATATTTCAGCTTGTCATTTAAATGCAGCAACCTCGACAAGGAACAACAGAACTGCAGCTCTGTTGTATCTGGAAGGCAAACCTGTCCAGATAAGGTCATGGGGCTGAGAAGAAGTCTGGCGGGGAACTCAAATTCCCCACAGTGTGAAGAAGCAAATCAGAAGATGCTTGGAAATAATAATGGCAGGTTGTCTCGGGAACCAGCTACGTCCCCAACTCACTTCCACCCCATAGCGGGGCTTTTGGACATGCTTACTACATCCCACTTGGGAAGCATTCCCAGAGGAAGTCCTCTGCAAGGTGTAGGAAATGTGTCCTGGAGCTGTCAGCCAGACAGAGTCTTTGCTGAACAGCTAATATGATCAAGAAGATTGGGAAAAAAAATAAGTAGTCACTTTTTTTTTTTTTTTGCAAAATACGGTATCAACCTCAAACCTCACAGCATAAATACAAAAAAACAGTAACAGCATGAAAGACGATGGTATCTACTCTACAGAAGAGCTTGTTCTGACAAAGTCTGAGAAAAAGATGCCTTAAACTTTCATTTCAAAATGGCCTGGAATCACAAATAAAGACAGGAAAGCACGCAAATGGTAAAGGAAACACGAGCTTGTTGTCAAGAGCAGCAAATCCCTCTACAATAGCTGACGATGTTACAGCACACCAAAAAAAAGCTACCCTTCCCATTAAGAAGAAGCCAAGAGCAAACAGAAACGCAACAAATGATGCAAAGGCACCCTATGTTATTCAGATGAAATTTGACAGAAAGAACTCTTCAGGTGAGGAGTCAAAGATTGGGCCTTCACACCCTACCCAACTTCAAGTCCAGGTCTACTGCACTGAACAAAAACCCTACGATCCTAACAAGTTTCTAGAGGTGAAAACGTGCAGAGAAGAAAACATGGGACCTTTTTTTCTGCACGTTTTCTGTTCACACTTTGAAAGAAGCCGCTTCCCATCTTCTACCTACCCTGGCATCCCAAATAGCTGCAGCAACACACAGCCACCCCACGGCCAAGAACTGTGCCAGTGGCAAAGGACAACAGGACATGAAAGGGAATGGGCACCAACTTGAATGTAAGAAGTTCCACCTAAACATGAGGAGGAACTTCTTTCCTGTGAGGGTGGCAGAGCCCTGGAAGAGGCTGCCCAGGGAGGTGGTGGAGTCTCCTTCTCTGGAGACATTCCAAATGGGCCTGGACAAGTTCCTGTGGGACCTGCTCTGGCAGGGGGTTGGACTAGATGATCTCCAGAGGTCCCTTCCAACCCCATAGCATTCTGTGTGATTCTATGAAAGGCTAAGCAGCTGCCCTTAAGGAAACACATTTGTCAAGTGGATCTTCTCAGTAGGAGGTGACGTATATGAGCAGCTTGACCTTCACACCTCAGTTTGAGATTTCCAAAGTGACAAATATTTTAACCCACGAACCAAGTTCAATATGAACTCTTTCAAGGGAGAGTACAGGACCTCCCTGGTGCATGTTCTCAGCACACTACCACACTTTGCAGGATCTCCTTTAAAGCATACCCTAACCTCAAACACCCACAGAAAAAATACAAGAATTTTATTCAGTCAAAAGAAGTCAGCACAGAGAGTCACTACTTTGATATTTGCTAACAGGAAGTGAAAAATGGCTCAGTCTCAACTTTCTGCAAGTCTGAAACAACATCCAAAACTCCCAGAGACAAGGGAATTTAAAATAGCTATCGGTTTAGAGCTAGCTATAGGCTACGCTAAAAAGCTTTGTAGAACAAAAGCTTTTTAGCTACAAAACCTAGGGTTTGCCTGAATTTATCAAGCCTTAATTTGGGGGTAGGAAGGGTAGTGATCCAAGAGAAGATAAAGGCAAGCAGCAAAACAAGACATAAGGCCATCCTAATAAACTGTTTCTGAACAAATGAGCCCCAAGTAGGTAATATTTAATTTCATTCTAATGAGATCTAGTGTTTTTCCTCCTCCTAAATGTTAGTACATAAAAAGGACATTACTTCCCTAACTCACCCACACAAGAAATTGAAGAATAGAAAATACACAACTACTTCAATTCTAGCCCAATGTACATCCAGGCAATGCAATGAATTAAGCAGATGCCTCTAAGAAAATTAATCATGCAATTAAAAGCTATTACACTACGGCTCCACAAAGGCAGAATTAAGTTTATAAAGACATTTCTTAAGCACTTCACTACAAAAAAAAAAATGGATATTAAGCAGTTTTTATGCACTGCTGCACATCGGGGCTGTGAAGCTGGGACTTCATCTTTAAAGGGAACAATGCCAGCTTTTGCAACAGTAATCATCCCAAACGCAGAGCAGTTGAGTTTAATTTTTTTAGCTGCACAGTCAATTACCACTTGAATCACAGAGCCCACTACTTTAGCAACGTTGCCTAAAAATCATTAAGATTACCTAGATTTATGCAGCATGATACATGGCCTAATTGCATGATTATTTACCTCCATTCTACAAAACTTTTTTTTTTTCAGGGCCTCATAGGCAACACAGTAAATGAGGCAGACGACAGTAGGAGCAAAGAGGATGCTAGCTCGAATTAGAAACTGAAACAAGGATTTGTTTACATCTGAAATATTAATCTGGGACTAAGATACAGTCAAAAAACTAACAGCAATCTCTGAACCCGAAGTAGAGTCAACCACCCACAAGACACTCATGTTCCAGAAAAGATCCCGCTCCACGGGGCCACTTATGAATGTTCCCATATTTTCAAATAAATTCCCTTCTTACAGTCTGGCACCAACTACCCCCATAACTCACACGAATACACAAACGTGCACAACTTTAATCCCAAAAACCTTCACAGGACTGCCAAATAAAAGGAGCCCACAATTACCCTAGTATTTAAGGTGAGGCATCAGGCATATCCAGCAATCACTACTCACAACTCCAGGCTATATCCCATATACCCCCCTGAAAAACTTATGCAATAATTAACCTCCAATATCCACCCTATGTTAGGCAGAGTAAATGAATACAAATCACGTGTAGCTCCGAGCTCCAGATTACTTGCTGGGTACTTGAACTAGAAAGGAGGTAGGCTTTTAAAAAGGGAGTTAGTTATGACTAATGACAGCAACTTTGGTCTGTAATGTAATTAAGGGATTTGACAGCTCAACTGCCAATTCCCTCCCTTTTCTTCCAGTTTGTCAGAACACAACCATTGTCCCTTAAATCATTATACAAGAACCATTTTCTTGTTTAAACACGCTATAAGGGAAGACTCTAGGCGTACAATGTGTCAGCTTATGCAGTATTAATGTGGCAACAACATTAATCCATTAAAAATATAATTTCATTTAAGAAACTATTCAGAGATTCACAACTCCTAAAAGCAATCTGGTAGACAAATACTTTATAAGTAAAAATTCAGCTTTGCAGTTATTACATTCTGAAGTTCAGTTTTGTCATGGCTTTATGTTTTTTAGCACGGGGGTTTTAACATTATGTGTTAATAAAACACATTCTTTAATTATATTATTACTAAACAAATTATAATTATATTGATTGCTTCCACAACAAAGAGGATGTAGGTGTCCAAATCATCCTACAAGTCAAAAAATGGAGAACGCAAGTCCCCTGTCTTCTGGAAGAAAATTAGAAAATTCTGCACTCCTCTACACAGTGTTTTAACACACCATTTAGCAAATACCAGCTTTCTCTACAGCAGTCACTGTACTTCAAAACCTTTTGGTAATTAAAAAAGGTTCTCAGATTAGATGGATTAAGTGTAGCACTGGACAGCACAGGAAAAACACATTTTTGTCCCAAAGAAATCTGCTGATCGCCAGCCTAGCTGCCATCAAGAGCCAACTAATCTTTCCGCATATATTATACTGAGGTAATAACAGCCACTTCCAAGTATTGCGTAAGCTCCACACTCAAGGCTATAGCCTTTCCCTAAATATGCTGTAACCATCTCACAAAGTCGGTGGAAGTCACATGTAATTAGCTAGAGGACAGAAAAGCCTTCCTGACCAGCACAAGTCCCCAGAAAGATGCACTTTCAAAATTCATCAACCTTCTTCAAGACTCAGGTTGGACCCAGTGCTGATACACGGCCAACCGATCACACCAAGAGCTACATCAAGAGCCCAATAGATGGGATTTTAAGTCCTCAATACTGACCTAACTGTCCTCACCAAAATCACTGATCAGCCTCAACAAAGATAATTTCTCAAGGGCCTCAAGCGCTAACATCTCATCCCTAAGAGATAATGAAGATGAACTTGGAACTTTCCTTTAAAAAAAAAAAAAGCCCAAAACCAGTACGAGTCCTAGGAAAGCCTGCACTTTATTCAGTGTTACTGTCTAACAGCAAAGCTTTGGATGTTGTGAAAATTACACAGGCTTACCTAAGCTTACAAACAAATTTCAATGAAGATTAGCTTCTAAAAGGTCACTGTATAGGAAAATTTTATGAAGTGTCCACGTTAGCTGTACTAGTTTCTTTCCCCACCTTGAAAAGAACATACAGCCACTACTTCAACAGTAGAGCTACGTGAAACCAAGAAAAGAGTTTGCAGCTTGTGTCGATTTAAAAGTGTGCACAGGCAGTTATTTTTTAACTTTGTGTTTAGCTTGTGCAAACAGTCTCCAGCAACGCTGCACGTTGATTGAAGATCTGATGATGCAAGATCAACTAGTTCACTAGGAAGCTTGCACTACGTTTAAGCAAGGACAAAAAAAAATGAGCTGTAATTTTGTCAAGCATCTTTTAAGTCCCTTTCTGAGCAACTGCAGTCAAAAAGCAGGGCAGAAAGGGGCCGGGGTAACTTTGAATGGATACAGCAAGGGTTGCACAACAGAGCGTTTGCTGGAACAGCGGGGGTTTTGCGCGTAGGCTCCAGCTGTCAAACAAGGCTACCCACAAATATGCACGTATTACGGCAATATGTCAAAGGGCTTTGGGGCTTTTTTTGATTCTGAGGAAAAGTAAGCACAACCCTAATCCCAGAAGAGAAAATGCATGAACACAACTTACATCTATCACCACCTTGCCTTCTCCATCTGGACAACTCAAAAAAATCTTTATCCTTGGTAAGCGCCGAAAGAGCAATGTTCCCAGCATCAAATACATCCTAAAGCAAGCAGGTAATCGAATCAAACTCATAGAGGTTTACTCAGTTCGCTGATGTCTATTCAAACAGACTCCTTAGATTAATTCAGAGCAAAACTGGCACTAATCTTCTTGTCCAAAACCCAAGATCATCCCAGGCTCCAGAAGCAAAACGAGTCTGTCAGGCTCTTAACAGTACTAACTAACACGATTTACTCTGGAACAAAGAAATACTTTTCCACCAATAAAATGTGTTGCCAGTTGGTTTCTTCTAGTTTCTTCTAAACTCTTACCAGCCCTTACTGTGTTTGTGTGCAAGAAAAACTTGTTACAAAACATCTAACAAACTTCAATTTAAAATGAAACCAAAGCTTTTTAAATGAATGGCATTTCCAACTCAGGCTCTATTTTTAAATGCGGTATGTATCTCATGCCACTAATTCTTTTTTTTTCCTGGAAGCTGAGCGATTTTGAGTGAAGTCACATAATTTAAAATTTCATTAAAAATGCAAAAAGCTTTAGGATTACAAATAGCATAAAGCAGTCTGATATTCTAAGAAGCTTCCACTCACAATTTTAGCATCCTCTGCCTTTCATTGTATGAGACAAACTACACATGTGACTTGAAATAAACTGCACCCAACATCTAATTTTTACCGAATATTGCTTCAGTTTATACGACTATGTAGGTCAGGAACTACACACATGCTTCAATTACACATCAAGGTAGGCATGCTCTACCCTGTGCCCAGGCTAGACGGCCATTTTCATGCATAACAGAAGGCCTGGAAATACGAGACAAAGTTTAACCAAAGTTATAATGGCCACGAGAAGCAGTTAAAGGATTTTTTTCCACTTTACTATCAAATAGTTAAACCACTTGCTAAACTCAATTTCACATGGACCTCTTAAGGCATAGGCAATCGATGCAACTTGCAAGGCTTGCATGCAAGCATCCTCTCTTTGCTGTTCCCTGAAATAAAGTGGCCAACAACCGATCTGCACAATTTCAGAAATACCAAAAATTATACTGCCTCAGAAAACTGTCATTGTATCATAAAGAAATGCAGCCATCTTAGAAGAAGGCCATTAATCCAAACTTTCCTTCTCACCCATTTTTACGAAAAGGTATCCGGTATTACAGAAATAGAACAGAAACCCAAATAAATGGGGAATAAATACAATATCTGAAATAAAGTATTAAGAAGCTGATTTAATGTCTCCACATCTAAAACCCTTTCCTCTTCTAATTTCAAAATATTTTTTCCAAGAGGTGCATAAAAAGACTCTTCAGAGAGAAAAGAACATCTGATTAGAGAAAAAGTAACATCAATATGCTTTTTGAAGACACTCTTCATAATTAGCGCAAAGGACTATTCTTATATTGTGCACATAAAACTAGTGATTTTGAGAAGTGACTATTTCCCTTTCCTAAAATCCTACATTATGCACACAAGAAGAATTCTTAACTAACTTGTCAGGAACTGAGAGTCCCCAAGCATGATGTACTATACCATACTATATCATACGTATATCATACCATAAAGCACCAGCTTTAAAATTATTTGACACAGCCCAACAGAGAAAACAAAGAGGTCCTGGAAGGGACCTTTGGCACTCCAGAATGAATGCTTTTGGGCACTCAGGTGTTCCTTGCAACATCTTGGGATAATCAGCCATAATCCAAATATAAAGACTGCAAGTCTTCATCCAGGTGGCATGAGACACGAACCCTCCCTCAAAGATGGGCAGAAGAAAAGACAGACCACAGAATATAGGCTGGAGATCAGGCACCTCACCTGGATTCACTGTAGATTCATTTCGTTCTCCACCTCCTGAAGTCTAGGTAGTAATCACCAGCTACTGAGTATTTTGGAGTCACCACCATTGATCTACACGCACAGAAATATTTACTGGAGGAGGAATTCGCACCTCCACTTCCCATATCCTGGTGAAACGCCCAAAACACCGGGCTGTCAAACTCATGTCAGTCTTTCCTCTTTCAGCTTGGCAGAAGCACCTACCCTGAAACAACCAGTAATCTGTAACAGAAGACACTCCTATAGATATGGGTGCACAGGGAAGCAAAGCTAACCAACAGCAGAAATGCAGATGGTATCTTGTTTCGGTCTCAAAACTTTAAGCTCCGGCACATTGTGAGAAGTACCTTTGAGAACTTAAAACCCCAGTCCTCCTACCACGCACCACACGCCTTCCCAAACAACTCACTTAGGTTTCAAGTCTTCTTTCTTCATTTAACATCGCATGGTTGGAGAGCTAACTCCCAACGTGGTCTTCTCTCTATGTGTGTAAGGTTATTTTCCAGCTACCGGTTATGGTAAGTATTCATTCATTAACTATCTGTTCAAAGTTGTGCAGCTACACAAAAAACAAACTAACAAAAAAGCTTCTTCCAAAGATATTTTTGCAATCGTGGAGAAAAAACCACCTTTTCTATAAATTTCATTACATAATTGCAGCCAAGTTTTCCTTTTAGAAAAACTAGCCTAAGCTAGTTTTCAGTGTTCAGTGGCCTACTTCTAATGCAAAATTCTAAGAATAAAATTAATGAGACAAAAAAGCAAAAAATAAGCAATAAACTCCATTTGGCATATCATTAGCAACCTGGAGCATGAGAATCCAGGCTCAACATTCAACAATTTTCTTGCCAGGAGCAGACTACCAGTTAAAAAGACCCGTTTGCATGAAAAAAAAAAATCTCTCCCTACCTATGGCACGTTTGGGCAAAGATCTCTGAAACACCAAACTCTTCAACTGGGAAGCCAAAAGCTCATCATTTTGCCACCATTTTTTGCATAACCCTAAAGTTCCCAGCAAACCAATCACTCAGAGAATCAAAAAATTAAAAAAATCTAACTCAGACTTCTGCTGTTAAGTCAGCAGTAAGCGCTGCGCTGGCCTATGTCAGCGTTACAGCTGCCTTAGTCATAGGTCAATGAAACAACCAAGAGCAAACATATAAAATAGAATTTTAGGCTTGCATTTTTAACACCACCACGAACAGAACGCAGGAATTACCTACTGGAGCTGCTGCTTTTCAACTAAAAGCTCAGCAGCCACATGCTGAAGTCAAAAACCTCTTAGGTCATATTAAAGCCATCAAAGTTTTAGGCCTAGAGGAGTGCAACAGCATGAGCTCCACACTAGTTAGAGCTACGTTATCAGTTTTGATCCTGCCCAAGAACTGGATTATTTTTAGCACTCACTATGACACAAGTGTAGTGGCTCCAAAACCCAATATATTTCACCACAATCCTGCTGCAGTATAGAAAGCACTCTCTCTATACGGTTAAGTCTAGCCCGGAATATTGCTGTCAAAATTCATTTTTCCTAGGTCAGCTCCAACTATTAAGCGAGGCTCTAGCTCCAAAACCTCTCAAAACCAGTAACAGTCCTTCTCCACCACAGCACAGCCCCTACATATGATTAACTCTGCAAGGCATTCGAAGCTAAACATCTGCCTGCCGCCGCTACAGCACATCTGTTCCAAAGTCCACCAAAACTATACGCTAGCAATGCTTCTCTACGGCTTGCCTCGTTAGTTGTAATTGCATACTAATTACATATTCCAGAATTACAATCCTCCTCGACGAAACCCAATGTGTTCTCGTTTGTAACGCATCTCCATGTTGGCTGGAGCTGAGGTCATGCCAAAGCACAGTTCACCCATCAGCATTAGGAAAAGAGGTTTTCTTTTTTTAGCTGGGAAGAAGCGATTGCCACCTCTCCTCATCAAGACCCTCGCAGCATCACAGGGCAGCTCAGCACCAGTCCTGCCTTACTGAGTGGCTGAAAACCAGGGCAGGACACACGGGCTTGGCCTCTCCTGCCACACGGAGCAGCGACCCCGGCAGAGCGAGGGGCCTGCCACCATCAGATTTACAATCCAACATGAGTTATTAGATTTAAAAAAAAAATAGGAA